>CM034466.1:21989288-22397117 GCA_019925255.1 Litchi chinensis
CTGGAAAATTCAATGGCTAATGCAAGGTTGATTATCAGTACACTTTGAGACAGTGCAAATGAAATCATTACATGTGCCACAACAACACAGGTGAGTTAGTACTTGCTCAATATCAAGACTTGAATAATATATTGCAACAAAACTAAAAGCAAACAAGTTTGGTGCCTCAAGATCACAATCATAGTTCACATACACATCAACAAGTATTTGAGGATCTTTACAAACCTTCTCAAGCATCCTGTCACTTGTTTCTACTATTTCCTTTATTAATTATCATTATTCTTTATTCTTTTTTTTGTTATTTATAATAGTTTTAGTTTGACCAAGGTTAAATTAATGAATCTTAAAATGTCAAATTCAATTTTTTTACTAAAATTATGCATCTATAATAGAAATTTGTTGTGTCAAAACCGAATGAATATGTTGTATTACCATCTTGTTGAGTTAGTTTGTATTGTCAGTAATATGCAACTTCAAGAACTGGTAAATGACAGTAGTTGGCCCATCTACACAAACATATAGAAAACTATTTTCAATAAAATTGATAGAGGCTGTTATTAAAGGATTTCAAAGATAAAAATATTTTCGATTTTTTTTGTTTAACATAATACTCTTTAGGTGATAAAATTTGTATATAAATAAAGCATATCAACTACATCGTAGTTATTATTATATTTTTTTATTTTTCTTAAAGTGCCCCCTTTCATATAAATTTTAAGGTTGGCCACTAATTCCAGCTCACTAATAAGACCGCTTTCCCAAATATAAAAGTAAACAGCTAGATACATAGACTCAATTAAAAAGCATTAGTAACATACTGTTGCAAAGTTGGTAAAAAAAAAAAATTATTGTTACAATGTACCTCTGAACTTTGTCGATGCCACAGCGATAAGGAGTACCTTCAACACTTGCAATATGGTACTGCACATTGTTCATCACAATTAAATAGTGATACCGAGCAACATAGTGATAAACAAAGATACTAAGCAACACAACGATAAATAAAGGAACCAAGCAGCATAGTGATAAATAACGATACCCAGCACAACATATAAAAGGAAGCAAGTTGACAACATATAAATATGCGTACCTATCAGATGAAGAATTATCAACACAACTACAAACCAAGTTCAGAATGTCTTAAATAGTTGGACATTTTTACCACCATCTAAAATAGGATCACCCTTTAAATGATCATAAGCAATAAGTTTATTGCATTTATGCAATTTAAACAAGTTGAATTAGTAATTACCATGTAGTAAATGCATGCAAAGGGATACTCAAGAGTCTAGTGAACATAATTAGGGAGCAATTTTAAGAAAAGTTTAAACTCAGGTTTTCCTGGTCCTCAATATAATTCTCATAGAAGACTACTCTCCAAAAAATATATATGCTGTAATTTGACGTCAAAAGAAAGCAAGCACTTACATGAAGACAATCCAAAACAGATTCTAGGATTTTCAGGTTCTTAGTCTCAAATGCTAGTCGAAGAGGATTCAAAACAAGCTCCACCTCAGCACCTTCCAAGGGCAATCGGTGTTAGCTAAGGCAGATGCGACAGTTCCACCCACACCAACTGTCGTCGCAGCATGTTCCGACTTCTCAGCAGCATGTGGAACTGTGGGTAACTTATCAGATCTTGTTTCAGTCTTTGTAGCTTCACCTTCAATTTCAAGTGAACTACAAGCATATAAAAACAAATTCAGGAAAAAGTAGTGTTCAAGGTCTTAAACTAATCCTACACAACTACTTTAAAAGCATTTTTCAGAAATTGCCAATTAAAATTTGACAGCCAATAAAGCATGACTAGCATGCTTCAGCATGAAAAGTATCAGTCACAGTCTTGAACTAATCTACAAAACTGCTTTAGTAGCATTTTTTAAAAATGGCCAATTAAAATTTGATACCAACAAAGCATAACCAACATGCTTCCACTAGGCAGGACCAAAGTGTAATCTCACTAGTGTAATGTGGTATTACATGTTACAAATGAACAATAGAAAAGTGACTTAACATTGTTAGCCACCTGCTCACCTCCTCCATATAAGTGTTGTGCACAGCGGAAATTAAAACAAATACACAACTACTAATGCTAGCTATTAAATATAAATAACAGATACTAATAAAACAGAAAAATAAATAAATGCAAAGCGAACAAAGAAAGAACACACCAAAATTTACGTGGTTCGGTATAAAAACCTACGTCCACGGGCGCTGCTGAAAACTTCCACTACCTCCAAAGAAAGATATTACAAAATTTGGGCAAGATCCCAAAACCCAGAAATAAATGGGGAGAAAACAAGAATAATACAAATATATGGATCTTTTTAATTCTTTTTTTTTTTTATGCTAAAGTAATTAGCTAAATAGTCTATTTATATCCCACTAAAGCTTCCACCATATTATATTCTTCAGATGTGGGATGCTAATTAAACTAAAATAAACAAACATTCATCAGATGTGGGATGCTAATTAAGCCAAAATCAACAAATCTCCACCTTGGCGTATTAGCTTTCAGCAATGCCTTCAAATATGTCTTTTTAGACTTTCAAAATATTGATCAAGTCCAAACAATGGTTGAAATTGATTACCATCACCACTTTGGTCATCATATTTGCAGGATTATTAGCAGTCCCAATTTTCTGTAAGAGAATCGTCCCTTCACTCAGAATTTCCCGCACAAAGTGATATCGAACATCAATATGCTTGGTGCGAACATGGAATACTGGGTTCTTTGCTAAATGAATGGCACTTTGACTATTCGAGTGAATAGTAATATTCTTCTGTCTCATTCCCAACTCTACAAGTAATCCTTGTAACCAAATTGCTTCCTTCACAGCCTCTGTCATTGCCATATACTCTGCTTTTGTCGTAGACAAAGCAACTGTTGACTGTAAAGTAGACTTCCAACTTACTGGAGCTCTTGCTAGAGTGAATACATATCCAGTAGTTGACCGTCATTTATCTAAATCACCAGCATAATCTGAATCAACATATCCGATTGCAAACTGACCAAGTGAATTTTCCTTCTGAAATACCAAACCAAAATCTACGGTTTTTAACAAGTACCGTAGAATCCATTTCACAGCTTGCCAATGTCCTTTACCAGGATCATGCATATACCTGCTCACAACTCCAACTGCTTGTGAAATGTCAGGTCTTGTACACACCATAGCATACATCAGGCTACCAACTACATTGGAATACGGAACACGAGACATGTACTCTCGTTCTTCATCAGTACTTGGAGATAATGATGCACTTAACTTGAAATGAGGAGCAAGTGGCGTACTTACAGGTTTTGACTGTTCAGATATACCAAAACGCTGTAATACCTTCATCAGATATTGCTTCTGAGTCAAACAAACCTTACCTTTTCCTCTATCTCTACTAATCTCCATACCAAGAATCTTCTTAGCTTCACCCAAATCCTTCATTTCAAACTCTGAATTCAACTGAGTTTTCAGCTTCTTAATCTCCACTTTGTTCTTAGAAGCGATCAACATATCATCAACATATAAGAGCAAGTAAATGAAAGAACCATCTTGTAGCCTTCGAAAATATACGCAATTAACAAATTTGCTTCTGGTGTACTTTTGTCCTACCATAAATTGATCAAATTGCTTGTACCATTGTCTAGGAGACTGTTTCAAACCATAAAGCGATTTCTTCAATTTGCAAGCCCAATTTTCTTTACCAACAACCTTCCATCTGGCTGAGTTATATAGATTTCCTCTTCCAAATTACCATGTAAAAATGCAGTTTTTACATCCATTTGAACTAGTTCCAAATCTAACTGAGCTACCAAGGCCAATAGAATTCTAATGGAAGAGTGTTTCACAACTGGAGAAAATACCTCATTATAGTCAATCCCTTCCTTCTGAGTGTAGCCTTTCGCCACCAACCTTGCCTTGTAGCGGATATCTTCTTTGTCAGGAAATCCCTCTTTTTTAGTAAACACCCATTTGCACCCAATTGTCTTCTTATTCTTCGGTAATTTAGCTAGCTCCCAAGTTTCATTCTTTCGAAAAGATTGCATTTCTTCATCCATAGCTTTCTTCCACTTATCAGCTTCAGAACATTTGACTGCTTCTCTATAAGTGGAAGGGACATCATCATCTACAATTGGAAGTGCATAGGCCACCATATCAACAAAACGAGCAGGTCTGCGAATCTCACGTCTTGGCCTATTTATTGCAATTGATTCTTGTTGCTGTGAAGGTTCTTAGGTAGGAACCTCTTCTTCTACTTCTTCTTCAATAACATCATCTGTCATAGGAGTGTCACCATCTGCATCAACAATTTTAACTGGATTGATTGTTGATTCAAACTCCACCTGTTTCCCAGTAGACTCCACCTGTTGCGGAATACCCTCAACATTCTCTTATGTTTTGTTCCTTAACATAGGAGATTAATCAAAAGTAACATCCCTACTGAATATTATTTTCTTCGAATTTGGATACAAAAGCCTATATTCTTTCACTTTTGATGAAATCCCCACGAAAATAGCTTTCTTGGCTCTCGGATCCAACTTAGATTCTTTTACATGATAATAAGCAGAACAACTAAAGACATGTAAAGAATCATAATCAGTAACAGGTTTTCCAGACCATACCTCTAACGGAATTCTACCACCAATCGCTGTTGATGGTAAACGATTAATGAGATGACATGCATAAGTCACTGCCTCAGCCCAAAATTCCTTGCCCAACCCAGCATTGGACAACATACACCGAACTTTCTCCAGCAACGTTCGGTTCATGCATTCTACCACCCCATTCTGTTGTGGTGTGTGTCTAACTGTAAAAAGATGTACAATACCTACATCTTGACAGACTTCTCTAAAAGATTTACTGCAATATTCACCTTCATTATCTGTTCTGAGGTGCTTAATCTTTCTCCCAGTCTGAGTCTCAACCATCTTTTTCCAATTAAGGAAAATCCTAAGTACATCATCCTTTTTCTTCATCGTGTATACCCAAACTCTTCTGGAAAAATCATCAACAAATGTAACAAAATAGTGTTTACCACCCAAAGAGGCTGTCCTAGTGGGTCCCCACACATCAGAGTGAACATAATCCAAAATACTTTTAGTATCATGAATTGCAGTTGCAAATTTTACTCTCGTCTGCTTTCCCAGAACACAATGTTCACAAAAATCTAATTTACAGGTAGTCACTCTTTTCAACAAGCCTTGATTCACCAAACTGCTTAAGGCTTTCTCACCCGCATGTCCCAAGCACATATGCCATGGCCTGATCAAATCTGAATCAACATTCTTCTCTGAAACTGCTGCTGCTGATCCAGTAACTGTACCACCATTGTAGTAGTACAAGTTGTTCTTCCTTGTGCCTTTCATTATTACCAATGCACCAGACACAACATTTAGAACACCATCTCGAATAATTACCCTGTAGCCTTTAGATTTTAAAGCTCCCAATGAGATGAGATTCTTCTTTAACTCTGGTACATACCGAACTTCTGTCAAAACTCTGGTTGATCCATCTTGATTCTTTAACTGAATTGAACCTATCCCTATAGTTTTGCATAAGTTATCATTACCCATTAAAACAACTCCACTATCTAGCTCTTCGAAATTGAAGAACCACTCCTTATGTGGACACATATGATAAGTACAACCCGTATCTAAAATCCACTCATTTCTTCCGGATATGAATGGTTGAGTGGCCAACGCAAAATCATCGTTATTATGTTCGGCTATATATGCATCAGAAGTAACATTGCCCTTGCCCTTATCTTTATTCATTAACTTCGGACAATCTTTCTTCCAATGCCCTTTCTCATGACAAAAGGCACATTCATCTTTATCAGGTCTTTTCCTTGACTGTGATCTGCCCCTTCTTTCTTGTTTTCGACTCTTACTTCTTCCCCTAACTGTAAGCGCTTCTGCTGCTTCATCCCTTTTCTCTTTCTGATCTTTCTTATGAATTTCATAATTAAGCAAAGCTGCACTCACTTCTTCAAAGACAATATTTCTTTCCCATGAATAAGTGTAATGCACAAATGATCTAACTCATCAGGAAGAGATCCTATCAACAGCATGGCCTTCTGCTCATCTTTGAAGGTTTCATCCAAATTCAACAAATCAGCTAACAAACAGTTGAAATTATCAATATGATCACTAATATTCAAACCTGGTTTCAACTGAAGACGGTAAAGTCTCTTCAACAAATATACCGATTCTCATTGCTTTTCTTCATATATTTGTTCTCTAGCGCCTTCCACAATTTACTAGCAGAGGTTTCCTTCATGAACGGATACTTCTGCTCTCTACAGAGACATGAGCGAATTAAACCACACGCCTTCGCATTTTGCTTCTCCCAATCTCTTTCCTCAATATCCTCTGGTTTTGTTTCTTCCAGAACAGTATCCAAATCTTGTTGATACAAGACGTCCATAACTTCGCTTTGCCATAGGCCAAAATTATTTCGACCATCAAATTTCTCCACTTCAATTTTTGCATACGAAGATAAAGATGCTACATTTCTGCTTTACACCAAAAGTTTTATACTAATAGCTTGGTGATCAAATGAATAGTACTCAAAAGGTAAGCTCCCAGGAAAGACTGGAGGGGTCACAAACGGTCCCACTTAAAATCCAATATCTTTAGACAAATATGGTCTTTTTGACAGAGCTTTCCTAAATTGTAACTATTCCAAAATAACACTCAAGCTCTATAAACAAATATTTAATAGTCAGCTGACGCTCTAGACTATTTCCCCAAAACAATCGAAACCTAGAGCTCTGATACAAATTGTTGTGCGTAGTGGAAATTAAAAAAAATACACAACTACTAATGCTAGTTATTAAATATAAATAATAGATACTAATAAAGGAGAAAAATAAATAAATGCAAAGTGAACAAAGAAAGAACACACCAAATTTTACGTGGTTCGATATAAAAACCTACGTCCACGGGTGCTGCTGAAAACTTCCACTACCTCCAAAGAAAGATATTACAAAATCTGGGCAAGATCCCAAAACCCAGAAATAAATGGGGAGAAAACAAGAATAATACAAATATATGGATCTTTTTAATTCTTGTTTTTTTTAGATGCTAAAGTAATTAGCTAAAGAGCCTATTTATATCCCACTAAAGCTTCCACCACATTATATTCTTCAGATGTGGGATGCTAATTAAACTAAAATAAACAAACATTCATCAGATGTGGGATGCTAATTAAGCCAAAATCAACAATAAGATTACATGTGTAGGAAATATCACCAAAACCAGGGAAAAGAATAAACCAAAAATTAAATGAGAAACAGGGAGAGTTGGTCAATGTTTTTAGCCATCGAAAAAAAATATTGCTTTTAAAAGGAAATTCAAGTCACCAAAAAATATCAAAAAGGAAGCAACGCCACAATTGTTTTCCTCGCAACCATATCTAAACCATTTATAGAACATTTAAGGTAAAACCTGTCTCAAGACATCTCTTCAAGTAACTTTCTTTCCTATCAAAATAACAATATAAATTATTAAGGGAAAGAAAAGATGAACTAATAGATTTATTGTTCCAATATTTTTCTAGGCATATATCAAAAGATATTAGCAATTCCTTATCTACTTAATGAAAACATAGAAGGTTTAAGTAGATGCTTATAAAGGCTTGGGAGCAACAAGCTTGACTTTTGTTCCAACTCTAATTGAAACTACAAAAATTTATCAGACAAGATATAGACCTTCCATCTCCAGCCAATGATGTTGCTTGATTCGTTTCATAGATACAGGTTGCCGATTCAACTCTTTCGTACTATTGTCTGAAGAAACATAATAGCAAAATAAACAAAATTAATGAATAGCTCAGAAACTAATTACAACCAACAAATTTACCAACAATTCATCAATACAACATTGAATAGATGGAAATGAAAAGACAAAAACAACCATCATGTACACATTTCACAAGCATGGGTAAGAGAACCAGTCAACTATATCCTTTCTTAATATCTCAGTACACACTAAAATTATCTAAAGCTTCATCAAATTCAACAAGTAATAGAAATTACATCCCCAAAATTAGGACAGATTAGGAGGTGCAGGAAGTAGATGAAGTACGCCTACAAGCAATTGCATTACTATTGTTGATAATTATGTCACACATTAGGATGCATGTAGTAGGAAACCATTACATAAATCTAAAAATCTAAAAGTATGTCTAGAATTCGTCACATCTTTAAACTGAAGCAAGTGTGAGATTGTTTATAAATTACATAAAATCCATTTCTTACAATTCTATATCACGATTCATATGCTGGTTCCATTTAAACATATCAATATCTAAATAGCTACCGAGAACAAACAACAAAAATTTAACTAAAACAAATGCACCACTAACAACTATAGTAGAAAACTGTTAAGAAATTGGAAAGGACTCGAACCATTAAAACTTCTTCTTTATGTTATAAATCAACTACAAGAAAGTGAATGTTCTAGAAGTTCCAAAATGTAAACAAATTAAGCTACTTGATTCATAGAATTAGAAGCTGACTGTGTCACAGTAAATGTGGGTATTGCTAAACCAGAATTTGCAGGGGCAATAGTAAATGCAGTAGCGGGCATAATGGCCAATACATCTGAAGAATATGAGTCCGTAAGAGAGGCAAGCAAATCAATTTTAGCATTATCTGAAGTAGTGGGAGCCGCACTGTTGGAAAGGGTAGGAGCAGCATTGTTTGACATAGCAGCTGCAGCTGACAAAAAAAGGCAAAAAGTTTATCAAAATACAAAATTTCACATTAACATCAAACCTAACCTCTAGCTAATCACAACACATCTTATCCCATCAAAGGATGTCAACCATTTTATTCAAATTACCTAAGTTATATTAATAAGTAGGCGTGGGTGCATGTGTGGTTGTGTGTGTATAATATTAACAACACAAGTTACTGTTTCAAGAAAAAAAAAAAAACAACTCTAGTAAATCAACCTTACACTACCATGTTGACTAGTATGGAAAACTAGAACAAAATAGCTAAACAAATTGCAGGCATGACACAGTCCATTCACAATAACTCAAGATGTAGGTATAAAGACCCACTATACAATCACATCAATAAGTTAATTCCCTTCGAACAGGGGTAAATGCAAGAAAAAGAGAAGCCATACTGAATTAATATATTGGGAAACAAGTTGGTTAGCGTGTGCATGTATGGTTTTATAACTTCAAATAACTGCCACAGATACAACATGCTTCAAGAATTATTAAAAAAATGTAGAGGAAAGAATAATTTGTCAAATCTACATGAGCTAGCAACTAGAAATAACCTTAATCATACCAGACATCTAAATGTTACTTTATCAATAAGTTGCTTCCAAGAAACCCGTATAAAGCAGTTTAACATGCACCTGCAATGATGATATTCTTATCTGAGGTTTTCAAGTTCTGACATCAGAGCTGGTATTTGTGGCAGATCTACGTGAGCCTCTAAAGATCCTGATTCTACTTATGCACTTTAGCAATGAGTTCCTCCCTTTGTACAACCAACTTCTGAGCTTCTGCTATTGCCTGCTACAACTCTAACTTAACAGGCTCTGCGACTTTTAGTTCTGCAATCTTATCTGTTAAATTTCCCATCTGTTGCTCTCTCTCAAACTTCATATCTCCTATTTGAGCATGCAATATCTGCAACTCATGCTGAGCTGCAGTAAGTTTTTGTCTCAAGGTACCATGGGTAGTAGCAAGCCTCTCGTTCTCCGTTGCAAGCTTCTGCATCTCCACATGTTACACATCAATTTTCTATTCCATAACTTCAGGAGGCGGCAACATATCAAAAGCAGGAAAAGGACTCGACATTGGATGTATTCTAGGAACAAATGGCTCAGGATGAATTATGCCAAGACTTGGAAGCGAACGCCTCAGATGAGAAGGTGGGATTCGACCTTTGCTTCCCATCATTGACAGTAACCTTTTAAAACCTAAACAAAGTAATATTACAAGAACATAAATAAATCCATTACAAAAATCAATATTGCAAACCATCCGCATGAATGTACTTCAAAAAGCTCTATTTCTGTAATTTAACAAATAATCTCAAATATTCGTATTGATTCTAAGACCAATGCAGTCAAGGATGCACTGTTAAATACGACAAAAACAATATCGATGAAAACATTGTACAAATTTTTAACTCCTCCTACAAATTTCATCACTACATAACACATTCATACTTTACATCATTACAACATCTTCATTCTATAAAAGTAAATGCATAAACCACCAAAAGGGTATCAGTAAAACTTGCAAATTATGACAAATATATTCAAAACAATTACATGCCCAAATTCAAACCAATCAATTACAATCTACAATCCAAAGAAGGGGGCACTCCACCAAATGGGTCATGACTTAGGGCTCCTACTAATTAGTCATGTTCAACCCATTACAAAAAATTTCAAACCCCAAAAAGACTATAGAAACATAAATGGATTATGATTTAGAGTAATTACAAATTTCAACAAAAATAAAAAGATTTTTATGTTTTAATAGATAACCCTAAATAAAGTTACACCCAACAAAAAGGAAAATGTAACAACATCATTTTTGCGGTTACCTGAACCAGAAATCCATCGAGAGAGAATGATAGAACAGCAGCCCACTTTAGTTTTGTAAGTTGAGAGACAACCAAGAGAACCTTGTGATTACTTACTAGCACCAGTAAGAAAAAGGTTGGATAATGAGAGATTGAACGCCGGTGGGTGCAGATGCATCAGTGAGGTGCGACGGTGAGGAGTTCGAATGGTGGGTTGGGATTCCTAGAGAGAGAATGAGAGTAAAAAGTTGGGAATAGAGAGAGTAACAATTTGGTAGAGAGAGAGTCACCGCACATACAAAAATCGTAATGGCAAGGATATTTCTATCCAAAAAGGGACAAGCTTCTTAGATTTAAAAAAAGGGTTTTGTTGAAATCTGATCTTTCTGTGATGACCCATTTGAGAAATGATTTTTTTTTTTTTTTAAATCACTGAATGTTGGTTTTTTTTGGATAAGAATACCCTTGTTACTCAACCAAATCACAACTGACCCACCCCTTTTATATCTGTGTGACGATCATTCTCTCTATTCCCAACTTTTTCTCTCTTGTTCTTGCTCTAGGAATCCCAACCCATTCTCCAAAGTCCTGATCGTCGTCCTTCACCATTGCACCTACACCCACCATCATCGTAATGAAGTTCGGGCACGGTCTGGGCTCCATCCATATCACATAGTAGCACATGCACAAAACGAAAAAAAAAAAAAAACAGATCTACTCTACTCTCCCTTCCAAATCTCCTTCTCTCCCAAACAATCACTCTCACATTTCTTTTATCCGACATCAGCATAAACAAGGTAAAGTCAAAATTCTCCATCCTTCTACATAGATATCAGGCGATCTCGACATTGTTGTTTATTTATTCATTCCAAATTTATTTTTCTAGGTGAGAGGATTGTGTCGTATAATCAAAGAGAAGAAATGGAGCTTGGTGGATTCATGAATTGAGCGTTCGAGTCGATGCTCAAAGAGTGTTTTGGCAAAAAGTATCTTGATCTTTGAAAGGCTATTCAAACTTGCTTAGGTCAAGATCTTCTGTTTCGTTTCTCTTTGCTTTTATTTTTATTCATGTGAATTCCTCTATTTAATTTTATTTAAGCTGTGATTGTCGAGCTATTGTGTTCAGTTCATTGAATTATTGTTTTTTGTTGTCAAATTATGAGTGCAATGTGTTTATTGTAGTTGAGGAAGATTTGCCTTGTAATGCCACTCATGTTTTTGTGATATTATTATTTGCAATTAGAATTTGAGTTTCAAGGAGAATGTGGAATCATGTAATTTGAGCCAGTTTATTGGGGTTGAATTTTAGGTGGTTTGAATGTGAGTGTAAACTGGTTTAACTGATCTTGTTAGTAGGTTAGTCTTTGTTCTATATTTTGTGTGGTTTGGGTTCAAATCAAGTGGTTGATGTGCGGTTTGTTGTTGTCTGAATAACT
This sequence comes from Litchi chinensis, assembly GCA_019925255.1. Taxonomy (NCBI): domain Eukaryota; kingdom Viridiplantae; phylum Streptophyta; class Magnoliopsida; order Sapindales; family Sapindaceae; genus Litchi; species Litchi chinensis. The sequence goes on from CM034466.1 coordinate 22,001,279, forward strand.
CTGTGCCTGCTTAGTTAAAGAATTACTGTCTTTTGGAATGGTAGATGCTTGGTTCTTTGCTGTGGGATATGTTGCCTTGGATCTTGAATTTTGCTTAGGATGCTCATTCTCTTGACTGACTTCAGTTTCAGTTTCATGGGTTGGAAAAGATAGTAAATTTGTTTTCTTCTGACTTAATTAATACAAACATAAACATTATACATATTCAAGATAATATGTGGGAAAATTCTATGAAATGAAGCGTTTATTTGTCGTCCGATAGAGTCTATACCGACAATATCGAGGAGAATATGTGTATATGACAGTAAAGGATATAGTTGATTGGTTCTCTTACCCATGCTTGTAAAATGTGTACATGATGGTTGTTTTTGTCTTTTCATTTCCATCTATTCAATGTTGTATTGATGTATTGTTGGTAAATTTGTTGGTTGTATTTAGTTTTCGAGCTATTCATTTATTTTCTTTATTTTACTATTATGTTTCTTCAGATAATAGTATGAAAGATGATTCCAGGCCTTTATAAGCATCTACTCATACCTTCTATGTTTTCATTAAGTAGATAAGGAATTGCTAATATCTTTTGATATATGCCTAGAAAAATTTTGGAACAATAAATCTATTAATTCATCTTGTCTTTCCCTTAATAATTTATATTGTTATTTTGATAGGAAAGAAAATTACTTGAAGAGGTGTCTTGAGACAGGTTTTACCTTAAATGTTCTATAAGTGGTTTAGATATGCTTACGAGGAAAACAATTGTAGCGTTGCTTCCTTTTTGATCTCTTTTGGTGACTTGAATTTCCTTTTAAAGGCAATATATATATTTTTTTATGACTAAAAACAATATCAACGAATGGTTTTACCCTTTGAGCTTAAAACTGCTCCATTATTATTCCAGAAAGCCATGACACGTATCTTTCATCCTATCCTTCATTCTGCCTTAATTTACATTGACGACATTTTGCTTTTCTCCAAAAATCAATTAGACCATGAAGCCTTTCTCACACAGTTTCATGCTTTGACATATTAGTATGGTATCATGCTTTCTAAAAAGAAGAGTATGATAGGACACCACAAAATTGATTTTTTAGGCATGCATATTTCACATGGCCAATGCTAACATAGAACCACCTGACAGAACAATTATTGTACTTTCTAGATTCTCACTTATCACAAAAGCATATTCAATAGTTTTTTGGTATTATCAATTATGTTAGAGGCTTTATGCCACATGTCACCCACTACACCTCACTCATGTTGGCCATGCTCAAAACGAATCCTCCTCCTTGGGGATTAGAGCACACTGAAGCAATCAAAGTTCTTAAAAAATTGGCACAACATCCACCTCCACTTACCATTCTATCTACAGAAAATCTTATCCACCAAACTGATGCCAATGATGATTATTGGGGAGCTATCCTAATTAAAGACAAGAATGGAAAGCATAATTATTATGGACATGCCAGCGAACAGTTCAAAGATACTCACAAGCATTTCACACAATTTATAAAGAAATAATTGCTGTCAAATACGAAATACAGAAGTTTGATTTCCATCTTAGAGCTTGACATTTCACAGTACAGATGAGCAACTCATCATTTCCCAAAAATTTTGGATTTTAAAAATAAAATTCCTTCTAATCTTTTGTTGTTAAGATTAAAGGATTTGTTTTCCAAGTATAACTTTACTGTTCGACACGTGAAGGAGCATAATAATATAATAATAGACACGCTATCCAGGCCTCAGTACATCAGTTTGATCACCTCACAAGGAATAAATTTTTCTCTCGTTTTTATAGCATCCTTATCCTCATCAAACACCCTTTTAACCATAATTACCTACTAGAACTTCTTAAAACACTATAATCTAACCAGTCACCTACCGTCTCTCAGATAAAACATTTTACCAACTCACAGCTCATGGCCTACTTATCCAAGATTCAAGCTCAAGGCCACTTTCACAAACTTACCAACCCATCCAAACCATTTCTTGACCCTTTCCATCTTTTTCCCTTTCCACCTTCACTCTTGAAGTCATGTGATATTTATGGTGTCTTTCTATCTTATATCATCAGACTATCGCTTTTCCTTTACAGACATTATATACTTACCTTCATGAACCAAAACATCAATATTCACACCATTGGACTTTCTTGCAGTGGTTCGACCCTTTGACTCATTAGAAAAATGAGCTCACAAAGCTCATAGGTCAATACAATCTCTAGAAACTGGAACCAAAGATGGTTTCTAAAGTTATATGCATCCGGATCCTTCATAGACCTTATCAATTTAATTCTTATACCAAACTTGTGTGGACTATAAACATCATTTATGAATGGTGCATTACATTTGATTTCCATGAGTTGTACCCCACATTCCAAGCTTCTCTCCTTAATTTTCTCTGTGGCACCAATGGGGCATCTATAGAAAAACTTTTTATTTTACTAGCTATCACCAGAGATTCCTCTTTTAGCTGGCACCCTTTTCAAGACGCCCATCTTCAAGACTCTCAAGATCCAATGGAATTTGACATCTGGCCCTATCACATATATGGAGCTCTCAACTTAGATGATGAAGACTATGTGAACTGCAACATAGATACCTTACCATAATAATAATTAAAGCTAATATGTCAATCATGCTTGTAATATTTTAATAAGTATGTTAGTCATGCTTACAATATTTTATTAGTATGTGACAGTCATGCTTGTAATATTTTATTAGAGTGTATTAGTTATGCTTGTAATAATTTATTAGTGTGTGACCCACTTTTGTAATTATGGAGAATATTTCTCCTCCATATAAATATATAACCTTTAGCCTCATTTGAGGTAGACTACGATCATCAATAAAAATCCATCTTTTATAAAACTTTTCCATGGCTTTCTAAATCTCTCTCTTGCTACTTCCAGCATTCGATCTCTGAATAATGAAACACAGCTCGTAATAAATCTGATTATGCTATGTGCTTGCCTCTATATGAGGATTTTGCACATCAGAAAGGATGCTATGATCCATGACTTATAATCCCTGTCCATCTATTTCGTGACTATGTTAGTACCCTGTTAGGTCGTGCTATGTTAAAGGCTACTTTAAGAGGGAACGCCTTGCAATATTTGGACGGTTTAGAGCTCCCGACCCCTACTCGTGGTATTAGAGCCAAACATATGTTAGGCTAAAAGCACCATCTGACGATTAAAGTCTAGTTCTCTCAAAGTTAAATTGTTGGATTTAGATAGAGATTGATATTGGAAAAAGAGAATATGAAAAACATGAATTCCACAACCAACACTTCTTCCACAACTGTCACTCCACTTAAGTTTCCCTCCTCTGTTTCTCTTCCACCCTCTGTAAAAAGAACTCGTTCCTACAAAATACAAAACCTTGTTGAATTCACTTGCATCTTAACATTTGTAAACATTTTAGAAACCTCTCTTCCTCCTTTAAACCCTTACAACATTTTTAAAAGAGAAAGTCCTTTGCTGAAAAAATGACAGTACTTATGTCCTACCATTCCCCACTTGTTAAAAGAATGTATACAATCTATAGCTTTAGATAATTGCCTTATTCTAACCGTTGCATCAGACTAGTATATTGATCTAGAAATAGATCAATAAATGATCGATCAGTGGATTAAAGAAGGATATTTTCATCTCCATTTTGGAGCTATTAGACTGATTCTGACCCGTCGAATATTTTATTACTTAGGCAATATAAAAGCAAATGACATTCATTCTCGGCTAAATGGACTAGAAATACCAACAAGACTTTGATCAGAAGAGTGGTTTCAACTCGGTTACAAGCATTTTTCATAGTTCCACACCTTCAATCGATCTTCCATAAGAGGACACCTCTCTCTGAGCCACTAAATATGCTTTCTCCCTCCGAGCCAACTCGCCAAGCCCTTACTCTATCACTTTAATCAACCTGGTCGCCCATAAACATATTTTCTACTTTAACCTCATTCGCAGAATCAATTCCTTGGCTCGTTATCTTCAAAAAGTAATTAAACTCTCTAAAAATGACATTGCTTTTGTACTCCCTCCAAACTCCAGACAAGTACCAATCTTCCACTTCTCTCTTCTCTCACTTGGTGTTATCGTCTCTGTAGCCAACCCAGTCAGCACCAAGTTTGAGATTTCTCGCCTAATCCAGTTACTTAAGCCGGTGATTGCCTTTGCCACATCATTAAAGGCTCACAGACTTCCTCTACTTAAACACCAAACCATTTTCATTGACTCGCTTGAGTTCGAATCTATAATGGTGAGTTCGAAACACGAAATGGATCGAGTAATAATGAGTCAATTTGATTTGGCAACGATCATGTACTCCTTCGAAATAACAAGGAAAGTCAATAAAGTGATGTTGACTCACAGGAACTTAATAGCACAAGTTTCCATCTCTTTTCTTTTTGGCAACAACAAGAGTCTCCGTCGATTTTGCTATACATGATGCCGTATTTTCACATATTTGGATTCTTTTTCAGTTTAAGATCTGTGATGTTGAGTGACGTAGTTGTGGTGATGGAGAGGTTTAATTTGAAGAAGATGTTGAAAGTTATGGAGGAGTTTATGGTTACACACTCGACATTGACTATTAGGAAATTAGCAAAAATAAAAGTGATGCCAATTGCACATTGAAAACAAACAAGGGTGAATGGTAGTTTGAAAGCTATAAAATAAGCTCAATGTCTTAGTTCCAAATTATACCAATCAAATACACTTTAAGAATTGTATTTGATTCTAGTTAAAATTCTTTTTTTATTCTTCTTATTTTAGAGTGTAGAAAGGTTTGAGTCTGTGTATGGTTTAAAAAGTGTAGGTGTAGTAAGGTTGTGAGTCATGAGAAAATAGTTTGTATGATTATAATAATTTTTCACATTGTGAGTTTCCCTCTGATGGTTGTGGTTTTTCTCTTGTTTTAGAGTTTTTCACTTAAATTCTTGTATTGTGGTGATTGTTATTGTTTTCTATTTTATTTCTCTATTATTTCTGATATTCTTATTGGAGGCGGGTTTTTAGAGGGGGTCTTTGGAGGTGAATTTTTCCTAACAAGTGGTATCAAAGCTTGGTTGCCTAGTTGGTAAAGTGTCAGATGTTTTAGAAAATTCTTAATATGCTTTGTGGTTGCAACATTATCTGATCTTTCACATAAAAAAAGAATTGTTCTTGATTGCTTGAAAGAACTGTGGTAGTGTGTAAGTGCATATTTAGAAAAAGTTCTGACTAATGAAAGACTTGATATTTAACGATGTCCATTGCAAGCGACCTCTCTTTCTTAGGAATTTACCTTATATACTATTCATGGACTATGTACACTATTTTAATACACGGTTATATTAAAGTTTTCAAGTCTTATGAGATTTTATGTGGAGAAATTTGATAGAAGGATCAATTTTAACTTGTGGCAGGTGCAAGTAAAAAATGTGCTGATACAATTCGGGTTACACAAGGCATTGGAGAAGAAATCAAACCTTATTCTTAACGAAGATTCCATTAAAAACAAAGATTCTGAAAAAGTCTAGTATAAGCGATAAAGATTAGGAGGGTCTGGATTTAAAAGTTACAAGTGTGATTCGTCTGTGTTTAGCCAAAAATATTCTTGCAAACATGCATGGAATATCAATAGTCAATGAACTCTGGGAGAAGCTTGAAGAGTTGGTATCAAGCAAAGGGCAGCTCAAATAAGTTATACCTGAAGGGAACAGTTTCATACTCTACGTATAGATAAAGTTACGAAAATCTCAGATCATCTGAGTATATTCAATGGTATCGTCTCTAAACTACAAACTATTGGAGTTAAAATTAAAGATGAGGATAAAACGTTAAGGCTTATCTTATCTCTTCTATCTTCCTATGAGCACATGAAACCTATTTTGGTGTATGAGAAGGAGACTCTGAAATTTACAAAAGTTATTGATAAACTCTTTTCTAAGGAGAGAAGGCTGAAGAGTGGAGATAACACTTCATCAGAAGACTCAATATTGGTAACTAGAAACAGGAGTAATTGGAAGAAGAAGAACTCCGGGAAGAATATAATTTACTGAAGGTGTGGACAATCTGGGCACGTTAAGAAAAATTGTCAAGGTGGAGCGGGTTCGACAAAAGGCTCCGAAGCAGAAGCTAATAGTTTCTCTTTTGTGTGAGAAGGTGATTTCCTTTGAGAAGTGAGAAGTATATCCTCATGTATGTCTGCATTGCCATAGAAAAGGATGTGGTGTTGTTAGTGAATCCACAACTGCATACAGACATTAGTTTGGCATTGATGCAAGGTGTGTGGTGGAATGTACGTTGATGGCTGATGAAATTTTGGTAAAGATAAACATGGAAGTTGTACCATAAATTTTTAGCAGGTTTTTCAACATGTGTCAAAGTGAAATTCTTAAAATGTGGTGATTGTAAGTAAAGTGTACTATTTTATATATGGTAGAATATGATAGTTTTTTTGGTTGAGAATTATGACTATCGGTATAGACAACGATTGTAGCGGGTGTTTCTTTTATTTTACCAAGATGGAGTTTGTTAGAAAATTGACAAAAATAAAAGTGGTGTCAATCCCACATTAAAAACAAACAAGGGTGGATTATATTTTGAAAGCTATAAAAGGAGCTTAATGTCTTGGCTTCTGTTGACGATCGGAATCGGTCAACACCCGGGTCGGGGGTCGGAACCTCGCCGACGGAACGATTTATGTGAGGTCGGCCCGTAGACCGTTGAACCCCTTTTGGCCTCTTGGGGTCGCGTCCAGAGTTGAACCCTCAACCTTATAGGTGTTATTGGTGTACAACTCCTACCACCAAGCTGAGTCTTTTAATGTTGACGATCGGAATCGGTCAACACCGGTCGGGGGTCGGAACCTCGCCGACGGAACGATTTATGTGGGGCCGGCCCGTAGACCGTTGAACCCCTTTTGGCCTCTTGGGGTCGCGTCCAGAGTTGAACCCTCAACCTTATAGGTGTTATTGGTGTACAACTCCTACCACCAAGCTGAGTCAGCTTGGTGGTAGGAGTTGTACACCAATAACACCTATAAGGTTGAGGGTTCAACTCTGGACGCGACCCCAAGAGGCCAAAAGGGGTTCAACGGTCTACGGGCCGGCCTCACATAAATCGTTCCGTCGGCGAGGTTCCGACCCTCGACCGGGTGTTGACCGATTCCGATCGTCAACATTAAAACGCGCGTTTTAATGTTGACGATCGGAATCGGTCAACACCGGTCGGGGGTCGGAACCTCGCCGACGGAACGATTTATGTGGGGCCGGCCCGTAGACCGTTGAACCCCTTTTGGCCTCTTGGGGTCGCGTCCAGAGTTGAACCCTCAACCTTATAGGTGTTATTGGTGTACAACTCCTACCACCAAGCTGAGTAATGTTATGCATATTTTTCGGACTCAATATTTGGGCTGGTAAAAGTCCAATTTAGGCCCATTTAAGACCCGATAAGAAGACCCAATGAGGTCAGTGTAGTCAAAGCCCATCAGATGAGGCCCAGTATTGACTCAAAGGCCATCGAGATTTCTAGCTGGCATCAACAGACCCATAAGTGTAGCCAGGTCGCAGCTCGCCGCCTGCGCAGCTCGTCTCTCAGCGAGCTCGAGATTGGGATCACCATGACACGTCAGCTCGCTCAGACACGTGATAAGTACAATATCTTCCAGAACAGGCAGTTACCAAGTTCAACCATAATTCTCTCTCCGAATATGGCAATTGCCCAGTCAAACCATGATTCCCTCGTCAGATATGGAGATCAATTCAAATTCAAAATCAGATCAACATTATCTCGAGATAATTATAGCAATTTCCTGATATTATCTAAATATATTAGGAAGTATAATTAATTTATAATTCTTTTCCTTATTTTTCCCAATTGTTTAGGGAATGTAATTAATTCAGGATTCTCTTCCTGATTTGCTACAACCAGAATTGTAACACCTCTTTCCCTATAAATAGGGACTAAGATCATTGTAACATGAACACACAATATAATATAACATACTGTCACTCTGCAGAATTAAAGAGACAGACAGTCGTGGACGTAGGCCAATTATTGCCGAACCACGTAAAAGCTCCGTGTTCCTCGTTTGATCCTCTGTTTCTGTCTTTGTCTTTCCTTGGTATTTGTGCTTTCTCACATTGATTGCAGGTATTGGGCATTGATTACTCGTCGACTGAATTCCAACGTCGACATTTTGGCGCTAGAGGAGGGCCCAGACTGCAATCTTTTTCATCTCAGTTCATCAACTTCTGACGATATGGCAAAGACTAGATCAAACAGGTTCCTTGGAGATGATGACCAGACAGAAAGTCACATGAACCAATCTCAGCAGAATTACAGCCTGGGCAAGATGCAACCACGCATGCAGCAGGCCCGTCCCAAGGACAGATACTCGGGGCTGCGCCAGGCATCCCTCCTCTGCCTCACCGTCAAATGGTTCCAGTCGCCCAGATGGCCGAAGGACAGAATGCGTTGTTGCAGAGACAAGAAGCTTTGGAGGACACGGTTAGACAGCTCACACAAGCCGTCAACATGTTGGTGCAGGCCCAGGCTCAGAACGTGACTAGGGTGGAAGTTCAGGCACCACAGGGAGTGCCCCAGCCTCCTGAAACAGCGCGAGGACCTGAAAGGTTAGCAAGGGAAGTCCTGCGACCTGCAGACTCGGCTCGCTCATCTAATGCGCGTTCGAGGGCCGGAAGACACCCTGTTCAACACGAAAGGGAGGTCGCACGTCCTGACAGCCTGGTAGCAAGATTGAGCCAGGATGGAAACAGGCGGATAGAAGTTGGCCAAGGCAGAGTCCGAGCCGTAGCTCGTTATGTTGATGAAGTGGATGGGCAGCAGGTAAGGTCCCATCATCATGAGGACCAATTCGAGGAAGACGAAAGGTATGACCCTGAACATCCGGCTCCAAGTCATGATCACAGGAGGAGATATGAACTCCAAGACCCCCAAGTAGAGGAGCTCCTTCGAAGGGTCCGGCAGTTGGAAGCGCGACCTGGAGTTCTGGAACAGCGTGGGCTCTACGGAGATAGGACCCCATTCACAAGGGAGATTGAGACACAACCTCTCCCTCCAAGGTTCAAGATGCCAACCATTCAGCAGTACAATGGGGATAGTGACCCATATGACCATCTAGACGCATTCAACGTTCAGATGGACCTGCAGACAAGAAGTCCGATGGTGAAGTGCCGAGTATTCCCCGCTACATTGGGGGATATTCCGAGGACGTGGTTCAAGAATCTCCCAGCTCGCAGCATAGGAAGTTGGGAGCAATGCCAACAGAAGTTCGTTGGTCAATACAGGGCACTGAGAAGGCAGCTCGCTCCATCCTGCCACCTAGCTACGATTTTTCAGCGTCAGGGTGAATCACTGAAAGAATATATCACCAGGTTTAGACGCGAGGTCGCAAATGTTGAACACCCATCAGATGAGAGCATACTGACAGCGATCTCAGCTGGATTGCGAAAGGATGGAAAGTTATACGAGAGCATTTACAAGACCCCAGTGAAGGATCTGGGAGAATTCTACGAGCGAGCTACGAAAGAGATCATATGGGAAGAAACCTTTGGCCCGAAAAAGCAGAATCAGAAGAACGAAGCGGGCAGTTCCAGCCAGCCAAAGAGGAGAAACAATGGCAGGAACGAAGAAGGAAGGAATAACGGCTCAAGTAATCAGATCGCCAAAAGAGCGAGGAGAGAGCCAAGATATGAACGACCTCAGCGTTGGGGTCGCCAGGAAGAATACAGCGTCCTGACGACATCACCGGACAGGATTTACGCTGCCGAGCGGAATAAGGAGGATTTTGGGAGGCCCAATCCTATAAGGGCTCCAATTCAGCACAGAGACCAGAACAAATTCTGTGCCTATCATAATGAGGTCGGACACAGTACCTCAGATTGCTGGGCGTTGAAGAACGCCATTGAGAAATTAATCAGGCGAGGTCGCCTGAGAGAATATGTGGCAAGACCTGCTGACCAACGACCTCACCAACAACGACCTCAACAGCAACAGCCAACACACCATCAACAGCCTCAACGAGCTTCCGAACCAGACCACGAGCCGGCGGTAAGGACCATTTTTACCATTTATGGTGGCCCTCATATCGCAGGTGATTCCAACAGATCGCATGAGAGGTATGTCCGAGAGGCAAATCATTCTTTTCAGCTCTATGGATCCGAAGGACCTGCGAAAAGGGCAAAACCGACCTCGGACGAGATTGTGTTTACAAACGAAGATGCTAGAGGAGTAGTCTGGCCTCATAACGACGCGCTTGTTGTACGAGCTAAAATTAGCAATGCGGAAGTTAGGCGCATTATGATCGATACCGGGAGCTCGGTGAACGTGATGTATATGAGTTGTTTCGACCAAATGGGGCTGCGAGAAGAGCAAATGAGACCATCCCCGGAGCCTTTATTTGGATTCACTGGAGATGCTGTGGTACCAGTGGGGCAGATTAAGTTGCCATTGACTTTGGGGGAGGCAGGTCGTCAGGCAACAACCTTGACAGACTTCTTGATAATCAATTGCCCATCAGCGTATAATGTGGTCCTCGGAAGACCTGCTATGAACGAGTTGGACATGGTTACGTCGACCAGAACTCTGACAGTGAAGTTCCCAACTCCTAATGGCATCGGATGTGTTCGAGGAGAACAGCACCTAGCTCGTCGTTGCTATGAAGATGCTGTGAAGATGGGTGTAAAAGGGAAGAAGGTGAACGTGGTCTCAAGAGGCGAGCCACGAGCTATGACTGAGAAAGGAGTCAGTCACGACCTGGACCCTCGCGAGGTAGATGCAGACCAAGCTACCGGTCCAATTGAGGAGTTAGAAGATGTACCAGTCAGCGAGGTAGATCCTGAGCGATGCTTGAAGCTGGGAAGGGGATTAACTCCGGAGCTGAGAATCCAGCTCGCTGACTTCCTGAAGGCGAACTTGGACGTGTTTGCATGGAATCATGAGGACATGGTGGGAATAGATCCAGAAGTGATGTCTCACAGGCTGAATATTGATCCTCATTTCAAGCCAGTTCGTCAGAAAAGAAGAGCAATGACAGGGGAACGATACCTAGCACTAAAAGAAGAGGTAGACAAGCTTCTGGTTAACAAGTTCATCAGAGAAGCCTACTATCCGACCTGGGTTGCCAATCCTGTACTAGTAAAAAAGAAGAACGGGAAGTGGAGAACTTGCATCGACTTCACCGACCTAAACAAGGCATGCCCCAAAGACAGTTTCCCCCTGCCAAGGATAGATCAGCTCGTGGATGCTACAGCTGGCCACGAGCTCCTGAGCTTCATGGATGCATATTCGGGATATAACCAGATCCCAATGAAGCCCGAAGACGAAGAGCACACCTCGTTCATAACTGATCGGGGGTTATACTGCTACAAGGTGATGCCCTTCGGTTTAAAGAATGCTGGAGCGACCTATCAACGCTTGGTGAACATGATCTTCAAAGAACAGATTGGAAAGACCATGGAGGTCTATGTTGACGACATGCTGGTGAAATCCAGGCAGATCGGTAACCATGTTAGCGACCTGAGAGAGATGTTTCAAATTCTGAGGAGTTACGAGATGAAGTTAAATCCGCTCAAATGTGCATTTGGAGTAGCTTCAGGGAAGTTCCTGGGCTTCATGGTCAATAGTAGGGGAATTGAAGCAAACCCCGAGAAGATCAAAGCACTGATTGACATGAGGTCGCCTACCAGGGTAAAGGACGTACAGAGCCTCAATGGCCAGGTCGCAGCTTTGAGTAGGTTCATTTCAAAGGCAACAGACAAGTGTGTCCCTTTCTTTGACATTCTGAAGAAAGCAAAGAGCTTCGAGTGGACTGAACAATGTGAAGTAGCCTTCCAGCAGTTGAAGGAGTATATGGGACGAGCTCCACTTCTTTCCAAGCCCAGAGAAGAAGAAAAGCTGATCTTATACTTGGGAGTGTCGGAGCAGGCTCTGAGTGCTGCCCTGATGAGGGAAGAAGAAAAGACGCAGCTTCCGGTCTATTATGTGAGCAAACGGTTACAGGATGCTGAAACCAGATATTCGCAGATGGAGAAACTGGCTTACTGCTTGGTGATTGCGTCGAGGAAGCTGCGACCTTATTTTCAAGCTCATACCATCGAAGTCCTCACCAAGTATCCGTTGAAGCAAGTCTTGCAGAAGGCAGACACCTCAGGTCGTTTGTTGAAATGGGCAGTGGAGCTCGCACAGTTCGACATCCAATTCAAGCCAAGGACGGCTATCAAAGCCCAAGCTCTAGCGGACTTCATTGCGGAGTTTACAGGATCTGTAGATGACGAGGCTGAGTCTTCCGAAGGTCCGGCTTGGGAGCTATATGTTGATGGATCAGCCAGCGAGCAGAAGGCTGGAGCTGGAATTCTACTGATCAGTCCTGAAGGCCACAAAATCCTTTGTGCCCTAAGGTTTGGCTTTCAAGCAACAAACAATGAGGCTGAGTATGAAGCCTTACTCGCGGGTCTACGTCTGGCTAAGGAGATGCGAGCTGAACGCTTGAAGATCTTTAGTGACTCGCAGCTCGTTGTCGGCCACGTATTGGGAGAATATCAAGCCAGGGGACCAAAAATGGCCCTCTACCTTCAGAAAGTTCACGAGCTGCTAGGTGCATTCCACAAGTACGAAATGAAACAGATCCCGCGAGCTCAGAACTCGCATGCTGATGCACTAGCTCGCCTCGCGACTACACGAGACACAGATTTCCTTGGGGCAATCCCAGTTGAGTTTCTACCAGCTCCAAGTACAGAGGAAAAGAATGTGACAATGGCCATCATTGTGCAACCTGACTCCTGGATGAGCTCGATACTCAGCTATTTACAGGATGGAAAGCTACCTCGTGACAAGCTGGAGGCTCGGCGTCTTCGAGCTAGAGCAGCCAGGTATTGCATCTATGACGACGTGCTGTACAAGAAAGGGTTCTCAGCTCCACTGCTAAGATGCATTGATGGCCCTGAGTATGAAACAGTACTAAGGCAAATACATGAAGGCCATTGCGGGAACCACGCTGGGGGGCTGTCTCTAGCTCAAAAAGCACTTCGGCAAGGCTTCTACTGGCCCACCATGAGGCAGGACGCCATCAATTTAGTAAAGAAATGCGACAAGTGTCAGAGGTTTGCTCATATTCCGCGAGCTCCACCAGCTTACCTCCAACAGATGGTGAGCCCGTGGCCCTTTGCGATCTGGGGGATGGACCTGATCGGACCCCTGCCAATGGCTCGGGGAAGATGCAAACATGCAGTGGTCGCGGTAGATTACTTCACCAAGTGGGCGGAAGCAAAGGAGCTAGCTGAAATCTCCACAACAAAGATTGAGAAGTTTGTATGGAGCAGCATTATTTGCAGATTCGGAGTCCCACAGCAGATTATAACCGATAACGGGACCCAGTTCGCTAGTGACCAGTTTCTCAGGTTCTGCAACGACCTCAAAATCGTTAAGAGCTTTTCAGCAGTGGATCATCCACAAGCCAATGGCCAAGTTGAAGCAGTGAATAAGATCATCAAGCAGACCCTGAAGATGAAACTGGAAACAAAGAAAGGAGCATGGGTAGATGAGCTTCAAAAAGTATTATGGTCCTACAGAACTACAGCTCGCAGCTCCACTGGCGAGACTCCATTTTCAATGGTATACGGATCGGAGGCTATGATCCCGGCTGAGTTTGAAGTCACCTCGCAAAGAAGAGCGACCTTCAATCCAAATGACAATGATCAGCTACTTGCAACAAACCTGGACCTGCTTGAAGAACACAGGGAAACGGCCAGGCTAAGGGTAGCTGTTTATCAGCAAAGAATAGCGAGGTACTACAATAAGAATGCTCGGGTTCGCCGATTCAATGAGGGAGACTTAGTCCTATGCCTCATTCTACCAGGAGCCCGCAAGCCAAGTGACGGATCCTTAGGCCCTAACTGGGAAGGACCGTATGTTGTCAAAACAGCCTTGGGAAATGGAGCTTATCGCTTAGCTAATGTAAATGGGGCAGAAGTCCCCAGAGCTTGGAATGCCGAGCATCTCCGCCCTTATTATCAATAAGTTTTTCATTATTTGTAATATGGATTAATTATAAATGATAGCTCCATTCTTCCCCTGTTTTTGATTCAACTTTCCTCACCAGGCTAACGGGCTCCGAACTCAATAGTTCAAAGAACAAATAAAAGAGCCTAAAAAGCAAGTGACTAAATATCCTTGCATAGCTCGCCTAAATGAGCCTAAAAAGCAGGTGAGGTGACGACCCCTGCATAGCTCGCTACAAATAAAAGAGCCTGAAAAGCAAGTGACTAAATATCCTTGCATAGCTCACCTAAATGAGTCTAAAAAGCAGGTGAGGTGACGACCCCTGCATAGCTCGCTACAAATAAAAGAGCCTAAAAAGCAAGTGACTAAATATCCTTGCATAGCTCACCTAAATGAGCCTAAAAAGCAGGTGAGGTGACGACCCCTGCATAGCTCGCTACAAATAAAAGAGCCTAAAAAGCAAGTGACTAAATATCCTTGCATAGCTCGCCTAAATGAGCCTAAAAAGCAGGTGAGGTGACGACCCCTGCACAGCTCGCTACAAATAAAAGAGCCTAAAAAGCAAGTGACTAAATATCCTTGCATAGCTCACCTAAATGAGCCTAAAAAGCAGGTGAGGTGACGACCCCTGCATAGCTCGCTACAAATAAAAGAGCCTAAAAAGCAAGTGACTAAGTATCCTTGCATAGCTCGCCTAAATGAGCCTAAAAAGCAGGTGAGGTGACGACCCCTGCATAGCTCGCTACAAATGAAAGAGCCTAAAAAGCAAGTGACTAAGTATCCTTGCATAGCTCGCCTAATGAGCCTAAAAAGCAGGTGAGGTGACGACCCCTGCATAGCTCGCTACAAATGAAAGAGCCTAAAAAGCAAAGTGACTAGGTGTTCTTGCATAGCTCGTCAAAATTTTAAACGTTTCAAGTATTGTTACTTACCAAATTTTATTTAAGCAGGCAATTACTTTGATTTAAAGTTCGTTGACAATCAGCTTGCAAGAAATATGGTAACTCTAAAGATGAAAGACACGAAATATGTTATGCGCAGAAAATTAAATACATTCAAACACAGGAAGAGTAATGAAAGAAATTTCATTAAAAATGAGAACTGGCTACAAGTATAAAGCTGAAGAAATAGAAGTAAAAAAGAAAAACAAAATTTTCAGTCTCGAGTTGAAGGGCCTGGATCAGTTGAAGATGCTTTGCGCGGAGAAGCAATGGGCTCAGCCTGGGAGGACGTACCAGGAGCATGCTCTGAAGGGATTGGACCAGCCGAGGACAAGTTGGCTTGTGATTTAAAATCTTCAATAATTTCAAGACCTATATCCCCAAAGATAGAAAAATCCATTTCTGGGTAGGACGTCCACAATGTGAAGAGGAAATCACGACCTGTTCTTTCCTCAGCCTCGTCCTTTGCATCTGCAACCCGCACTTCCAGTTCTTGAGCTGCTTGCTCTTTAAAGATCGACAGCTCTTCGAAGGCATCATCAGCGAGACGATTGACGACCTCAGCCTCTTTCTTCATGTCTTCAATACGTTGCTCTGCAGCATCAGCTCGCTAAATGGCCTCCACCACCTGTTGCCTAAGCACCTCAGCTCGATGCTCAGCCTCCTCGGCACGCTTAGCCACGATTGCAGCCTCCTCAGCCCGTTTGGTTGCAGCCTCCTCAGCACTTTTAGCTGCAGCTCCCATTTCATCAGCTCGTTTTGAGGCTTCCCCAGCCTGTTTTTCAGCAGCTTCAGCCCGCGCCAAGGCAGTTTCAACTTGGCGATGAAGCACTTCGACCTTTTCTTCTGCAGCTGAAGCCCTCTGCTCGTCCAATTCAGCTCGCTGCTCGGACTGCCTCAGGTCCTCTTTCACCTTGAGAAGCTCGTCTCTTAGCATGATATGCTCGTGTTCCATCTTCTTTAGAGCTTCCTCAAAGGCTTGACTTGCAGCGTTCGCCTTAGCGATCTGAGCTTCCTGACCTTCCGTTCTGCCCGAAGCTAAGTTAGCTAAATCCTCAGTAGCCGCCTCCAGGTCGAATTCTAGCTTCCTCATCTCATCCTTGGTAGCTTTTGTCTCCCTTTTTCGCTTCATTGCAGCAAGGGCACCCTGGAAATTATGAACGGATTAAAATCTAGTTAAGTAAGGGAATCAACAGATGAGGAAAAACAACTTACCAGCATGCAATGGCGAGCCGTGAACTCATCTAGGTCCTCGCCCTTAAGACACCTATTTTCCAAGACATTCGCGTGATTGAGCATAATTGTTGCCCAGTTGTCAAGGAAAGCATTTAAATATCTTCCTCCAGGACCCAGCTCGATGTCTGATCTGGTTGGGGAAGGAGTTCTCTCGCGCTCCGGGATATCGCGTGCATCATCATAAGAACCACCTCGTCGCGATACAACGGTACGCTTAGTCGCATGTCCGCTGGGGCCAGCTCGGGTTGACTGGGGAGCAACCTTAGAAGGAACATCACCTTTCCCAGGCTGCGAACTGGAAGTAGGAGGTGACTGAAGATTTGCAAACACATTTGAGAGAGGCACCTCGTTAGGAGCAACAGTTGAGGAAGCAGTGGCTTTAGCAGCATCATGGCACCTCGCTGGGAGCGGCGGTCGCAGGGACAGTAGTTTCATCAACAATAGGCGCTTCGTTGGATGCAGCAATTACAGGAGCCTGGTCCTGGGCGGATAGTTTAGAGCGTTTTGAGGGTGCTGCTGGAGTGGCCAAGTCTTCGGCAGGCCGTTTTGATGAAGGAGTCGAGGAAGCTTTAGATACAGAGGGACTTGCAGGAGGAGATTTCATGAGTATAAGTCTCCTCCTGTTGGCTGGGAGTTTTGTAGAAGAAGGAGCAGGGGCTGGAGCACGAGCTGGGGATGGCAGTGAAGCCCCTGGAATAGATGTGTGATGTGGAGAAAATGATGGGTCAGCCTGTGCAGTAGAAGCCGCAGGGACTGGGTCTGAACCTGTCCGAACTGGGGCAGGAACTGTAGAAGAATCTTTTTTAGACGCACCCTTTGAAGGAGTGCGAGTTGAAGACGGCTTCGCCTTCTTTGGTGTGCGAGCTGAAGAAGATCTCGCTTTAGACGAAGTGCGAGCAGGAGCACCTCGAGATGAAGTCTTCCGAGGTGGAGAAGGCGAGCGAATGTTATCCGAGCGAATGACATCCTCTGACGATGAAGAGACTGCTGGCGGAGGTCGGGAAGTAGACGCATCCTGAACAGAAACCTCAAAAACAGAAGGAAGTCTAGGCCTGTCACTCATCTTGCCTATATCTTCCCCAGCTCGCAGAAGATGGGAGTCCGTAAGAGGAGCAAGCTTGTAAGCCCTAAGGATAGCATCGTCGAATCTGCTGCTGATGCCCACGTTGTTCGATTTGGCGAGCTTGTCAAGAGCTCGTTCCTCCCCGCTGTTAAGAGGAGACTCGTCCATCTTCAGCACTGCACAACAAATGGTCAAAAAATGATAAGTAATGAAGATACAAGACAAAGTCAGCTCGCTTAAATTTTCTTATGAGTACCTGGTTTTAGGACGAAGCTGAAGTTTCGGAGATCTGCAAGAGATGGGCACGAGATATAAAACCAACTCGTCTTGTACGGCCCAACGTTGGATTTGCCTTTCGCTTCTCCTTTGGGCAAAAGGTCTTTGTATTGCGACTGGCGAGCTGTGAGATAATAAATGCCATCCGGTTTCTCTCCATCTCCCGCAGACACGGCCTTGAAGGAGTAAAACTGCTGAATAATCCTTGGTGTAGGGGCATGAAAGCCATTCCTGAAGAAGGCTACAGCCAGCGAGATCAACTGCGTATAAGAGTTGGGAGTCAGTTGAAATGGTGCGAGCTTGACTTTATTGAGAAACTCGACCAAGAACGGTGGAACGGGGAACCGTAACCCCTGCTCGAGATGCTGGGTGCTGACAGCAATGAATCCCCTGGGTGGATAGCATGCATGATTGTTTGAGTCAGGCAGCAGTATACGGCAACCGAAGGGAATATGGAATTGCTTGACAAGCCCTTCCACCTCAGGACGTTTTAGCGATGAGGGATGACGAGCGAATGCTTCACGAGCCTCTCTTCCCTGAATAGCATGAGTTCGGGCTTTGTCATGCTCGCGAGCTTCATTGCTTGGAATCATCCCTTTGCGAGTTCCACTTGAAGACATCTAAAAATAAATAAATAAATACATATATATCATTGCAGGAACAACAATGGTGATGGAGCCAGATAAACCCAAAACAAAAAAAGTTTTGAAGAAAAAGAAGCCTCACCTTGAACTGTTGACAAGATAAAAAACGGCGAGAAAAGCTGATGATTTCGAGAAAGGATTGTGGGTCCTGGTTGCTTGAAAGCTTGAAACGCTTGTTTGCTATGGAAGAAAGTGACAGATGAAAGAAGAAAATGGAAAGGGGCCAATGACTTATATAGACAAGCAAGCGTGAGTCCCAACCGTTAGATCCTTGGAAAGTGTAACCGTCATAGATCTGACGGTGCAGCGCAGAACGGGGCTTTGGAAATCATGCAGCCGTCAGTTGAAGGACGTGCGCATTAAATGTACGTGTAAAGGACGTGCAGACGTCGTTTCAGTCACCACCTGCATGATCGCCACGTGTCGCAACTGAAAAGGTGGAATTTGAAAGCGCACAAAGGCGGTTACAAAAGTAAGCGTGACAAGGAAGCCAACTTTTACCAGCAATTCAAGCTCCCAGCTCGCTAAAGCAAACTGAGAAGTTGGGGGGCTAATGTTATGCATATTTTTCGGACTCAGTATTTGGGCTGGTAAAAGTCCAATTTAGGCCCATTTAAGACCCGATAAGAAGACCCAATGAGGTCAGTGTAGTCAAAGCCCATCAGATGAGGCCCAGTATTGACTCAAAGGCCATCGAGATTTCTAGCTGGCATCAACAGACCCATAAGTGTAGCCAGGTCGCAGCTCGCCGCCTGCGCAGCTCGTCTCTCAGCGAGCTCGAGATTGGGATCACCATGACACGTCAGCTCGCTCAGACACGTGATAAGTACAATATCTTCCAGAACAGGCAGTTACCAAGTTCAACCATAATTCTCTCTCCGAATATGGCAATTGCCCAGTCAAACCATGATTCCCTCGTCAGATATGGAGATCAATTCAAATTCAAAATCAGATCAACATTATCTCGAGATAATTATAGCAATTTCCTGATATTATCTAAATATATTAGGAAGTATAATTAATTTATAATTCTTTTCCTTATTTTTCCCAATTGTTTAGGGAATGTAATGAATTCAGGATTCTCTTCCTGATTTGCTACAACCAGAATTGTAACACCTCTTTCCCTATAAATAGGGACTAAGATCATTGTAACATGAACACACAATATAATATAACATACTGTCACTCTGCAGAATTAAAGAGACAGACAGTCGTGGACGTAGGCCAATTATTACCGAACCACGTAAAAGCTCCGTGTTCCTCGTTTGATCCTCTGTTTCTGTCTTTGTCTTTCCTTGGTATTTGTGCTTTCTCACATTGATTGCAGGTATTGGGCATTGATTACTCGTCGACTGAATTCCAACGTCGACAGCTTCAAATCACCCCAATCAAATATATTTTAAATATTGTATTTAATTTTAGTTAAAATTTCTTTTTTGTTCTTCTTATTTTAGAGGGTATAAAGGTATGAGTCTATGTATGTTTTGGAGAGTGTGAGTGTATTGAGATCGTGGGTTGTGAAAATAGCCTGTGTGATCGTAATAACTTTTCACTTAGTAAATTTCTTTTTAAGGACTGTGATTTTTCTCATGTTTTGGAGTTTTCCAAGTAAATTCTTATGTTGTAGTAATTGTTATTGTTTTCAATTTTATTTTTTTGTTATTTTTGATATTCTTATAAGAGATAGATTTTTAGGGGAGATCTAGGGAGGTAAATTTTTCCCAACACTGACTCCATCGGTGGTGGTGACGATGTCGAAAGGTTGCTTAACAGACGGCAGGTTGCTTAACAGACGGCTATGATTTGAGCTTCCTTGAGGGAGTATTGTGTGGCGCTGCTCCACTTGGGAAAGAAGCGATTGCCGCAGCTAAGTTTCCAAAAGTTGAGTTGGTACAGGTAATTTTTTCCTTTTTCCCGATAATTAGTACTGTATCATATATCTGTTTTAATTTAATAGATGATATGGTGTATTAGGTGGAACGATGCACACTTGCATTAGGCTTGTATTGTGAATAAGAGGCAATTAATTTTGATGTGAATGTGACATAGCACGGTCTCATATAACATACCATCAGGAACAACACTAATTTACAATTTAGAAAATTGCAAGTGGGCAGACGAATTATCTAACCAAATCTTCACTCCATTATTGAAAAGGAGATATAAATATTCATATAAGTATTTATGTTAGAATGCACAAAGTAAGGTAGACGTAGTAGTATAATCACCCTCACCCATGCACCTAGGTGATGGGTTCGATCCACATCTTCCCCACTAATTGTGAATAGTTTTCATTCTCATCCTATGTGGGTAGTTCTCTCTTATTTTTATGAGTAAAAATTCAGACTATACTTCAAAGTTTCATTTCAATTGATCCTGACGATGTTATATATATATTCATGTTAGATTTACAAATTAAAATGATAGTTTTTTGAATCATTATTGGACTAAATTAAAGCAAGTTTGTGGTGATTTCTCCTTTTTTCAAGCATATATTATTTATTTTTTTTAATAAATTTTAGAGTATGAGCAAAAGATGAGTTAAAAAATGCTTATTCTTGGTTTTATTAAAAGCAAGCCATCAGTACCCAAAAAAAAAAAAAAAAAGAAAAAAAAAAAGGGAAGCCATCAGCAACGGTATGGTAAATATACGTTTTGTTTGTCTTCTCATGTCAAAACACTGGCGAAGTTGATTAATCTGTTGTTGATTGTTGATTAATGCATCAAGCATATGGGTTTGACTGAATCGGCGGGGTCTATTTTCTGGACAGCAGGTCCGGAAGAATGTAAGCATTGGGGGTCTACAGGGAGGATGAATTCAGGAGGCTACGAAGCAAAAATCGTCGATCCTGACACAGGTGAGGCGCTGCCTCCACGTCGAGAAGGAGAACTTTGGCTTAGAGGACCCACTATCATGAAAGGTAAATTAGTACGTGAGCGTTAGACTTAAAATATTACACACTGTATTATCACCAAATAGAGAGGCTTGATGTCAAAAGCACATAAATTATGCATTACGAGATCAAAAAATACTATATCGCACCCTGTCACATCACATGGTACATATTACTAGTGAATCAAGTCCTGAATCGAGGCCAATTACATTGAAACTTTTAACTCCTCAAATATCATAAATTGTAGATTAACTGGCAGCTTGGTGGTATTAGTGCACGCTACATTGACGAGGATGGTCACCTTTTTGTTGTGGACAGACTCAAGGACTTGATCAAATATAAGGGATATCAGGTAATTAAGTGTTAAGAAATACGAATTTACACTATTATTGTTTTGATTATAGAATATATAGCTAATAATCTTTGGTCCAACAAAACCAAGCCAGTTAACAGCAGTATCAAAATTTACGAATAAATTGTAGCTTTCATCTGTAGGTTGAAATTGGTAATAAATAAAAATCTCTTCAATCAATAATGGGTTTTTTGTCACAATATAATATCTTAGGGATTTGACTACCTTACCCAACATGTAAGGTTACCAGTCTTTGGATTTGTTTGAATAACTATTCTTACAATTAATCAAATAGATATAATTGATAGGTAATGCTATTAATTGGGTAAGGTAATTAAACCTATAACTTAAATGAAACAACTATAGTATTGAAAACTGTAATATTAAAAATTTAAAGTAAAGTTACTACTTACTAACATGAATTATCTTTTTAAAATTTTAATTTTTAAATTATTTTTAGACTTTCAATCTTTATAAATCTCTATATTAGAATTCAGTAAAGAATTATAATAATCCAAAGAAAGCGTACCAAATTTTTGTAAACAATCGATATTATTCTAATATTAATATAAATATGAAATCGACAATAATATTAAAAGAAAATAGAAATAATAAAATATCAAAATAGTGGACACAAAATTTACATGATAAAACTTTTAATATGAGAAAAACATCTACGGACCAAAACTAAAAAAAATTTATTAAATTAACAAAATTATAATCTCTCTTTTAAATTTTAGAAAAGAACTCTAAGAGAGAGGAGAAAATTCTCAAATTGAATTGAGATTTGGATGCCTAAAATGACTAGCTCATATGCCTTTGTATAGGCATTAAAATGGCGGTGCAACACAAATGTTTCACCATGCAGTAATTAATTTAATATAGACAATGGAAGTGAAATGCTAAACTTTGAGCTTCACCATGAAGTAATTAAAATTGTTCATGCTTAAATTAAGCTAATAAAAATTTATTTTTATTTTAATAAGCTACCTCCACTTTAGCCAATTAAATGGCTTCACACATTTCAACATTTAATTGGTGTAAATCCTCCTATGTTCTCATGGAAACGTAATCAGTTTGAGTTCGATCAAGGATTAGAAGGATAAACTAGATAATTAAAAATGGCTTTGTCATGCAATAGAGATGTAAAAAATAAAGTAAGAAAAAAAAAACACAAAGAATTATAATGGGTCAATAATATGTCTATGTCCATTCTTATAGGTTGAAAAAACTTTCATTAAAAAATTTCAATAAGATTACAACAGTTATATATATCAAAACATTAATCTTGAAAGTAGCTTTATAAATACTGTATTGTACCATGGGAGTTCCATCCTCTCACCCCCAACTTATTTGTATCCCCTCAATGGATTAATTTATTTCGCTTCAAGTCCGGACCAATCGACCCATCCCCTTTGCTCCATCAATTAAGCCCTTATTTTATGTATATAAATATGAGCCATATAATAAATAGGCTGCAAATAGGAGAATGTTGATATATGTGAAGCCATTTAATTGGCTTAAGTGGAGGGTAGCCTATTCAAAGTAAATTTTTTATGTTAGTGAATCAACAATCAGAACAATGACAAATATAGAAGGAAAGTAAAATCTATAGCATAATAATTTTATTATAGAAATTGTTTATATTACAATGAAACAGTTGCAAATAAAACAAAACAAAATAATAATAATAATAAAAATACCAGGATGATGAAATTAAAATACGAAATAACTGAGTCTTGCAGAATTACAATGACCTCAAGACAGTAATTGCCCTTTACTCTGGTGCTTATAGAACTTTGAGTAATTGTCTCTCGGGATCTTCTATTAAATTCAGAAACCAAACACTAGATACTCTGAATTCTGCAAAATTTCGGTGTGTTTCTCAGTTTTGTAATGAATGCATAAAAAGTAAAAGATTTTTCCAAATGACACAAATGATTTGCTATTTGTAAATGTTGAATAAGTATCTATAAACAGACATAACTTTACAGAACAGACACCTATGAATAGACACAACTTTACAGATCAGACATCTATGAATAGACACAACTTTATACTAAAAGACACATTTTTAGTTTAAATTCAAATTTTAAAAATTGAATTTTAAATTAAATTGACCTTTTACTCAAACAACATAAATTTTTACAATAATACCCCACATTTGAGTTAAAGGTTGATTATATTTAAATGCAAAACTAACTGGAAAAATAAGATATAAATTACATCAGGGTAAGTGTCTTTTGGACTTGAACTTCCCTTAGTGTAAATACATCGGAACTCCTAAGTGACACAGTAGATATAAAAATCTTGAACTATTCACTACTATAGAAGAACTAGACAATGTATCACACACAACTCAAATCTTACACACTTCAAATTTATACGGTGATGTTCATTTTGGTTCTGAACAAATCCCGGATTCATAGGAGCTTTAGAGAATTCAGCTATGTTCTCATAAATGCGACCCCACATTACTCCTATATAGGTGACATTAATTTAGAGTATTCTGTTATATTCCTCTAATTAATAAGAGATTAATGTCATTAAATGGAGTACTATACCCTATTCACTTCTGCAGACAACACACCTTTAAATTGAAATAGGTCAATATGTGTTCGATCTTGAATTAAACCAAACCAATTTTCCTATTGAACTTAGACCATATGATCTCCAATTAGCTAAGTTAGGTTTCCGCCTAGTTTTATTCATTGTTCAATTGGCTTGAGACCTATTCCTTTTGATGTATACTTTATTTGCTCTCTTGGTAGACCTTTCGTCAACGGATCCACTAAATTTTATTTTGATTTTACATAATCAATAGAGATAATTCTATTAGAGAGCAATTGTTTAATTGTATCATGCCTATGCCTAATATGTCTTGATTTATCATTGTAGATATTGCTTTTAGCTCTCATTTGTGCAGCCATATTATCACAATGTATGCAAATAACTATCACAGGCTTAGGCCACGATAGAACATCTTCTAAGAAATTATGCAACCATTTTGTTTCTTCAGCAACCTTATCAAGTACTATAAACTCATATTCCATTGTGGATCTTGCTATGCACGTTTGTTTAGAGGATTTCCATGAGATTGCTGCTCCTCCTAGAATAAACACATATCCACTAGGAGAATTTGTTTCTGCACTATCTAAAATCCAATTTGCATCATTATATCCTTTTAACACTGGTGGATATTTTGTGTAATGCAAACCATAAGATTGAGTATACTTCAAATATTTTAATACTCTTACAAGTGCATTCCAATATTCTTTTCCAGGATTACTTGTACATCTACAAAGCTTACTTATAGAATAAGTTATATCTGGCCTAGTTGAATTCATTAAATACATGAGACTCCCAATGATTCGTGAATATTCAAGTTGTGAAACAACATCACCAATATGTTTCCTCAATTTAATACTCATATCATATGGAGTAGTAACAGGTTTACAGTCAAAGTGACCAAACCTTTTTAACACCTTTTCTACATAGTGAGATTATGTAAGAACATAACCTTTACTATTTCTTTTAATTTGAATTCCAAGAATGACATCGACTATACCCATATCCTTCATATCAAACTTAGATTTCAACATTTGTTTGGTGTTATTGATTACTTCTTTATTAGATCCTAAGATCAGCATGTCATCAACATATAAGCAAACTATGACATAGGAAATATCGTTATTTTTCACATACACACACTTATCACATTCATTAACTTTGAAACCATTTGTTAACATTGTGTGATCAAATTTCTCATGTCATTGCTTCGGAGCTTGCTTAAGTCCATACAAGGATCTAACAAGTTTGCACATATTTTTTTCTTGACCTTTAACTATAAACCTCTCAGGTTGTTCCATATAAATTTTTTCTTCTAGTTCTCCATTCAAAAATACAGTTTTTACATCCATTCGATGTATCTCTAAATTTCTAGTTGCAATTATGACAATTAACATTCTGATAGAGGTAATTCGAGATACTGGAGAATAAGTATAAAAATAATCTAGTCCCTTTTTTTGGCGGTATCCTTTAGCTACTAATCGAGCTTTGTATTTATCAATAGTTCCATCCGCCTCTAATTTCTTTTTGAAAATCCATTTATATCCAATTGGTTTATTACCGGTGGTAAATTAACCAATTCCCATATATGATTTTGCAATATGGAATCAACTTCGTTTTTAATTACTTCTTTCCAAAAAGCAACTTCAGGAGAAGTAATAGCTTTTTTGTAAGTTTGAGGTTCATTTTCTGTAAAGAGAGAAATGCAATCAGGACCAAAATTCTTTGAAATTTTTACCCATTTACTTCTTCTTAATTCTAGAATTTCTTCTTGAATTCTTGAAGAAGATTCTACTCGAACTTCATCATAAGCTCTCTTTTTATTAGAATCAATTAACTTTTCCTTAGATGGAAATATTTCTTCAAAGAATTTAGCATCAATTGATTCTAATATTGTATTCACATGTATATCCAGAATTTGAGATTTCACAACAAGAAACCTATATACAACACTATTATTTGCATATCCAATAAATGCACAATCAATAGTTTTTGGTCCAAGTTTAATTCTTTTTTGTAAAGGAACTTGAACCTTTGCAAGACAACTCCACACTTTCAAAATTTTGTATGATGGTAATCTACCTTTCCACATTTCATAAAAAGATTTATTCGTTTTCTTATGTGGAATTCTATTCAATATTTTATTTGCAGTAAGCAAAGCTTCACCCCACAAATTATGATGAAGGTCGAAACTATTTAACATGGAATTTATCATATCTTTAAATGTTCTGTTTTTTCTTTCAGCCACTCCATTTTGTTGTGGAATGTAAGAAGTAGTCATTTGATGAATGATTCCATGAGTAGCACAAAAATTTGAAAACATAAAAGAATTATATTCTCCACCTCTATCCGACCTTAATATTTTAATTTTTCTATCAAGTTGATTTTCAACTTCTGTTTTATATTGTTTAAAAGCATCTAAAGCTTCATCTTTGTTATGTAATAAATATACATATCAAAATTGACTATAATCATCAATGAAAGAAATATAATAATTTTTTCCACCCCATGTAGATGTAGATTTAAAATCACATAGATCCGTATGAATTAAACCAAGTAATTCAATTGATCTATCTAATACTGATTTGAAAGTTTGTCTTGCAAATTTTGATTCCAAACATGTTTCGCATTTTTTTTAATTAAAATCAATAGTAAATTGTGGAAGCAATCTTAAATTAACCATTCTATAAAGAGAACGAAAATTTTTGTGTCCTAATCTAGCATGCCATAAATTAAAAGAGTCATAAAAATAAACAGAATCATCATTCTTTTTATTATTAATAGTAAGTACATTAAGTTTAAACAATCCTTCAGCCAAATAGCCTTTACCTGCATATATCCCTCCCTTAGTACAAATTTGTCTGATTCAAAGACAAGTTTAAATCCCTTATTACTAAGGAGAGAACCAGAAACTAAATTCTTCCTCATGTTAGGCAGATGCAGCACATCGAGTAATGTAAGTATTTTTTAGGAAGTAAATTTCAGCCACACTTTGCCCTTACCAATCATATTTGCCACAAAATCATTACCCATGTATAACTTTCTTTCATTGTTGACTTCTTGATATTCTGAAAATATATTTTGGTCTCCACATATATGCTTTGTTGCAGCCGTATCAATCCACCAACTCTTATTGTTTGAAACCATATTTGTCTCAGAAACAATAACAGCAAGATCATCATCTATCTCCATAAAATTGGCCTGATTTTTGTTGTTGGATTAGGCAGCACTGGAATTTTTCTTGTGGCGGCAATCTTGAGCCTTGTGTTCAACTTTTCCACACACCCAACAAGAGCCATTAATTTTCTTAAAATTCTTTCGCTTTGGTGCATGGACAACAACCTTTTTATTTGCTTTTTTATTCTGGAATTGACTCTTTGGTTTTGTCATTTTTTCTTCTGCATTGTTGGCATTTTCTTAGAAAGATGTAACATTAGTCTTGTCACTCTTCCTATGATCATCTTCAACCCAAAGCCTCAAGATTAAGTCTTCAATAGACATCTCTCTTCTTTTGTGTTTGAGATATATCTTGAAATCATTCCAAGAAAGAGGTAATTTTTCTATGATGGCACCTACTTGAAATCGCTCATTGATTGAACAATTTTCAAGATGTAGTTCATGAATAAGAATTTGCAATTCTTTAACCTGCTTAATCACAGACTTAGAATCAACCATGTTAAATTTTAAAAATTTGCCAATTACAAATTTCTTTGAACCAATATCTTTAACCTTGTATTTTTTCTCAAGAGATTCCCACAATTCTTTTGTTGTTTTACAAATAGAAAAAATTTCATAAAGTATATCATCTAAGCCGTTAAGGATATAATTTCTACAGCAAAATTCAGAGTGAGTCCATGCATCCAGAGCACTTAAAGCCTCATTTGATGGATTATTTGTTGTCTGTGGGGCATCTTCCTTAACAACATGTGCCAAGTTCATGGTTGTTAAGAAGAATAACATCTTCTATTGCCATCTTTGAAAATCCACTCCTTTGAATTTCTCAAGCTTCTCAGCATAAGGATTCTTGCCCGAAACAGATTGTTGATCCATAAATTTACTATCTTAAGATTGTTAGTGAATCAACAATCAAAACATTGACAAATATAGAAGGAAAGCAAACTCTATAGTAGAATAATTTTATTATAGAAATTGTTTATATAAGAATCAAACAATTGCAAATAAAACAAAACAAAATAATAATAATCAAAATACAAAAAAAAAAAAACCAAGATAATGAAATTAAAATACGAAATAATCGAGTCTTGCAGAATTGCAATGGCCTTAAAACAGTAATTGCCCTCTACTCTGGTGCTTATAGAACTTTGAGTAACTGTCTCCTAGGATCCTCTGTTAAATTCAGACACCAAGCACTAGATACTCTGAATTCTGCAGAATTTCGGTATGTTTCTTAGTTTTATAATGAATGCATAAAAAGTAAAAGATTTCTCCAAATGACACAAATGATTTGCTATTTATAAATGTTAAATAGGTGTCTATGAACAGACAATATGAATAGACAACAACTTTACAGATCAAACATCTATGAATAGACACAACTTTATACCAAAAGATATCTTTTTAGTTTAAATTCAAATTTTAAAAATTAAATTTTAAATTAAATTAACCTTTTACTCAAACAACATAAATTTTTACAACATTTTATTGACTTAACTTAAACATGAAGCACATGTATACTTCATGTTGAAGCACATGAATTCTTCATGGTGAAAGGCAGCTAGTTCACCACCATTAAATTGAAGCTTGATGACCGTCATTATTTGCCTATACAAAGGCATTGACATTAGTTAATTTTAGATGTGCCCAAATCTCAATTCAATTGAGAGCTTTCTCTTCTCCCTCTTATATTTCTCTTCTAAAATTTTAAAAAGTGGTAGTAGTTATCTTGATTTAATAAAATCATTCTGATTTTAGCACCCCCTGGTGCCTCATCGCAGACTGCAACTTCAAGTGAAGCACAACAGCAAAGTTTCCCTCCAGGGGTGCAATCTGAAAGCAGCACATCTGCTTCAGCCGCATCAGCAAATGTGTATGGAAACTCTATGGCTCCAATGCCACGCAATGCACAGCCTGCCTATGCAACTGCTCCATTAGGTTGTTCATCTTATTACAGTGCTGTTCCTCCTACACCTCCTCCAGCACCTGTCTCAAGTGGGGACCATTCACAGAACATGGCTAATGTCCCTTGGGCCCAAAATCCTCCAGTGCCACCTCCAGTTACTTCAGGAGAGAAGACAACCTATGGTGCAGATGCTGAATACGAGAAGTTTATGGCTGAGATAAAATGATGTGGGTCCTTTGCAGTATTGCTTCCTTCATGAGAGGTAGATTAGATCTATTAGAATTTTCTTTGGTTATTTACGTGTTTTTGATAATTATTGCATTTAGTTGTTTTAACTTACTTTCTTTCCAACTAGCTGGCGTTGCATTTAGTTTATTAACTGAATTCCTTTCCAACTAGTTGGTGATCTCTGAGCATGCATATATGGTTCAGGCCTTTTTTCCTTGGTGATAAGGTTTTATTACAACTTTTAACAATTTATGATCTTCTTATATAAAGGGTTTTACCAATATTATCTGTTAGGGTTCTCTAGTTCTTGCATTTAGAATTGAACTGTGTTGTATGTCAAGACTTTCTGTCTATAAGAATTATTGGTTAATGGATGTTCTGGAGTGTCACTTGTCATTGAAGTTATGCAACTAAAACTTATTACATGTGCTATTTTAGTAATTGATGACTCGTTTCTCGCATCACTCTTGAAGTTGTTTGACATGGTATAATATTGTCAATGACAGTACACGAAGGTGACTTATTTTTTATCATCAGTTTCACCTTGAAGAACTTTTATCTTTCACCTTCACTGGTCTTTTTCGACTCGTGCATGATCAGTGATAGTAGCAATGTCTGAGGTCAGCAATACCAAGGATTATGACCACAGACTTTTACTAGTTTTACCATTGTCTCTCATTTGAATTTTGTATATTATATTGAGATTCTCACATGGCTTTTTGAGAAATTTGAAGGTTTTATATGGAGGGGAGTGTTGTCGCATTGTAAGTATTTGAACTGACTTCCCTAACATAATAGTGGATATATGACTCTTCACTTAAGTTAAAAGTATCTATTCTGAATTGAGCTTTGTGATGCATGATGTTTATTTAAATCATTGGATCTCCTTGTTTCTGACATTATAATTTTTAGATTTTATTCCCAAATGTTGGTTTAATTTCTTCATTGAAATGGATTATAAGTTTTGCTGGGTATAATAACCCTTGGATAAACTTTATCGTTTTCATATCTGCTTTGTGGGTTTAATCTGGTGTCTCTTTTTTTCCTTCATTCTCTTGTCGTAAATATATATAATAAGCTAAGATGACCATGAAGAACAGTGTTCACCTTAATTGTATGATGATCTCGTGTTTGAATGTCTTAACCCATTCTCTTTGTTATCATTGGATAATTTTTACAGGCCTGATGTTTCTTGGAGCACTTGTGAACCTGATTTCTTACCTCGTGCCATGACTTTGTTGGAAGTTTGGGACTCACATCTTTAACCTTGCTGTACTGTTTTGACATTTGCAGAAACTGGCGAGAAGTTTGGATAAAAAAATTGTTGCATTTTGGAGAAGCCATTTTTAACGCCCATTTATATTATTAATATTCAGTGCTTCTTTTTGGACTTAATTTTGGCTTCCCATGGATGCTTAATGCTTCTTTATAATGTTTGGGTGCAAATGTTTCCTTTATTAGTATCTGTGAACTTTGCTGAGTAACTGATTACTGACATCTTCTGTTAAATTTTATTTTATATCTAGTCATTTAATTGCTTTGGTCAACTTCTCTTGGTTCATTTTAATTTATGGTGATAATGCTGATGATCTTATTGTGAGGATATACGCTCCTGGCTGCATGTTTCTGAAGTTTACTTGACATGCTCTTCTTATTTCTCATTCAGAGGGTAAGCATGCCTTGAAAACAGGAGGCATTTAGGTACGTGGAAGAAGTCTCTTAACGTTCTTTTCTTAATGGCAGCGAAGCACGACCGTTTGATTTTTTCCAATTACAAAATCAGCCTAAAACATTTAAAAAACTACAAATCGGCATGCACATTTAAGCAAATTACAAGCTACCTCAATATTTTTCAAATTACAACATTGGCCCAGAGTTTCACGAAATATTAAAACTGGCCCAAATTTTAGTGAAATGACGAAATTGCCTCATATTTTTTAAATTTAAAAATTGTCACGCATTTTTCCAAAATAACAAAACTGCCACATAATTTATGGAAATTATATTATCGTCACATATTTTATAGGAATTATAATATTGCCACAATATTAATGGAAATTATATTATCGCCATATATTTTATAGAAATTATATAATTGCTCAAATGTTATGGAAATTATAATATTGCCCTATATTTAATAGGAATTGTAAAATGGCCACATTATTTACAGAAATTATATTATAACCACAATTTTTATGGGAATTATAAAATTGCCGCATGCTTTGTCGAAATTCTCTTATCGCCACATATTTTATGGGAATTATAAATTTGCATCATACTTTATAGACATTTTATTTTCGCCACATCATTTATCGGAATTACAAATATACCACATAATTTATAGGAATTATACCATTTCACATAGTTTCTGGAAACTATTAATTGCCTCATATTGTCTGTAAATTGCAAAAGTTTCCAAATTTTTTCTGAAATAACAGAATTATCTCACAATTTTTTATAATTACAATATTGCCTCAGCTGTTTCCCAAATTACAAAATTATCTCAAATATTTTTATAATTTGAAAACTGTCTAGATGTTTATTTGAATTATAAATTTGCAACATACTTTATGGAAATTGTATTTTCGCCACATATTTTATCCGAACTACAAATCTTCCACATGATTTACAGAAATTATACAATTTCACATAGTTTCTGGAAACCATTAGTTGCCTCATATTTTCTGTAAATTGCAAAATTTTCCAAACTTTTTCTGAAATTACAGAATTATCAAAAAAAATTTTATAATTACAATGTTGCCTCAAATGTTTCTGAAATTACAAAATTATCTCAAATTTTTTTATAATTTGAAAACTGTCCCAGACGCTTATGGTAATTATAATTTTGCCACATGCTTTGTCCAAATTATCTTATCGCCACATATTTTATGGGAATTACAAATTTGCAGCATACTTTATGAAAATTGTATTATCGCCACATGTTTTATCGGAATCAAAAACTAGCCACATAATTTATAGAAATTATACAATTTCACATAGTTTCTGGAAACTAATAATTGCCTCATATTTTCTGTAAATTGAAAAATTTTCCAAAATTTTTCTGAAATAACAGAATTATCGAACAATTTTTTATCATTACAATATTGCCTCAAATATTTCTGAAATTAAAAAATTGTATCAAATTTTTTTATAATTTGAAAACTGTCTCAGATGTTTATGGGATTATAAATTTGCTACATGCTTTGTGGAAATTATCTTACTGCACATGTTTTATGGAAATTATAAATTTGTCACATATTTTATGGAAATAGTATTTGCGCCACATGTTTTTATCGGAATCGCAAACCAGCCACATAATTTATAGAAATTATACAATTTCACATAGTTTCTGGAAACTAATAATTGCCTCATATTTTCTATAAATTACAAAATTTTCCAAAATTTTTCTGAAATGACAGAATTATTGCACAATTTTTCTAATTACAATATTGCCTCAAATGTTTCTAAAATTACAAAATTATCTCAAATTTTTTAATAATTTGAAAACTGTCTCAGATGTTTTGAAAATTACAAAATATCTGCAAACTTACCAAAACTACATTGCCTCATATTTTCAGGAACTAACAAAATTCTCATAAGTTTTGGCAATTAGAAAATTACCTCTCATTTTGTTGGGATTTATAAAGTTGCTTCAAATTTTTTATAATTACAAAATTGCTTCATTTTTTGTGAAAAATATAAATTGCCTCAGATGTTTTTAAAATTGAACAAGGGCCTCAAGAATTTTGAAAAATACAAAATATAGAAAAAAAGTTGCTATCGATGTTTTGAAAATTTAAAATGCTCTCAGAGTTTTTGAAAATTATAATAATTGCCCCACTCTTTGCAAGTTCCCCATTCAAAATCCAAATGGGTTATTTTATCAATTTTCTCTTTAAAAAAAAAAAGGGCATTTTTGAAGTGGTTCATAAAAAATAGGTTACTTTTCAACAAAACCCATAATAAATGATAATTTATATTATTTATAAAATACAATAGCATGAAAAGGACATTTCACTTGAGGTAAGGACGTGGCTGCATGCCTGATTGAAGCCCCTTGTATGATTTGACTGCCATCCTTTTTATCTTCTCCGGCTCCCTCTAATAAATACACCAAAATATTATTGAACATTATTGACGTTCGGAAACAGTCAACCCAGAGATTCCAGGGCCCAGATTGCGAACAAGGTAATTAAAGAATAGTAATGGTAGTAAATGTGCAATAAATGGAGTTTAAGGTTGATATATCGTAATAATGATGAAGGAATGTTGGTTGTGGTAGACGGAGACAGTAATGGAACAATTAATACAGAAAGGAGGGAGAAGAATGAATGCAAACACAAGGATTTTTATGTGGTTCGGCGACTGCGCTTAGGTCCATGGGCCACTCTAAGTTAATTCCGACAGAGTGGCGGTATACTAATGTGTTCAACTTGTCTTGTACAGTAAAAAATCTCTTCTATTTATAGAGAGAGAGAGATACAAAAAGGTAGATACAAAGAGTGTTATTCACGTTACAAATGATGGTTATTCCAACTAATCTTGACATAAATCATGCTGTATTTATTGTAAAGGTAATGATTATTCCTTTCATGCACACGTTTGCATTTATTGCACCAGGAGAGGTCTCCTCTTCATTAAACGCATGACCACCTCATTAAATGCTCCTTGGTAATTGTGTGAACGGCGCCAGTGAGAAATCAGGGCATTAGGCAGAACTGATGACTTGCTGCACAAAGTGATATCTGGCACGAGCTTTTTGGTCTGGCGAACTACACTAGCCAAATAGGTGCTGAAAGCATGCTCATACTGTTTTGGCATCGTGCGCTGCAACGATCTAAGGATTGGGCCTTCTGGGTTTTCATTCCTGTTCATACTTATTGGACCTGTACATACTCATTTGTCCAAATCGAGAAAACGGGCATGACACAAGCCCCTCAGCTCTCAGTGCGACCTGTGGACTGGGAGCTAATTCAAAAATGCATCTGGCGCCCGTTTGCGAGCTCTCGGGGCGTCGTTTCGATCCCTGGCTTGTAACCGTCGACACGTGGCGATCATGCAGGCATTGGTATCATAAACACGTCTCGGGCCGTACGTATTAAATGTGCATGTCTTGTAACTGACACTGCACGATGATAAAGGATCGAGTTCTGCGTCGAGCCGTCAAATCTGTGGCTGTTACTCCCTTTGCTGGATCCTACGGTCAGGGAAAACAAGTCTGAGTCTATTTAAATCATGTGTCACTGTCGTCTCCCATTTTTGTTTCTTCGAAACGAAACACAGACATTCTCCTTCATCACCCTCTCCTCTGTTTCTTTTGCATTTTTTCAACAGCTCCCTTCAAGCTCATCGTCTCAGATTCCAAATTTCTTCCCGAGCATATACAGTAAGTATTATGTCTTCGTTCTTCGCATTTGTCTGGTTGCTTCTGGTTTTCGACGTGTACCTTATTCTCTGTTTTTTGAACTGTCCTAGAACGTTTATTTTGCTTCGTACGCTACTTGAGGTAAATTTGTTATCTACTGAAAAGGTCCTGTCATTAGTGGATTGTGATGTTTGCTTCTGAAGCTTTCATGTTTGAATTTGTACATTGTACGTGTCGTTTGTGATTCTTTGATTTGTTTGAACCTCTTGTTAATTGTTGACGTAGTGTAGGCAGATTAAATTTTGAGGAACCTGCTTCTGCACTGTTTGATAAGGTTCCTGTAGACATAGGGTTAGAAATATAGGTATTAGGAAATTTTACCTGATGGGCCCCCACCATTTCTGATGACGCAGTGCGCGACTTGACGTGTAGGATAGCAGCTTTAGGAATTCTTCGTTGTAGCCCGCTAGGTTCAGTATACTTTCAGCATTCTGATGTCATTCCTTTTGTTCTTTAGATGTCAGGTCGTTCACGAAGGGGTCGTCAGGTTGGTGACGAGGCTTCTGCTTCTAAGGAGCAGGTAGAGCAGCAAGTTAGGCCAGCACAGGGTGCGACCTCCCGAAGTGGCGAGGCCGCGCAGAAGCATAGTGGGCGAGCTGGGCCTTCGACCTCTCGAACTGAGGTCGAGGAGAAGGCAGCTCGAATTCCCTTCTATTACACAGCCTCCAACATGACTCTTCAGGCCCTACAAGCTTTGGCCCAGGAGTTTGACTTTCCTTTAGGATGCCGGGCTAACGTGCCACAAGAGAGTGATCGC
This sequence comes from Litchi chinensis, assembly GCA_019925255.1. Lineage (NCBI taxonomy): Eukaryota > Viridiplantae > Streptophyta > Magnoliopsida > Sapindales > Sapindaceae > Litchi > Litchi chinensis. The sequence continues at coordinate 22,036,751 of CM034466.1, forward strand.
TCAACCTATCCACCACCGGGCTTCATTACAATAAGCCGCGAGCACATAGAGCTCAGGTTCAGGTTTCCTATCCCCAGCTATCTCGTAGCTCTACTAAACGATTTGAAGTTGGCCCCGTTCTAACTCACCCCAAATTCCTACGCCCAACTGACTACCTTGGTTGCTGCCTTCATCAAGTACGGGCTCAGTCCTCCTACCCCTTATATAATCCGTAACCTATACAACTTCAAAGGGACCTATAATGGTCAACTCGAGCATAGAGACGGGCTGTACTACGTTTCGGGCCGCCACCCCCGCTTTAAACAGTACCTGCCAAAAAGCTGTATTAAATCCAATGTGGGTGAATATAAGTCCCACTGGATTTTTGTTACCTGTCTTTCTGTTTCCGAACTGTAGAATACCTCTTTTGTCCTGTCCCCTGGTAGTTACAGATTTTGGCTTATTGATTTTTTTTTTTTTTTTTTGAGCTTGTTTTGTATTGCAGAGATTTCTGCTAGCAGGATCGATCTTACCGCCGAGGAGACCGCGATCTTAGAGGCCTTTACAGCGGCTAAGGTAGAAAGCGATGACTCGTTTCCCTCGGGCTCTGATCTGGTAGTCCGAGGTCTCGCTCCACCAGTTATAGGTCCTCTTCTGAACATACACAAAGATCTGGGAGTTCGCGGAAAGCAAAACGAGGTCCGCTCAATCTTTGCCATTCCTTCTGGCATAAAGTCTGAGTCCCAGCCCGAGCCTTCTCCAGAGGATTTCTCAAGCTCGTCCATAAGTACTTCCTCAGACGACATGCATAAGTTTGCACTGGACATCCCTCCCATCAGCTCGATGCCAGTGCTCAAGGAGACGAAGGTAATGGACATCAATGATGCTTCACCAGACCCTCTCAGCTCCCAGGTCGAGACGGCGGCAGTAACCGAAACGTAGGCTCCCAAGTCCAGGGGGCCGAGGAAGGTCGCTCCACCCACGCCCAAGAGAGTCAGGGCTTCAGCTGAGGAGAGCTCTGTTTCACCATAGTCCGAGGCCTTGATCAAAAGGAAGAGGGGAAAGAGCATAGCTAAGCCCCCAACTCCCAAGCACCGAAAACTCATCGAGGTTAGGAGGCCAGGGGCAGTTACTATCGGGAGAAGCTCGAGCACCCAGACCTCGAAGCGATTCGAACGAGCTGAGGAAGAAACGATTGAGGATCCGGATTTGCAGGCTAACAAGGTAGCAGAGATGGAGTACTTTAATAGCTTCCTGAGTTGTGCGTCGGAAGTTTTAAGGAACCGCATTCTGAAGCTCCCGAGGTCAGATCTCACTGATCGGAAGCTGGTAGGCTATGGGGTTCGTCATGTAGCGCTGGTAAGCTTCCGAGTCTTTAATTCTTGTTGGATTCTTTTTGCCTGAGTCTAACCTTCTCATTTTTTCAGGCCAGCATGACATTGATAAAGCTAATGAAGCGAACTGAGGATCAGATGGGTGCACAGGAAGCTTTCAGGGTGGCCGAGGAGCAACTCGAAGATGAAAGGAAAAAACTACAAGATGAGGTGAACCTCCTCCAGGAGGAGCATCGAAAGCTGGAGAGCAAACTCAAAGACGCTGATGCGGCCTTATCCTAGGAGATAGCTCACAGGGAAGCAGCGACCTCTGAAGTCAGCAAGATCCATGGAGAGCTGATGAAGGTAAAGGGCGAGTTGGGTGCTACAGAAGCGCGGGTAGGGGCCGCTGAGAAGAGGGTCGAGACCTTGGAGAAACGAGTTGAGGTCGCCAAGCATAGGGCTGAGGCCGCTAAAGGCAAAGTCGATCAGCAGCAAAAAAAAGTTGGCCTCAATCAGGGAAGAACTTGCTTGGGCTCGGAAGGAGATGGTTCAAGCAGAAGAGCGTACTGAAGCCTGAATCGCTCAAAAGCGAGATTAAGCCGCCTCAGTGAACGAGAAAGCTTTCTTGTATACCATTTGGCGGCGCCATCCAGACATAGATTACTCGTTCTTCGAGCCTCTCGCAGTCGCAGCGATTCAGATGTTTATGGAGCATGCAGTCAGCGTTCAAGGTACTCAACAGGGTGGTACGTCCTCAGCTTCTCCTGCTGACCAACAAGCACTTCCAAACCCTCCATCAGATCTAGCTTCAGCCCTAAAGGACCTTCAGCTTCTCATGATCCCTTTGGAGCCTAGACTCCAGCTGAGGCCTCATCGGATTACCTTGCTCTAGATGCGTCTGCACAAGCTTAGACAAGATTTTTATTCTTCCCTTCTTTTTATTTGAATTGTAATTGATGAACTTTTCCTCCTTTGGTGAGAATTTTATTTCAATTTTTTCAGAACTGTTTTGGACAGCGAGCTTTCAGTTCGAGACTGTTATACATATAATTTCCCTGCAATTTCAATTCTCTAACAAGGAGTAGTAAATATATATATATATATATTATGAGTGTGATTGAAACATGCCCATACCTCTATAACGAGCTATTGTTAAGACTTGCTAGTAAACATACTATAATCATAATATGTCAGCTCATGAGAGTGCTAGATCCTGCAAGCAATTCATTAAAGCATTTTCAAATAACATGACAAGTACTTACAGCTCGTGGGGTGCTCACTTTAGGTGTATGTGCCTGAGCACATATTGCATCAAGGTTTAGTTAAGTTGAGGTAGTATTTTCCCAAACTTTGATGCTTTCAGCCCGTTGAGGCACTTTGAGGTATCGATGTGATTTGAGAGCAACCCCTAGCATGGGAAGCCCCTCTCGCGAGGCAATTTTATGGTTTAAGAGCCTAGCCCCTCTCGCGAGGACGTGAGACAATTTTATGATGAGCAAACCCTGACACAGGCAGCCCCTCTCGCGAGGTCACGAGGCCATCCTTTAGGTCGTGCTCCTGGCAGACCTTTGGCAGCAGCTACTGGTTGCATCCTCTGCGAACTCTTTCGAGTGATTGGAGGTCCCCAGTTGAACCCTCCAGGGCCCAGAGATCGCGATCCCTTTCCGTGGGTGAGACCTTTTGTACCGTTAGCGGGCCCCATGTAACGCCCTCTGGGGTGCTGACAACGACCCCTTTCACAGGCAATAGCCCTCCACAGTGCAGTAATAGAGTTCTCAAATAACCCCCTCTAAAGCGTGCAAATGACAACTCCTTCCACAGGTTATATCTGGATAACCTCCCCCTCCACAGGATCACCTTCAGGGGAGCCTATAAGAAGTATTTCCTCGAGCTGTTCCTCCGGAGTGCGGAGATCGCGGGTCGCTGGTAATAATTCTGTAGAATATAGAAGAAGATGGCTCGCAGATCGCAAGATCGCTACAAGAAGCGTTGGTAATAAACCTTTATTAATCAGAATAAGATGCAGCTCGAAGGTTGCGAGGTATAATTCCAGTGTGCAGTGAATTTCAGCTCACGAGTTCCCATTAGATAGATAGCATTGGAAGATAGAGAATTGGTCGTGGAAGCGTCTTTACGAAAGTACATAATTAACGGATGCATTTGCCAGTTTATAATTTAATGGCTGCTTGCACGCGTTCTTTGGGTGTGAACGACCCCTTAAATAATCAGTAGAAACTTCTTCGAGGGATGATGTAAGCCCTCACCCAGATTTATTATTTTATGATATTAGAAATCTCCGAATTGAGTTACGGTCAAATCGTATGCCTCCAATAGTGTTATTTGAAGTTTATTATATTTTTATATCGCAAGTTCGGATGTCGTTTGGTTGACCCCGGTACGATTACAAAGTGATTAGAATTTATTTATGTGTTAATCAAGCGAGGTGAGCTCACGAAATAAAGTAAAAGATATTTTAATTCAACCAATAAGAAAAGAGATAAGTGGCTTGAAAAGTAGTGGCTATGGATGTGCCACATGTCATCTAGTAAATGGTTGAATAGATAAATGGATTAGAATGTGTCAAGTGGACCAATAGAATTAAAAAATATGTATTTTTGGGCACTAGTAAGATTATTGAAAGTTTGAGGTGATTAAATGAAATTTTCTTGAGAGATTCTTTTGTAATTGAGCATTTGTATATATATAAGTGAGTTTTGTCTTATTTAGAGACATTTTGGTCGTGCAAACAAGAAAGAAAGAGAGAGAGAAGTCGAGAGCCGAGAGAGGAAGCCGAAAACGCGCAAGAAAAAGAGAGGGAGAAAAGAAAGAGATTCGGTCCGAATTTCGCCGCGGTTTCTTCACGAAAGTTGTTCTTTATCACCTCCTCTAACTAACCCAACAAATTTGAAGCGAAAATATCGCCTATTTGGTGAGTTATTTCGGTTTAAAGGTTTATGCTTTTTGTGAAAACTCATCTCATCTATTCTTTCTTTTTTGAATCAGAGTTTAGGGATGATGAGAGAGAGGTGTGAGGATGATTTTGGTGTAATTTATGAGTGAATTGATGGAAGAAAAATAGGTGAGAGAGAGAGAGAGAAAGTCATGGTCAAAATGGGTTTTTTTGAGATCCGAATTCGTTTTCGATTCTAAGGCATTAGATGAAGGTTTTAGAGGTTAGGAAATAATCTTTTAAAGTTAAATTTCGAAAACGAGAAGTTTATGATCGATTTCGGAGATAAATGGACGAGTTGAAGAGCGTTTTCTGAAACCCTTCTTAACGCGTTCGTTTAACATTCGAAACCATTTATTTTATCATGGTTTGATGTTAGAACACTAGAAGATTGATTGTTAAAGTTGTCGGACGTTCGAAACGAAAAATAATTTTTACTAGTAAGCGAAATCGAGCGAATTTTGTTCCGAGCTTTCAACGATGAAATTGAGTATACTGAGGTATTCCTAGAAAAGAATAAGTAGGATTTACGTAGAGAAAACGAATTTCGAAAACCCCGATTGAATAGAAATTGAGATCCGAAAGTTTAGACGTTAAAGGGTATTAATAGAGATAAATGAGATTTTTATTGATTTTGAATGTTATTTGAATGAGTTAAATGACCCTAAATGGATATTTGATGTTTTAGGGTAAAAGCGGAGAGTCCATGAGGCATACGGAGAAGGATCGAATTTTATCCGATGACGTGTTATGAGTAGAAATCTCACCTTACCAAGTGTAGTTGACATTAAAGTTTATTTGATGATTATTTATATTTATTATATTGTTGTAATTAAATTGCATATTATTGTTATATTAAGATTCTATTATATGAACTTTAAATTGAGTATGTGTTTATGTAAAGAATTATTGAGAATTAACGTTTTTAGGCTTTTCGCCTTAAAAACGAGTTTACTTGAGAATACCGAGAAAAAGTATTTTATACGCCAATGGTTTACCCTAGCCCCAGTTAAGTACCCAGTAGAATGCTCTATGCGTGCATGGTAGATGTGAGAGAGTACTAACTAAGAGAAAGAAAGTCAGTTGAGTGACCCTCTGCACGTATAAAGTAGTGTAGTTCAAACCGATTACGTAGGGGTAACGCGTGCCCAGAGTCGCGCATCGGTGACTTCATAGGGTAGATTCCCTAATTCCTAGTGGCTAGCTAGAGAATTATGCGGCCACGACAGAAGTAGTTTCCTTGGGTTACCATCAAGGCGAGAAATGAGAAAGTTTTCGAAAGAAATTCGAAGTGAATTTCAAAAACAGTTTTATTTGAAAGATTAAAAAGTATTTCAGAAAAATACTTTAGTTTATGAAATGGTTTAAGGTTTATCTCACTGAGTTATACTCACCGTTTATTTTATATGTGGTTCTTAAAAATATTCTCTCAGGTGCAGGAGCGAGTCGTCCAGCAGACGAGGCTCAGACTGACGCGCGGAGAGACTGACGGACGACTACACCTTATTGTATAGCTCATATTTTGTCATGCATGTTTTGTACATAAATAAAGTTGTAAATGATGTAAATTGTAAACATAAAAATTAGTTGTTGGATGCACGTTTTGTGAAAATGTTCTTTTTTAAAACAAAAATCTAGATTTCCATCCATTTCATAATTGTGATTGGTTATGTTGTGACTGATTTTGGATGAGGGCCAGAGGCCCTTGGTAGTGGAGATTGTGTGCTATAGAAGTGTCTTTAAATTGCTTTTGAATTTGTAGGGTGGTATAGTTCAATAAACAGCAGGCATTCTGCCGGATTTTCATCAGAAAAAGGAAAATTTTTTATCTTGGCCACCAATTAAATGATTTACAAAATGAGTCTAAAGTAAGTCTTTGTGCTCCGGTAGGACTTCTCCAGACCAAAGCTAAGGTTCGCTGGAGCTCTGTCGGAGTGCTACGGTATCCTTCACTAGTCTAGAGTAGGGATTCGGGAAGGGTCCCGTCAGATGATGTATAATATATGACAGCTCGCTTTATGGAAGTGGATTCTGGCGATCGTCGTTCTTTGTAATAATAACACTTGGCTTACTGAATCAGCTCGTTTTCTGCATTGAATGTATTACAAAGGACAACAGATCAAGTGAAATTACTTTACAGACAATCAACAAAGTGAATAATGTACAAAAGTTCCAGAACGAGCTAACAGTTTTAAGTGTAGTAAGGGCAGATGTGTTCAGCATTCTAAGCTCGTGGGAGTTCAGATCCATCCATGTTCGTTAGGTGATAGGCTCCATTCCCCAAGTTCTCCTTGACGAGATAAGGACCCTCCCAGTTTGGTCCGAGGGCTCCATCACTTGTCTTGCGGGCTGCGGGGAGAATCAACCTTAGGACGAGGTCACTTGCCTTGTAGCTCCGAGCTCGTACCTTCTTGTTGTAGTACCGAGCGACCCTTTATTGGTACACTGCTACTCTCATGCGAGCTGTCTCCCTTGCTTCTTCAATCAGGTCTAGGCTTGCGGCGAACAGTTGATCATTGTCATCAGGTCGAAATGAGGTTTTTCACTGGTTAGTAACTTCGAACTCTGCTAGGATCATAGCCTCAGATCCATATACTATGGAGAATGGGGTTTCACCAATGGAGCTACGAGCTATTGTCCTGTACGCCCAGAGTACTTTCTATAACTCATCTACCCAAGCCCCTTTGCGTGCTTCCAGCTTGGTCTTCAGGATCTGCTTGATTATCTTGTTCACAGCTTCGACCTGGCCATTGGTTTGGGGATGATCTACAGCTGAGAAACTTTTCACTATCCCGAGCTCGTTGTAGAAGTTGATGAATTGTTCGCTGGTGAACTGCGTCCCATTATCCATCATGAGCTGTTGAGGGACTCCGAACCTGTATATGATGTTGCCCCATACAAACTTTTCTATCTTTGAGGTGGAGATTTCCGCAAGCTCCTTAGCTTCGACCTACTTGGTGAAGTAGTCCACAGCAACAACGACATGTTTACACCTTCCTCGAGCCTGTTGGCAAAGGTCCGATGAGGTCCATTCCTCATATTGCGAAAGGCCATGGGCTCACCATTTGCTGAAGGTAGGCTGGTGGAGCTCGCGAGACTTTAGCGAACCTTTGGCACTTGTCACACTTCTTAACTAGATCAGTGGCATCTTGTTTCATGGTTGGCCAATAGAACCCCTGTTTGAGTGCCTTTTGGGCTAAAGATAGTCCTCTTGCATGATTCTCACATTGACCAGCATGTATATCTCCGAGCACCACCTCGCAGTCCTAGCCGTCAATACATCGCAGAAGTGGAGCTGAGAAACCTCTCTTGTACAGCATATCATCATAGATACAGTACCGGGCCGCTCTAGCTCCCAGGCAGCGTGCCTCCAGTTTGTCTTCTGGCAGCTTTTCTTCCTGTAGGTAGCTTAGCAACGAGCTCATCCAGAAGTCAGGCCGGACACTTATGACCATCATCGTATCCTTTACTTCTATAGTTGGGGTTGGCAGAAATTCCACTGGTAGGGATTCCAGAAGATTTGCGTCCTGGGTGGTCGCTAGGCGTGCTAAAGCATCTGCGTGAGACTTTCTGAGCTCGAGGAATCTGATGTACTTCAACCCTTTGGAAAGCTCCCAACAACTCTTTGGCTTTCAGGAGATACTCTGCCATCTTTCGTCCTCTTGTCTGGTATTCTCCTTGAACATGGCACACAACGAGCTGGGAATCACTAAAGACCCTTACCTGCTCAGCTCGCACTTCTTTTGCTAGGCAGAGTCCAGCGAGCAGCGCTTCATACTCAGTCTTATTGTTGGTCGTTTGGAACCCGAATCTTAGTGCCCTAAAGATCTTATGACCTTCTGAGCTAATCAGCAACACTTCAGCCCTTGAATTGTGTTCATTAAAGGACCCGTCCACATATAACTCCCACGTCGGGCCGCCTGCAGTCTCATCCTGCTCCTCTATAGGTCCTGCAAATTCGGCAATAAAGTTTGCAAAGGACTGGGCCTTGACTGCTATTATGGGTTTGTACTCTATGTCGAAGTGAGCAAGTTCTATGGCCCATTTGAGCAATCTGCCTGAAGTGTCTGCCTTCTGAATGACCTGTCTGAGAGGATACTGCGTAAGAACCTCGATCTGATGAGCCTGGAAGTAAGGATGTAGCTTCCTCGACGCGGTCACCAGGCAGTATGCCAACTTCTCCATCTGCGAGTAACTGATTTCTGCATCGACCAGCCTCTTGCTGATGTAGTACACCGACAGTTGCATCTTCTCTTCTTCTCTTACCAAGGCCGCACTTAACGCGTGCTCAGACACCCCTAGGTACAAAAAGAGCTTTTCCCCTTCTTTTGGTTTTGATAGGAGGGGAGCTCGACCCATATACTCTTTCAGCCGCTGAAATGCTTCCTCACACTGCTCAGTCCATTCAAAGTTCTTCGCCTTCTTTATTGCTTCGAATAACAACATGCATTTATTTGTGGCTTTTGAGATGAACCGGCTGAAGGCGACGATCTGACCATTAAGACTCTAGACATCTTTAACTCAAGCTAGGGATCTTATCTCCACGAGCACCCTGATCTTCTTTGGATTGGCTTCTATCTCCCTATTGTTCACTATAAAACCGAGGAACCTACCAGACGCCACCCCGAAAACGCACTTCAACGGATTCAGTTTCATTCGGTAATTCCCCAGAACCTTGAAGGTCTCATCTAGGTCGTGAACATGGTCTGCTGCCTGCTGGGATTTCACCAACATATCATCTACATACACCTCCATTGTCTTCCCAATCTGTTCTTGGAACATGGCATTGATCAGGCACTGGTAGGTTGCCCTTGCATTCTTCAGCCCGAAGGGTATCACCTTATAACAATACAGTCCCCGGTCAGTAACAAAAAAAGTGTGCTTCTTGTCCTCTGGGCTCATGGGAATCTGGTTATAGCCCGAGTAGGCGTCCATGAAGCTTAGGAGTTGATGTCTGACTGTTGCATCCACGAGTTGATCGATCTTGGGTAGTGGGAAACTATCCTTGGGGCAGGTCTTGTTCAGGTCGGTAAAGTCAATACACGTCCTCCACTTCCTGTTCTTCTTTCTGACAAGGACTAGGTTGGCTACCCAGATGGGGTAATGAGCTTCGCAGATGAACTTATTAGTCAGCAGCTTCTCAACCTCTTCTTTTAAGGCAACATACCGCTCCGGGGTCATCGGCCTCCTTTTTTGATGAACTGGCTTATGCTGGGGATCTATATTCAACCTGTGGCACATAACGTCAAGGTCTATCCCTTCCATGTCCTCATGGTTCCATGTGAAGACGTCTAGGTTCACCTTCAGGAAGTCAGAGAGTTGGGACTTGACCTCCGGTGATAGGTCTCACCCCACCTTCAAATATCTCTCTGAATCTATCTCACTGACCGGCACATCCTTTAGTTCCTCAACTGGTCCTGTGGTCCGATCTGCATCCACCTCGCGAGGGTCGAGGTCGCGGCTCACTCCATTTTTTGTAACAGCTCGTGGTTCGCCACCTGAAACCATATTTACTTTCTTTCCTCGAACTCCCATTTTCACAGCATCCTCATAACATCGTTTTGCCAAGTGCTGTTTTCCTCGGACACAACCTATCTCGTTTGGAGTCGGGAACTTAACTATCAGTGCTCTAACTATTTCAGTCAACTGCCTTATTGTATCCTTCAGGGCTTGCTCACGTTGTCACCACTCCTGAGCGATCTCTTCTCTAATAGGTTGGGTGCTCTGCTGGTCATCTTGGTCCTCAGGTTGCTCCTCTGCCATACCAACACTTTTTGTTGTTCTCGCTCTAGTCATTGCAAACAGGTGAAATATATGCAGTCAACGAAAGATCAACTAGAGAAAAAGTTACCAAGTCACTGTTAGGCCCTCCTTCTAGCGCCAAAAGATTTTGACGTTCAGAAACAGTCAATCCAGAGATTTAGGGCCCAGACTGCAAACAAGATAATTAAAGAATAGTAATGGTAGTAAATGTGCAGTAAATGGAGTTTAAGGTTGATATATCGTAATAATAATGAAAGAATGTTGGCTGTGATAGACGGAGACAGTAATGGAATAATTAATACAGAAAGAAGGGGGAAGAATGAATGCAAACACAAGGATTTTTATGTGGTTCGGTGACTACGCCTACATCCACGAGCCACTCTGAATTAATTCTGGCAGAGTGGCGGTATACTAGTGTGTTCAGCTTGTCTTATATAGTAAAAAATCTCCCTGATTTATAGAGGGGGAGAGATACAAAAAGGTAGATACAAAGAGTGTTATTCACGTTACAAATGATGGTTGTTCCAACTAATCCTAACATAAACCATGTTGCATTTATTGTAAAGGTAATGATTGTTCTTTCCATGCACACGTCTGCATTTATTGCACCAGGATAGGTCTCCTCTTCATTAAATGTATGGTCGTCTCATTAAATGCTCCTTGGTAATTGTGTGAACGGCACCGGTGAGAAATCAGGGCATTAGGCAGAACTGATGACTTGCTGCACAATGTGTTATCTGGCACGAGCTTTCTGGTCTGGCGAACTGCGCGAGCCGAATAGGTGCTGAAAGCATGCTCTGTAACATCCCGATAAGTGCTTCCGTATAAATAATATTATTATTCTAAAATATAATTGCATTAAGTGGGATTAAAAATTTAGTTTATTTATAATTAATATAAATAGTAAACTAATATAGTTAATTGTTAGAAAATTTATTTTGAAAGTAATTTTTAGGAAAATGATTTAATTAGAATTTTATTGGGAGAGATTTGATGAAAATTTATTATTGGTGAGTTGTTGGTATTGTTAAATAGGAGAGAGGCGTGTGTCAGAATTTTTGGGCCAAAGTGCAATTTTAGAAAGTTTTGGGGTCAAAGTGTAAATTCGAAAAATATGTTAGTATAAAAAAAAGGCTGAAAATCTGAAATTCTGCAGCTCATCTTCTTCTCTCTCGCCGACAGAGTTGCTGCAACTCCTTTTCAATTTTTTTTTTCATTTTCCAAGCCAAAATTACTCAAATTTCTTCCATTTAAGCCTCTATATATATCTATAACCCCATTTCTTACAAAACCCCCCTAAAATTCAAGATAGGTTTTCAGATCTACAGTGATTTATGGAGGTATGTACTGTTTTGATCAAAATTTTTATGTTCAAATTGATTTTTAAGCTTATAAATGCATCTATAGGCATGAATAATTAGTGGATTTTACATTTAATTAAGTTATTTTGGTTTTTATGGTTTTAAAAGTATAAATGTTAAACTTTAGGTGATAAATTAGGGCGTAGGGAATCTAGTAAGAGCAAGGAGAAGCTTTGAGCTTCTATTTGGAGAGCTAGAAGCTTTATTATAAGCTCTAAAAGGTTGGTATACACTTATTTTCGAAATTTAATTTTTTTTAGTGGCGAAAATTTATTATTTCGTTTCGTATCTTTGCAATAATATGATTTTTATGTGATGAGTTGTTATTTATGATATGTATGTATTGGTAGGATAACAATGGAAGAGATTTTATGGGTTAAAACCAAGTAAAATACCGTTTTTGTGTAAAACCCCCTTTAAATCCGAATTTGAATTAATTAAGGGTTATGGGTATTTTCGTTTTTTAAATTTATTTACTTATTTAACGAATGATATTAAAGTGATTTGTGACACGACTTTTGAAGACGAAATCAATTTTCGAAAAATATACCCCTCGGTCGAAATTGAAGACATAGAGAAACCAATGGGTATTTTTATTGTTTCGTTTATTTACATGCTATTTAAATCATGTTGCGATGAGATGTGTGATGAATGATGAGTTCGAAGAGAAAAATTTGAAAACCAACTATTGGAACCAAGAGGAAATGTGAAACGAATATAATTATGTAATAAAGTTTAATTGAAATTGATAATTTTCGTTATTAATAAAATTATAGAGAGCCTGAGTAAATCTGTACATTGGTAGGTGGGGATTGGTGTTTGGCATGCCAATAGGATATTATTAACAGTACTGCGCCGTTACATTTATATATGATGTGATTAACGGACTTTGAGAGGCACCGAGTATCCGGTCCAGAAATTGAAACGATTGTGAAATTGAGCTCCGGCGGGTAGGCACCGAGTGTCCGATGCCGGAGATTGATGTGAAATCCGTACCGATCCATGGTATCGTGACAGCATTTACGAAAGGCTCTTATGATATAATAATACTCGATTATGAATTTGAGTGGAATATATGTTTTTGAAATATATTTTATAAAGTTTTGATTGGTTGTTTGAATATATATTATATGGAACGTTATTTGTTTTTATGAAAAGATAATATGTACGTGCTGTGTTTATAAAATCCTGTGATTTCGATATGTTATATTAGTGGGATTTTGTGATTGATATTATTTTATATGTATACCGACTAAGCTATGTTAGCTTAGCGCGTTGGATTTTCTACGCGCAGGTAGTTGATGTGATCTGAGAGCGAGGGTTCGACAAAAAGATCATCACAGTGCGCTTCCAGAGTCACATCAAAAAAATTCAAATCCTTTTGGTAGTCATTTTTGATATGTGCATATTTTTGTTACATTAAAGAAAGTTTATGAATTTACATTTTGTCTATTTAAATGCATATGTGTGTAAAACCTTATAAATTCTAATGTATATAAATTTTGAATTATGGTTCTAAATGTTTTCTCAAAAAGATGGGAAAACTAGTTGATGTAATGTTTTGGATTATATGTGTTTACTCTATTTTGAAAATATAATTAGAAAATGTTTACTTTGGGTTGAGATTGTGTGCTGAAGTGATTTTGAGAAGGACGAGGTGTCCGAGTATAGAAGTTAAGAAAATGGAAATTATATTTGAAGTGTTTATTTGATTATGCAGGTTTTAAAAATTTTGGTTTCTCAATAAAACAGAGGAAACTCTGCCGAATTTTCAATAAATTATATTAAATTAGTAAATAGATTTTCGTAATTAAGTAATAAAAATGTCGTAACGTCCTCCGTTTCGATTATTGGTGTCCGGGACGCCGAGGATTGAGAGGAGGGTGTTACATGCTCGAATTATTTTGGCGTCGTGCGAGCTCGCTGTAGCAATCTGAAGATCGGGCCTTCTGGATCTTCATTCCTGTTCATACTTATTGGGCCTGTACCGGCCCATTTATTCAGGTCGAGAAAACAGGCATGACAAACATCAAAATGATACATTTTTAAGCTTCAATATATACATCAAACTTATCATCTCAATACAATTTTTTAGTGTTAATAAACTGTGCAACATCAAATTTGGTATTACACTATTTATAACACTAAATTTGATGTTGATTTATAAATTAGTTTAATTAAAAATATATGTTAAATTGTTATAAAAAAGTATATATCATTTAAAATAGGGGAATTTATATTTTTTACCCAAATCAAAAGAAAATTTTTGTTTTTACCCAGCTATTTTAAAAAAATTGTTTTTGACCTCTCAAACAAACTATTTCCATTGTATACCCAAGATTACGAAAATACCCTTAAGTTAAAATCACTAAAATGTCCAAACATGAAATTACCAAAATAACCTTCTACCCAAATATGAAATTACCAAAATAACTTTCTTCATCCTAACAATATCCTCCATTTTCTCTCTTCTCCATCAATGGTTATCAATGATTTTTGAGATCCATTGCAGCTGAAAAATAATCTATTGAGAAGATTATTCATTCGAGCTTCTTCATCCATTGAAGTTTTTGGATCCATTCAAGTTTACACCATTGAAGGTTTTGAAGATTCTTCTTCCATTTGAGTTTGAAAGGTAATGTATGAGTTTTTTTTTTGTTGGTTTTTGGATTGTTTTGTTCATATTGCTAGCTAAAAGACTATAAGAATGATTTGGTTGTAAAATCTAAATTTTCTGAAATCTGCGACGGAATCTACAAAATCTGCAACGAAATCGGTTTTTCGTGAGCGATAATCGGTTTTCCACAGAGTGGAAAACCAATTGAAGAGTTGTGACAGTTTTTCAGTGGGATCGATTTTTCAGCCACTGAAAAACCGGTATCGATTTTTCATACAGTGAAAAACCGGTACGTGGCTAAAAACCGATCTCGGTTTTTCAGCCACTGAAAAACTCGGATCAGTTCAGCCACTGTAAAATCGATTGAACGGTTTTTCACGGTTTTTTCGGTTTTTGAGAAAATGAAAAACCAATAACTTCACTGGAAAACCGAATTTACCACCTTTTTCATGGTTTTTTATATGTTTGTGTTTCTATGTATTGAATATGATTCGATATGATTGTATTTTATAATATTGCCCGATTGAAATGAGATTTAATAGTATTATTTGATTTGAATGTTACAAGAATGACTTAAGAGACAGTTGTAATCAACTTTAACGGAGAGTGGAATGGATGTAATTACATTGGAGGAGAGTCGATCATGTGTGGGGTCCACAAAAATAGTAGCTTTTCAGCATTGGTGGACGTTGTATACAGAGAGGTTGGTATTGATAGAAGAAGGTGGGATATCTGTATATATTATTTACTACAAAGTACGATAAATGGTCAAGTTAAAAAGATACGTATCATGTTTGATCTTGGTGTTGTTGGTTTGATGGCGATAAAAAATATTGATGTTAAAGAGATTTATATCAATAAGATTGCAAGAGATTTTGGAGCTGGGGTTAGTAGGTGTACCGTTCATCCATTTGTCACTGATTCAATACCAGACATAAGACATGACGAGGCAAATATGGATAGACCTGTAAATCCACATACGGTTGAAAGTCATTTTTATCTCACTTCAAGTATTGGGAGCAATCAAGTTGATACTTCTGTCACCCCATTTACATTGGTTGAAAGTCTCATTCGTGACTTTAATGATGACTATATGAATTATGGTATTGATGATGAAGATCGGGACACAGATGATAATGGTGATGGAATACGAGATAGTGATGAAGAGCAAACTAAAGATAGTGATGAAGAGGAAATTTGATTTGATGATGTCGCTGAAGAAGAAAAGTTTCCAAAATAAGATTTTCAAGTTTACAATTTCAGAACAATCCTTCACAACCATACTGGATTGTTCCTGGTGTAGAATTGGGGGACATTGAGGCTACTTCAAGCGCTACGTCAACCGTTTACCAACGTGGTACGTTGTATAAAGGAGCATTCTTTACTAGTAAAGAAGAAATGACTATAGCTATTGGCGAATATACTCTGAAAGCTAAGTTTGAATATCGGGTTAGACGTTCGGACACGGAGCGATTTGAAGCTGGTTGTAAACATAAAACTTGTCCTTTTATTGTTCGTGCAAGATGCAGAAAAGGTTGTTCAATGTGGTTTGTGTTGAAGTATGTAGCCGAACACACGTGTCAACAGACAGCCATAGAATCACACATGAAGAGTGTGAAGACTATTGTGATCGGAAAATTGTATGCAGGAAAGGTGGAAAGAGATCTTTATACACCTAATCGTTTGGTTGGAGAAATGCTAGAGCAGTATGGAGTGTAGATCTTATATAGTAAAGCTTGGAAGGTTTTACAATATGCAAAGAAACTAACATATGGGCAAGCGGATGAATCATATCAATAGCTTTCGTCCTACTTTGAAATGTTAAAACTTTCAAATCCCGGCACAATGACGGCAATTAAGAGAGATGAAAACAACTGGTTCTTGTATTCCTTTGTTGCACTTGGAGCTTCCATTGAGGGTTTTCAGTCTTACATGAGACCGGTTGTTGCTATTGATGCCACTCATTTAAAAGGTGAATACAAAGGGGTGATTTTTTTTTGCTGCATGCAAAGATGAGTCGGAGATGATTTATCCCATCGCCTTTGGATTTGTTGACGGAGAGTCAGACAATTCATGGACTTGGTTCCTAAAAAAGTTGAGAGGAGCAATCAGGGTGTCAGACGATTTGCTGATCGTATCGGATCGTCATAAGAGCATATTGAATGGGATGAAAGCAGCTTTTCCTGAAGTCCCACATGTGGTATGTTTTTTCCACTTGTGGCAAAACCTTAAGCAACAGTGTAAAAAGCGTTCGGATGTGGAAAATACATTTTACAATGCAGCATATTGTTATGTGCCTGATGAATGCAACAGAATATTGGAAGAAATACGTGCATTACATCCAACCACACATAGAGCTTTGGTTAAGGCTGGAGTGAGCAGGTGGTCACGAGCACATTGTCCAAGAAGAAGATATGAAATGATGACTACCAACATTGCAGAGTCGCTCAACAATTGCATGATGCAAGCACGTCGTTTGCCAATAACAACTGCACATGAATATGTAAGAAATGTATTGCAGAGATGGTTTAATAATAGATGTGTTGTCGCTGAGAAGCTCACAACGTATGTTACTACCGCTGCATATGATCGTATCATGTTGGCAAAAGATTTATCCACAGAAGGTAGCGTACATCCCATTACAGAACCATATCATTACAGTGTCATACATTACAGCAAAGGAGATGCGATGGTTGATATTCAACAGCACACATGTACGTGTAAGCAGTGGAACCTTGATCAGTTGTCATGTGTTCATGCATGTGTTGTGGCCAAGTATGGTAATTATACATTGTTTTTTTCGGTATTACATGTCATAGCGTGACACTTAAATTGTTGATACATGTCAGGTTCAAGGGCGTCAGTTGTGATACACTTTGCAGTCAGTACTATAGCGTGGAGTGTCTAAAAGCTGTATATGCACGTCCGATTAATCTCGTCCCAAAATTGGCCAGTTGGAATGTTTCAGCGGAAGTTAGAAGTATGGTTGTATTACCACCGAAAGGTAAAAGACAAGCAGGTAGGCCGAAGGAGGTTCGGATTCCTTCAGTTGGGGAAGATCCTCGTCGAAAAAAGTGTGGAAGATGTGGTCAGAGGGGACACAACCGTCTTCGTTGCCCTAACCCCCCAACTTCTATCAGCGAAGGGACAAGCGTAGACGTGGGTGCAGATGTTGGAACGAGTTCAAATGCTACTAAAAATGAGCCACGCTCTCGAAGATGCCGCTTGTGTCATGAGACTGGACACAACCAACGTCGATATATACTATGGTTTCCTACTCTCGATCCAGAAGTGGCTACTGACGAAAATGATGATTAACAATTGATTGACATTTTGTTCATGCATGTTTTATGTAAAACGTTTTTATGTTAATTACTCAATTATGTACTAATATAGTTGTATAAATTATTATTCCATTTCTATTGTTTTTGTATCATTTCATATCAGCTCGGAACCACAAAAATCGGTTTTTCACCAAGCCTGGAAAATCGGTACCGGTTTTCCAGACTCGATGAAAAATCGATCATCTTACCTTTGATTTCCCCTATTGTTGAGGTACATAGATCGGTTTTTGAGTAAGCCTGAAAAACCGGTATCGGTTTTCCAGGCCTACTCGAAAACCAATCCACTTGCCACCACTTCTTCCAGGCCTGGACAAGTGTGGATCAGTTTTTAAGCATCAAAAAAACCGATATTGGTTTTTCATGTGTCCCTAAAAACCGATATTTATTTGGGTTGAATTTATTTCTATCTATATGTTCATTTTATTTCCCTTTAAGTGAATTATTTTTACAAATCGTTATATGCGGATGTATGTAAATATATTATATAGATTAGGGAGCGTATAATTTTATTACAAACGATATCATTATTTTAAAAACATTATATATTAATTTTATCATTTATTAATATTCATATGATATTAATAATAATAATATATATATCATATTAATATGGTTAATATATTTCACATAATTTTACAATTATTATAACTATAATCCTAATATGGCTTATAACTTATATGGATGTAATATTAATAATATATATAATACAAATCTAGATATTATATAATATATTACAATGATATCAGTTTAATGTTTATAAAATATTTAAGTCAATAAATTAATATTAATATATGATATCATTAAAATGTATAATTAACTATTGTATAATGCCCATATAATATATTAACCGTACATAACATATTAATATGCACTCATTATATTATATCATTATGTTTATATTAGTTAGGATTATATATATAATATTGTAATTGCTATATACTTAAAAATCATTATATTATCATCATCATGATAATATCATACAATATCAACATATAATTATATTAATATAATGTTAATATATGAACATTAATGTTAATATATGTTAATGTTACATTATTTACATTATATTAATAAATGCTAATGTTAATATATTAACATTAAGATAATATATTAATGTTAATGTTAATATTAATATTAACAATTATTATATATAATATAATAAATGTTAATGTTAATATATTAACATTAACATATATTAATATAATTATATGTTAACATTTATTATATTAGTATATTAATGTTAATATATTAACATTAACATATGTTAATATAATTATATTATAACATTTATTATATTAACATGTTAATGTTAATATATTAACATTAACATTTATTATATTAACATAAGTTAATGTTAATATATTAACATTAACATGTTAACATATAATTATATTAATATATGTTAATGTTAATATATTAACATCTATTAATATATGTTAATATATGTTAATGTTAATATATTAACATATATTAATATAATAAATGTTAACATATAATTATATTAATATATGTTAATGTTAATATATTAATATAAATAATGTTATAAATATATGCATATTTAATGTTATAGTATTAACATTTATGTTATAGTATATTTTATGTTATAATAATAATTAATATCTAGATTTGTATTATACAGTATGATATAATTATATTAATGTTAATATATGTTGATATTGTATGATATTATCATGATGATATCATACAATGATCTTTTAAGTATATAGTAGTTAATATATTAAATATATAATTCTAAATAATATAAACATAATGATATAATATAATGAGTACATATTAATATGTTATATACGGTTAATATATTATATGGGCATTATACAATAGTTAATTATACATGTAAAATATATAATATATTACTATTAATTTATTTACTTAAATATATTATAAACATTAAACCGATATCATTGTAATATATTATATAATATCTAGATTGGTATTATAAGATTGTATCTATAGTATTAAGTGGTATATAATATAGAGTATAATTAACTTCCTATATTGATATTACAAATTAATTAAATCAACATTTCAAAAATATAAATTATAGTTAATGTTAATAAGTAATATAATACATATAAATTATAGTCATAATACATGTATAATTGTGTAATGCTAGGGATAAAGTAATAATATTAATAATACGAAATATTATTTATTTTTTCCATGTTATGATCATATATATATAATTAAATTTAGGGAAATACAATGTTACTTAAAATGTTTAATTAAAATGATTTGTTGGCCATTATAAATATAAAATGTAATAACATCAAATAAATAATGAACACATTTAAAATATAATTAAATTTATTTATATACAATTTCCCCATCAGAGTCTACAAACCATTTCCCAAATTTATTAACTTTATACAAAGGCTTCGTAAACATATATATGTCTCTGGCAATCTCTGCCCTCAGTGCAATGACATCTGCAACGGTCTCGGTTTTTCTTGATTTCCATGTACGCGTGTTTGAAAGCACTAGGTCGCGTACGTACATGGCCACGTATGCTCCGCAACTCATCCTGTATCAATAATAAATTAATTAAATATCATAACATAAAGACTATATATATTAATTAGTTATAAACTTACTCACCCATCAGGTTGCTAGGGCATAGCTGATCTGCTAAGACGCTCAACTTTCCACCGCTCATCCACGGGTGGCATATCTACCTGGGCCCGCTCATAAAATCCTATGAACCGCAACAAAATAGGCATAAAACATAGCAGCGGCTCAAGTGGCTGTAGCCGTGCGGCTAGGTCAACATGCACCATGGAATCATATATCAAGATCCTTTGCTCTCTAAGGCGCACCTGACATAGGACCCAGTATTCTTGATTGAGGCTACATGATAGTAACACCTGCATTTCAAAACATTAGTGCTATAGGATTAGTTCGGATAATCATATAATAAATATTAACCTTCGAACTACACTTACACTATCAACCCGCCACCACGGGACTGATGCGTCTATCTGCCCACGACCGTACGCAAGCCACTCTGAGGGTACATGGCTGTAACCGGATCAAATTTTACACCTCTGTTGATGTAATGTAGTCTATAATACGCTGTCATCAAAGCCTGCATGATATAAATTAAACATGTTACTACCGATCAACCGAACGCGACATGAAATTGTAAATGCATAACTAACTTAAATGTAAATACTTACAAACAAAGAACTGCCATGGACAGCGTATCTACTGTCATCCACCTCATTCCACCCTTTTCTTCGTAGGCACATCAAATAAGAATCGATGTGCTCATTAGTCAACCACAAGTCTTTGTTCTCGAGGGTGACCAATGTGGTCGATATCACACACCACCCACAACGATCAACCGAACGCCTACATTTAAAAAAAAAAAAGGAATTAAGCATTATTATAAATTATCTTACATTAACAACTAGGATGCATAAATTAGTACCATTTTTTTTTAAATATACCTGAGATCCAAAGTGGTTGCAACTTTATATTCATTATAGACCACTTCTACAGGGTCTGTAGCCTCTGCCACCTCCTCCGCCTGTTGTTGGGCCACTGTCTTTTTCTTTTTCGCCGGCCTCGGATCCGTGTATGGCGTACGTAGAGGTGCTGTTGGCTTCGTTTTTCGTTTGCCCCGTTCGAGGATGCTCTCGTCCTGCAGCTGTAAGTAAATTAAAAACATGTATGATATTAATATTTATAATTATATTTCAAAATGCAACACAATAGAGATACAAAGTTTACCTGGTCATGCTCCTGGGGTGACTGATGAGGTGATTGCTGGTCACCCTGCTCCTCCTCCTGATGGGGTGACTGATGAGGTGCCTGATGGTCATGTATGTAAATTAAAAACATGTATAATATAAAAACATGTAAAAAAATATTTCAGAATGCATCACAATAGGGATACATAGTCTACTTGGACCTCATCCTCCTCCTACTGGGGTGGCTGCTGGTCACCCCACTCCTCCTCCTGCTGGGGTGACTGCTGAGGTGGCTGCTGGTCACCCTGCTCCTCCTCCCGCTGGGGTGACTGATGAGGTGGCTGTTGGTCACCCTGCTCCTCCTCCTGATGGGGTGACTGATGAGGTGGTCGATGGTCATGTATGTAAATTAAAAACATATATAATATACAAAACATGTAAATTATATTTCAAAAAGCAACACAATAGGGATACATAGTCTACCTGGACCTTCTCCTCCTCATGTTGGGGTGGCTGCTGGTCACCCTGCTCCTCCTCCTGCTGGGGTGACTACTGAGGTGGCTGCTGGTCACCCTGCTCCTCCTCCTGCTGGGGTGACTGATGAGGTGGCTGATGGTCACCCTGCTCCTCCTGATGGATAGCTGATTGGCCTACATCGATAGGCGACCGACGGACACCCTCGTCCTGATGTGGTGGTGGTGGTGAAGGGTAATACATGTGCTCATATCGGACAAAGCTCCCACCATCATCATCATCATTGTCATCATCGTCGTCGTCGTCTCCATCATGCCCACCAACCGGAGACCTGGGAATTTTTAAATGCTCTTCCACCCATCTCAGCCTCCTATCCATCTCTCTTACAATCTAAAAAGTTGTCTTCTGCCTCCTATCCATCCTACTTAACTTCTTATGGGTTGTTTTCTGTAAATCCACGATAAACTCAAACAACCACTTCACCTGTTTCATAGAATCATATATATATATATATATATATATCATTTTATATACTACCTTGAATTTTTTAAAAAAAATTGACAGAGTCTCCCCAGTTTTTTTAGTATCCAGGGAAATACAACCTGCATATTTAAACAAATTACACTTTGTCTATCATTTTTAGAGACTCCGTCTCTCTTTCACACTTCGTACTACTACACAACATGTCCACATCATTTGCATTTACTACAATGGAAATTAATTGAATAATATTATTCTATAAATAGAATATTCGTACCTCATAATCTACGTGTCGTACATCATGTGCCTTCTTTGTCGAAACTCTGATAAGGTATCCTCTTATTCGGATTGCACGCTTCGGACGTCTTTAAGTGGCTGATCGTCACCCTCCACCTCATCATCATCCTCTCCCTCCACCTCATCAACATCCTCTATCTCATCCTCATCCTCATCCTCATCCCCTACACCATCATCCAAACCATCGTCATCGTCAGCCTGGTCATCATCATCATCATCATCATCACTCCCCCCGCCGCCATATTTATGTACTTCTTCATGAACCATATGATTCGGATTAAAAGATTTCCAATAATTCATCTCCCTCTCGGCGTCAATAGGCTCCAAGGTTCGCCCAGTGCCAACTATCCGTATTATATAAATATATTTAGTTATACTATAATTATATACTTAATATAAATAACGATAATTATAACAAACAAATAATTGACACAAATTTAGGTTATATTCGCCACTTACGGGGGGGAAATCATCTAGGCTGTGTATATTTGTCGGTGTTCTCTTCAGTGATCGTCTCATACATCTTGGTAGATCATTTTGGAGGTTCAGGTTCTTTTTTGCTATCTTCTTCTGTAATACTGGGAACACCTCCACTAACCACCACTATAATGTAAAAATGATTAAACAAAAAACATACATATAATTAGTATAAATATTAGTTAACCACCACTATAACAGAATGAAACAATAAATATTGAAAGTATTAGTTATACCTGAAATGTCAACATATAGCCATAAATATTAATGGTTCTTGACGGATTTCTGATCCGCTCTTCATTAAGTGCCTTGTCGAGACAAGACAACAGGACACTATAGCATAATGTGCCCCAAGGGAATGTCTTCCACCTCTCTGTATTCTCAATCAGGACCCACATAAATGGATAAATCCTAACCCTATTATCCAGTCCCATAAAAAGATGGAAAGCAATCCCTACATTCGCCAATTTCAAAAGATCTTCATCATCTATCGGATCCTGCCCTGCACGGTCTCATTGCCCACTATGACTTCTTGCCTCAAGAAATGTGACCAACTCCCTCACCTCTAGTGACACTCCATTAAACATTCGCCATAGGAGACCGTTTTGATCATTTGGCACTATTTCAAAGATTTTACGGTCGATGCCCCCGAAAGGAAGTCCGGTCACCAACAAAAACTCTTGTTTCCCAAACCTATATCTTCTCCCCCCAATTTCAAACCACCTCTCATCACGTCGTGCATCCGTGACCTTTAACTCTCTAGTAAGCACCCACAAAATCACAGAACCAGCAGCCGTATTATTGGTTATCTTTAAAATATGTCCGAACAGACATTCTTCCATGAACCGATCGTATAGATTTCTTCTATTAATAACAGCAATTATCTTGTTAACCAATCTTTGACCAATATGTGTGTTCCCGCTCGTATGTGTGCCAATTGTTTGTGAACTATATTTATAGTTGAAATCCATCTGTAGGAAAGAAAAACAGCAAAAAAATCGGTTTTTGAAGGAATAAACTGAAAAACTGAATCGGTTTTTGAAGGAATCTGAAAAATCTGTTAATGAAATCGATTGGTTTTTTAAGGCATCTGAAAAACCGGTTAATGAAATCGATCGATTTTTTAAGGCATCTGAAAAACCGGTTAATGAAATCGATCGGTTTTTCACTTCGGTTTTCCATCATCGGTTTTTTATATCAGTTTTCCACTTTAGTTTTCCATGATTGGTTTTTTAGATCAGTTTTCCACTTCGGTTTTCATGATCGCTTTTCCAGATCGGTTTTCAACCTCGGTTTTCCATTATCGATTTTGAAGATCGGTTTTTCATTTCGGTAACTAGAAAAACCGAAATGAAAAACCGATCGTGGAAAACCGAAATGAATAACCGATCGTGAAAAACCGAACTGAAAAACCGATCGTGGAAAACCGAAATGAAAAACCGATCGTGAAAACCGATCTCAAAAATCGATCCGATCCCGACGACTCTTCTCTAGTCAGAATCGACCATTTTCAACACAAAAACGACCAAACACAATCAAATCCAACCTATTCTAAACCTAATAATCCTAAACTAACATCCATAACACATCAAACATTTCAAAATCTCAAATCTCAATCAAAAAATACAACAAACATATCAAAATCTAACCTTCGCACTTTCTGCAGGTTCGCCGGTGGTAGGAACTGCTCGGGGAAGGTCGGCAACATCGCGGGAATGGTCGGAAACGTCAATCTCTCCGTCGGGTCGCGATCGGGTTCGGGTTTGCCAAAAATCGGTGTGCTTTTGAGTGAGAAATCGATGGAACTGATTTCCATCGATCGGTTTTGGGGTATATATATGCAGGGGCTTAATCGTAATTTCACGTTTCGGTTTTTTGTAAATTTTAAACTGTTCAAGGTTTTTTTGTAAAAATGTCCAGGGGCATTTTGAGTAATTTGGATATACCATCAAATATATTTGTTTGAAAGGTTAAAAACAATTTTTTAAAAAATAATGGGTAAAAACAAATTTTACCCTTTTTAAATGCATATTTTTTACAATTTCCACTTTAATTAATGTTATAATGGTATAAGAGCAATGTCATATTTGTACTGGATAGCTTCTTGCCATAATGATTAAGAATATGCTCGCAATTAGAGTGGTGCCATCTGCCTTTGCTTCTCTTCAATTGAGTAATAGGTTTAAATAGCAGCGGAGTTTAAGTCTTACCAATGTGCGTGGATAATTTTCTCATTTTATATATGTAGCCCTCTTCCATCTACTGGGAGCAGAGTCTTTGGCTGTCTTAGAGTTCTACTTCAGGAGATCACTGACATCTTTGGCTGTCTTAGAGTTCTACTTCAGGAGATCACTGACAGTTATAATTATAATTGTAATATAAAAAAAAAAAAAAAAAAGTAAAATTGACAATATTATGGATTGGTTAGTAAATTATATCCTATAAATTCTAAGCAATATAACTCCAAGTTGCTGTGTTTGATTGGCATAGCACACCTGCACCCCACGAAAGTGCACAGGTTCGAGTATCATCCACAGTAATACGGACATTTATCACTTGACCCCTCCTGTTTGAGTGAGTTAATTACGTTAAATCTTTTCGGGTGATAAGAGTAGTTTTCCCCTTGAAAAAGAATTTGTATTTTGGGGCGTATCATAATATCCATCATAATGGGTTTAGTAGTTATAATATGTTAAAAAAAAAAAATTTCTCAGCAATATACATAATGATACAAAATAAAAAATTAACATCTTCTCCCATAAAAAGCAAATTGAATACAAAGTATAGCATTATATATTTTTTTTTATAATATTATTACTAAATGAAAGCATAAAAGAACATTTATACATGTAAAACAGATTATAATTCTTTATTTCTTTCTTTTCAAAACATTTTATTTGCTAATCGTTAATAATTTAATACTCCTTACGTTATTTTTACTAAACGAAGATTTATAGGAAATTATATATGTAATTCTTTTTTTATTTTTCTTTTGTGGGAAAACACTGCGGGGTCAGCCATGGTCCCTCCTATCCTATGCAGTGTTCCATCAGTGTTTGAACATGCACGTGAAGTACCACCAATATCTTTAGAAGTTTATAAAAGGGACAACATAAGGGCAATAATTCCAAACCTTTCTGATTCAAATTCTCCCGATTCTTATCAAACGAATGGGTGGTTTAAATAGCCTGCCAACCACGTTATGTGGAGCTGTCCAAGGACCAGGAAAGCTTGGGTTTCCTGTAGACAGATGCCTATGTAGCATCAGTGTAACGGCTGCCTGAGCATTGTTGGAGGGGAAGAAACCTTATAAAAGTATTGATCAAGGGTCTTAATAATTTAAAAATTAGGACATTTTGATCATAAGAGAAGAAATCTCATAAAAGTATTGATCAATGATCTTAACAATTTAAAAATTAGGATATATTGATCGTAGAAGTTATATATATATCAAACTCATTAATTTGTTATAAACGTAGCTGTTGTAACTAATTGACTATCATTATGATTGATACATATTACTTTTCAATTTATTATAAATGTACCCATGGTAACTAACTGACTAGCACTATGACTAATGATGGTCTAAAAGACTCTGTACAGATGGATTTAGATCAATGAAGGCCTTGTGTATGTAAAACTCTTGAAAAGAAAGAGCTTTGTATGTAAAACTCTTGAATTTACAAGGACTGCATACCAGAATCTGCTTTTCATTCAAGTTATTAAATCTATAGCAATTTCTAACAAATTCCAATCTGATAGGACTTATAGTGTCCAACAAGGATGAATAATTGGAATGACTTCAAACTAGTAACTCTCAATAACTGACTTCTAGTTGCCATGTACAGGCTTGGTTGTGAGTCCAAACCCAAATGGGAAAAGGGGATCATAATGAGGATCTCCAACATTCATAGGCAGCTGATCAACAGTCTTGAACCATGTCCGAGGAAGCTTGCCTGTGAAACCATAGTCACCAAACAGAACATCTGCAACACCTTGACCTTCACTTCCTGGTAGCCAAGCAGCCACTAAAGCATCCATCAGGGGAACATACGGTTGGATCACCACCGGACGGCCAGAGATTACAACCACAACACACTTCACAGCTCCACAAACATTATCAATGGTGCTTGGTCCAGGGTCAGGCAATGTCAAGTTCAAGCTGTCACCTTTTGTCTCTGCATACGGGTGCTCGCCTACTACAACTATGGCATAGGAGAAATTGTTCGACTTCACATAGTTGGAATCCGGATTCTCCTCATAGACAACTTGTGTTTGAGGATCAACAGTATTTTTAATTGCAGTGAGGATTGTAGTACCTGTTCATGACAAAAATTATGTTAGCTAAGCAAATGCAGTTAGTTTTATGTGCAAGAAAAGGTTCTTATAAGCATTTTAATAATATAATTCAATAATCTGACAAAAAGATGTAAAATTCCATTCATTTCAGAGTTGTTTTTTGTTTACCACTTGTAAGGTTGTTGCCACTAAGTCCCTGCCACTCAATTGTCCACCCACCACATTGATAGCCTAAATTGTCAGCGTGGGTGCCAGCTACAAGTATTTTTGATGATTTTTTAGGAAGAGGCAGCAATGGCTTATCAGCTGATTCACCATTCTTTAGTAACACAAGTGACTTCCTTACAGCTTCCCTAGCCAACTCTCTATGCTCCTGATCAAGTGACAAAGGCTTGATTTAAGAATCTTCCAAGGAACATAAAAGATTAAAAAAAAAAAAGGATTAATCAATCTAATTATCACTCACATTACTTCCAAGCTGGTTCACCAGGCTGGTATCAGCCAGTGGATTCTCAAATAGGCTCATCACAAACTTGACTCTCAAAATTCTCCTCACTGCATCATCAATTCTGCTCATGGGAATGACGTTCTTCTTCACCAGGGAGGTTAGACCATCAATGAATTCCGTGAAGTTATATGGAACCATGATCTAAGCGCAAGCGCACAAGGAAAATAAGGTCTTAAAACTTGTCACATATTATAAACATCCTATATAAAATACATATATATAAATAGCACATGTACTCATGACACTAATGACTGACCATGTCAATGCCAGCCTTGATTCCTGCTTCAATGGAATATGTGTAATTAGCATGAGGTGGAGAAGTGATCCTGTCTATGCCCTCCCAATCTGAGATAACAAAGCCCTGAACCAATTCACATGATTCAAATTCAACTCCCAGTTACTTCATTTTTTTTTCTCATGTATAATATAATAGACGAGCAAACTCATCTAGATGTGTAAAAGGATAATTATTTTACCCGGAAACGAAGAGTATTCTTTAGAAATCCAGTGACAAGCTCCCGGTTAGCATGCATCTTAACTCCATTCCAGCTAGAGTAGGAGACCATGACTGTTGACACACCTTTGATAATGGAGTTATAGTAGGCTGGCATGTGTACGCCGAGCAAACCATGTCTGTTTATCACAGTGTTGTTCTCATTTATGCCTTCTGTGGTTCCACCATCACCCACATAATGCTTAGCACAAGCTGCAACCTTGGATCTGTCCCATAATAAAAATCAAACATTGGCCATGGGTACCAACATTTTTCAAAATACTACTGTTAATCACAACAGTTTCTTGTCATTTGTCTAAACAAAATCATGAATGCTAACATTGCAAAAAATTCGATCATTTGATGATATATATATATATATTTTTATTCTACTAGCTTGTTAATAAATTGACCAATACACTCAGCTTTAAACTCGACAAAAATAATAACGTTGAAAAAGCATAAAAAAATAATTTGCTTTGCTTGCAGTTATCAATGGTTGGCTGGTTAAAATATTCTGGGACCACCAACAACTTAATAATGCCAAAGAAATTGGACACATCTTAGATCTATTCCCTGCACCAATCTCTCACCAAAACCCTTCATAGTTCACTCCTAGCATAATAGTTTTACCACCATTATTATCATCCATTTAAGGGCATAGTACCAAATGTCATAACTTGGGCCCATCAAATTAATGTTGTACACTTTGAGTTTCACATAGTGAGTCCAAAACGCGTCTATATATTTAAAAGAATTTAAGATTTGTATACTAGTTTAGGATCTGATTTGTTTTAATGTAAGATGCAATTAGAAATATATTAAATGATACCCGACAATGTTTTAATGAAGACAAAAATATGGGTTTTTCTCCCTTATTGTTGTTTTGTGTTGTTAATTTCGTCTTATTATTTTTTTTTTTGGGTCAATTCATTTACTCCTATTCCTCAGTCAAAGAAGAAAAGTCCAATGCATCACTTTCCTAGGGTTATGATAGTGGTCAGCAAGGTCACTCTCTAAACAAAACTTTCATTAAAATCTCGATCATCACCAAATTGAAAACATGAACTGTTGTCACAAGTCAAAGACAGCAAAATGAGACCTTTCTAAATCCTGGATGTACACGCACAGAAAAGGGACATAAGAGCAGGTACGTAGGACCGCAAAATTCTACCCAAGAACTTTCAAAGATATGCCTACATATTTGCTGACCTATACATGGGCATCATTTAGAGAAGCAAAATACAAAGAGTATACTACTAGCAAAAAAGAAAAACGTCCTTACTTTCCTGAGACGAAAGGAACGCCCTTTAAGCCAGCAGGAAGGTCTCCTTGTAATCCTGGTACAAGTTCAGTCATCGCTTGAACAATTGTGTGATCTTCACTGTAGCTTTCGTAGCATCGACCCCATCTAGGATCCCTGCAAACCTGTAAAAACAAAGTATATGAAATCACCTGTAACTCTAGAAGAATGTCACGTTTTGATGTCAAATCATCAGTTGAATTCAACAAGTTACCGCAATACAAGGTGCAAAAACGTATGGAATGCCGGTTGCTCTAACTTCAAGAGCAGTTGCAGCCCCAATCCTCTTAACAAGTTCAGGCTCCCTGATTAATAATCACAACCAAATCTCACCATCAGTAATAAACAAACAAAAATGGTTGCGTTAACATAGAACCGAATCCAAAACTACTTGCCTTGTAGCTCCAAGGCCAACATTGTGAGGAAATATTGTGGCCCTGTATACATTGTTGTGGCCATGAACAGCATCAATCCCATATATCATTGGAATTCCAAGCCTTGTAGACAAAGAACCATTTTGGAAATCATTCACCATATCAATCCAAGTCTCTGGAGAGGCCTTTGCAGCCGGAACACTTCCTCCTCCACTCAACACACTCCCTGCAAAGTACTAAATCCCTTTAAAATCCATTCAAAAAAACAAAAAACAAAAATGAGGATTTTGATATCTACCTATGAAATATTTTTTCATCACATCAGCTGATGCAACAGTGCGGTCAATCTGTGTCATCTGGCCCACTTTCTCCTCCAAAGTCATCCTTCGCAATAAGTCATTGATTCGAACATTCAAAGGCTGTTTGGGGTCCTTGTAATCAGCTTCTGCCAAGCAACACAGGAGCAACAGCCCCATCAACAAGATGGGAATTCTAGTACTAGCCATTTTTTTTTTCCCTTTTTTGATTCTCTGGAACCACAAATTTCCTTCACAAAAGAAACAAGAATATATAAAGATTAGTTGAAACATGAAAGTCTCATTTCCTTAAAAAACATATTTATTTTGTGCATCAGTGACCAACTCTATATAGTAAATGTCACGTCGATATAAGCTGGCAATAAACATATAGAGTATAAGAACAAAAACATACACTATGTAACATATCTCTATATATATAAAAAAACATACATATTTATATATATGGAGAAAACATATCTCTGGATATTTCTTTCAAAAAAAAAAAAACAATATCTCTATATATATATATATTATATATATATATATATATATGGAGAATTTAGATAAAGACGGTATAGAAAACACATAGGTATTTATTTCAAGACTAATCAAGCATCCACATAACAATGTAGTTTTGAATAGAAAATAATAATATGTATACAAACTGAGCAATCATGGAAGTAGCAGAGTAAATTACACAACTACATATTATACATATAACAAGAAGAAACATTAATTGATAAGAGAGAGCTTACAACTTACAGTGACAACCCAGAACCCAGAATCTCTTATTAGTTTTGAACTCAAAAAGAAAGAGAGATTGTCTCCTGAAAACGTGAAGTAGCAGTTTGGATTTTGGAAGAGAGATGGAGGATAGAGGTGGCATTTATAGAAAGTTTGTTTTTGTCTTTTTATTTTTAGTTTATTTGTTTAATCATTCCATTAACCGCATAACTCCGTGGAAACGTTTCAAGATAGATACTAGTCAAACGGTTGTCATTATCTACTTCATGAAAATATTCTTTTCCATAAAAGAAGGGAAAAATTATCCTTATCCAATTTAATTTTGACAATATTAATTATTCTAAATAAAAAATTATTATTATATATATGAGTAATGTTACACTATCTAAAAATTTATCCAAATCCATCGTCCAAATGATGTGATAAACTTATATACAATTATCATATCGTTAGTACATCATCATAAAATTAATGTAGTATCTACATATAAACTTGTTACATAATTTAAATAAATTTTTTGGACAAATTTTTTAAAAGTATATTATTATTATTATTATTATTATTATGTAGACTTTAATAATCAAGTGTCTATTGAGATTTGGTGAATTAAACATTGAATATGTGATTTTAAAATATATTACTCATGACAATTGTAAATATTTATTCTTATAATAAGGGATATAATTTCCAATAATATTGCTTGTTTTTGTTCTGGTTTTTCATATTTTACTACACATTTTAAATTTATTTAGATTGATATTTGGTATATGAATGATGAGATGAGAAAGTATTTGGAATTAACTAGGCATAGTTTTTTTTTTCATGTTGAACTAGAATTATGTGGTATTTTAATTACTTATCGATTAAGAGTATTCATTGATATCATGAGTATAGTCTCTAAAATTAATCACTTTGAGACATAAAATTTATAAATTAATAGAAATATTTATGAATATTTTATCAATTTCTAAAGATATTAAATGTAGATATATACATATTTTTAAATTTTAAAACGAGTATTTTACTTATTTAATTAATTAAAACTCATTGTATAAATCTAACCAACAAAATTTCGTTATTTCTTACTAATCTAATCAATTAAAGATTCTTTAATCCACTAATTTACTAATTCATTATTTATTAAAGATGCATTAAAACTCCATTTGTGTTGAAGAATTATAATGAATTATGACAACCTTAAGATTAGTAGATGAAGCCAATTAAACACTTTTGGGATAATTTTATGAACACATATGACAATGTTTTGTAAAATTACTTGTCTCATGTGTTTTCTAATGAATCATTTAGATATTTTATATTGACAAGTGTTTTGTTTAATTATACCATCAAACAGTTAGAATCATAAAAAGGCATCTCTATTATCTAATTGGTTTGGTCACAAGTCATCACTAAAACCACTTTCAACTACGTTTCAAAGTTAAATTATTACAGAATTTTTTATTTAACCATTAAGTTTTTAAAAACAATATATATTGAGTTGTATATTGTTTTATGTCTCACGAATTGACCAAAATTTAATTGAACATGCACGTGAAGTACCAATTTTTTTAGTAAGTTGATTAATGAGACAAGATAAAGGCAATAATTTCAAACCTGACTGCTTCAATTTCTTCCAATTCTTATCAAACGAATTGGCGGTCCAATGATGTAATCGATTGCCTGCAAAAAATATATATAAAAGCAAAATTATTGCAAGACTTTTGGCAATATTGTCCATATTGTACTTTTTAATTTATTTCAAACGTAACCATTGTATTTCTTTTTTTTAAAAAAAAAAAAAAAAAGGTACCCATTGTAATTAATTGACTAACATTATGACTAATGATGGTCTAAATGGTTGATGCATGAAAGCATATTTCATAGTGCGTCAGACAAGAAAGATATGTTATCAATTATTTACATATAATATATAATTAGTTTATTATAAAATATAATACTCATTTTAATTAAAAAACTCATGCAGCAACTCTGTCGGCATTAGTTTCTCCTCTATGCATAGGAGGAGATCTGGGTTAATCTCCTCTGTAACTGAAAAGAGTGTCTTCAATTGATTTTCATTTTTATTTTTCAAGTAACTTCTAATATTTATTTTTAAAAAATGCACATTATCCTGTACAGATAATTTGATACACCTCTCTATTTGTCATCATTTGGGGTTGAATTTTCACCAACACTATAGTTAAACTTATGTATGTAGATGATTTTTTTTATCTTCATAACAAGAGTAATACTTTCTTATTTAAAAAAGTAAATAGCCAGACTGTCCAAGCAATATTTAATGCCGGTAGATTTTATAGACTGTCCAAGCAATATTTAATGTCGGTAGATTTTATAGACCTTTAACCCGTTTAAACTTTTAAAAAAACTTTAAGGAGATTTCAAATACTAGATCAATTCACGGTTAGGTGTAGCATAAGTCAATTATTGACGGAATATGATCATATGTAAAGAAATCAAAAGCACATGATGCATGTGATATAACGAAAGTAGGGTCCCCAGAATATCCACGTCAACAATCTATATCTTTCAGAAGAGTTAAAAGTCCCAAATTTAAATATCCATCCTCCAAATATAAAGACAAAGTAGGATTTATATGCCAGTTATATATACACACGCACGCACACACAATTTTAAAAGAGCCGTGAACTATAAAGAGCCATTGGCCAGCTGCAGCCATGCCTTTAGTGGGATGGGTTCGATACTCACGTAGCCCAACAATTAAGTGCCCTCTCACTATTATGTGTGAGTTATCTTCTCATTTTTATATGGATCTTTCTTCTACCTCTATATGGATGGATCTCTCTCATTTGAAAGTAGTTCCCTGAACTGTGTCACAGTGTTTCTATCCTGGTTGACTCCAGTAATCTTTTAGATCAATTTCAATCATAAATAAAAAAAATAAAAAAAAAAAAAAAGTCATGAACTAATTAACTAAGTTTATTATTTACTAAACCAAGAAGGCATTGACATTAAATTCCACTTATTTTTTAATTGTGAAAATTTCCAAAACAACCCCTACTTTACAATAAAAAATCAATTTTATCCCCTTACAAAAAAAAAAAAAAAAATTAACTCTTCAAACAAATAAATTGCATCAAACACCTTGTGATTCTCAAAATACCTCTCTTAGTAAAATTTTAAAAATATCCTGATAGAAGAAACGTAACAAGTGACTGTCCTATCACGCACAAGCGTGATGGGGTGTGATAGGAGGCCTTCTCGTCACACTTGCCTTGGGCATGACGAGAGGCTTTCTTGTCACGCTTGAGGTTCTTCCGTTTTGGTCAAATATATTTTGGTTAATAAAAGGTATTTGATGCAATTAATTTGTTTGATGGGATAAAAACAAATTTTTTTCTTAAAATTAGCTAAAAACCATTTTTTTTTTTTTAATTTGGGTAATTTTGAATTTTCTAGGATGGCAAAAGTATGCAAAAATGGTAGATCCTAGTCTATCTTGAGTTTTATTTCAAATTTTTGTTTCAAAAGTTAAACTAATTATATTTAACTTGAATTTCTCACTTAAATTTATGATTGTATTATGCAAACTATGTGTTGTATTCATAATACAATAATTGAGAAAATTGAATGAGCTAAAATGACAAAAAAAAATATCAAATAAATGGATAGTAAGATATTGAAATTAAAAAATTGAGTAAAAAACAATTGCAGATAATTTTGAGTTTTTTATTTTTAAACTTTTTTAATTTTTCAGTTTTATGAATTCTTAAATTGGAATCTAATTTTTAATAACCATTTCTATTACCTATACACATCCTGTAGTTGTAATATTAGTTGTTCTTTTTTAACTCACGAAGGCACAAGAAGGGATTACAATGAGTAAGTCAAACAATGGAGATGTGCATTAAAATGACCGAAACGTGAAACCAGGAAATTATTTTTTGGACTGGGATGCACGTTCTCAAGCTTGCATGCACGTTATCCTTATAATTAAAGAACTTGTAAAATAATCGTAGTTTGACCTGGTTAATATTTGTATTATTTTAGCTGGAGGTAAGGTTGAAGACTACAAGATATTTTAGGTCATCACTACCATTCAAATAATACAATATTTAAACAAAATTAATATACTACTTAAAATAAACCTTCCTAAACAAATAAAATTAATTATAGTCCTTCAAAACAAACTTCCATTAATTATGTTCCTTTAAAATAAATTCTCTATTTGTCTTTATTTCTCTTAAACATAAACTTTTAATTCTAACTCTAACCCTAATCATAATTTTACTCTTTATCAAGAAGAAGCACCCATAGCTGAAAGTTGAAACCACCAAATTTGCTACAAAGAATGAGAATTTATGGAATGAAAAATAAAAATTTGAATGAGAATTTATTTTGTGTTGAGATCAGCCTTTACCTTTTAAGATGAATGAAAAATAAAAATTTGAAAGAGACTACGTTTGCATTTAAAAAGATCCAAGAAGTCACTGATATATGTAAGATCCATAGACTTTTTTGTAGATTTTCTTTAGGAACATTTATGGAATTTTGATTGTTTTGTTTATAATTAGAAAAATTGTTTCAAGTTGTAAATGTAATATATATATATATATATATATATATATATATATTTGTGTTGTCCCTTTTTTATAATTTTATTTAGGGATATTTTATCATATAATAATTTTAAAAAAATGATTTTTCAAATCATTTTCTTAGATGGTAATAACCCCACCCTATTTTCTAATAACTACATTATAATTTTTATTTAAAATTTTAACTATGATTTTATTTTAATTATATAAATAAACAACTATTGATTTTTTAGATAAATAATAAATTAAGGTTTGATAAAGAGATAAATAAAAATTAAGAGACATTCTTTAAAAGGGAGGATAAAGTTTGGTTATTGTAGACATGAGTATACAAAAAATTAAGTACAATATAATATTACATACTATAAGAACTTAAAAATTTAGAGGCGAAGATAAAATTAATAATAATAGTATACTTTTCAAAAATTTACCCAAATAATATGGTAAATCGATTTGTAGCTATTATATTAATTTTGGAATCAAATATTAATAATGTAATAATTACACATAAGATTGTCACATTATTTGGATAATGAAATTGAATAAGTTTTTGGGTAGTGTAGCATAATATAGGGAAATAATTATAAAATTTTGAGAGTATAACTAGCTACCTCTGTTCTATGTACAAGGTAATTTGATGCCAATAGTTAGGAGTAGCTCATGAGACCTACAGAGATCTACTTTAATTTCATAACAATTGAGGACATGTCGAGATATATTTTATTTTTGATAATATTGAGAGATATTTATTCAAAAAAAGGGAGCAAATTTTCTAAATATACTATTAAATATGCATGGTAACCCTATAATGAATGTCAGGGATTAGTGTCTAAGTAGATATGCAAAAATAGTTTTCGTTATATTGAAGCATTTGTAATTTTTCAATGCTTGAGTCTTATTTTGGCAAAGAGTACTTATATTTCGTCAAGTATAGCAACTACCATAAACCATCAAATGATTTGAAAATACAATTTGTACCATTTTGAAATACTAGTGATCTCTAATAATCACGATTAACATACCTTCAAAATAGCTGTATAGATTAAGTTTTAGAGTTTAACAAAGTTGTCCAATCTAATCAAATCTCGAGAAAACAATGGATAAAGATTTGAAAAACTTGTAAAAAGCATTCACAATTCGATCTTATACAATTAATTGTTGGTCACAGGATTCACATGCGTGTTCAAACTTCAAACTATATATCCGTACGCATCTAACTATTTTCTTCCATGAATAATCAAACCAAGGGAAAACCAATAGATAGGTGGAATTCTTATCCGAAGTGATTAGTGGTCAATACGAAAACAGTTTTCAAAATAAGATGTGAAATGCAGTTCTCAAAGATAATTTAATTATTGTTGTATCATAGAGAAAATAATTAATTTCATGTTTTTAGATTTCGAATAAAATTTTAGAAACGTTTATCATAATTGTTTGGATATAATTCAATTTTAACATTTGTACCATCAAAATTAATAAGAATTTGTACAGTCTTTTCGATTTTGATTGGTGTGACCCTCATGCAGCTTTCATGGACAAGGGCGGGAATATTATTTTTCGATACGTATGAAAATAAATATTTGAAAAATTGTCTAACTTATTTGATGTTGGATTTTAAAAAAAATAATGTTTGCAATGTAAAAGCAATATGCACAAAGTAATTTAGAGACATTGTTTAAAATTTAGAGAAATTGATATTTAAACGCTTATTATAAAATGATGTTGGATTTTTTTACAATTTCTGAAACAGTAAAAATGAAAATAATTATTCATCAATTGTTAGGGAAAAAAAAATGAAATAACTCTTTCTGTAAATATGTAAATAAGAAAGCACTTAAAGTTGCACAAATTTTCCTTTCAAAAAAAAATATATATATATATATATATTGCATGAATTTTATCATAAAAATGAAAATTTTTATAACTGATCAAAATATAAGAATTTTTTTAAATGCATTACTACTACTACATAATCACATTCTGATTACAATTTGGGAAATGAATAAGCTTCCCCAGTAGTTATAACAACAAAATTTTCAACATTAAAGTGAAAAGAGGCTGGATGTTGAAAAATGAAAAGAGGTCCGATGTTGAAAAATCACATTTTGATCAAAATGAAAAGAAGTTTGATGTTGAATAATCACCTCCTCCGCA
This sequence comes from Litchi chinensis, assembly GCA_019925255.1. Taxonomy (NCBI): domain Eukaryota; kingdom Viridiplantae; phylum Streptophyta; class Magnoliopsida; order Sapindales; family Sapindaceae; genus Litchi; species Litchi chinensis. The sequence continues at coordinate 22,074,270 of CM034466.1, forward strand.
GTAGTTATAAAATCACTTATTTTCAAAAGGTTTGATGTTGAGAGCAAAGCAATAGTCCTCTGACAGCCGCGCCACAAATGTCTTTATCCAAACTCTGTTCAATGCGCCTTGTACATTTCATTATTAAATAATGATTTATTTTTGTCAACGCTCTAGTAATGAAAACTACATTAAAAGAATATGTTACAAAGTAAACGTATGCTCATAAACCTATCCAAACAAAAGTCCAAGTGGATCTACAAATTGATGAATCCATTAAAACTTGAGTTGGGAAGTCACATGTATGTTGGCAGAGATCAGATCTTCTAACTGAATAGGATGGGCATTTTATATTTGTTTATTTTAGAAAAAGTCATTCGAATTACATGGATTCGTTGCAATGGATATAGTCTAAAAGAGGAATAAAAGATGAAGATTATCTCTTCGGTTAGTTTCCATGATTTTGTTTGTATACTGAAAATCTATTTAGACGTCTTTTTTTTTTTTTTAATTTATTCAAAGGTGAATTGCTGTAACAAAGTTTCAAGATCACACGAAATTTTGCTGCAGATTGTACATCATATTATAATGTTTATGAAATAGTTTTTATTTATTTATTTATTTATTTTTAAAATATTAAATTTTCTCAATTATTAAATTTCATTCTACTGAAAATAATACTTCAAAAAATTGATAAGAATAAATAAAGCACTGCCATAGTACTATTATTATTATTATTTTATTGAAATAGTAGTACTCAGAAATTTGTATATATAATCTATTTTATATTTTTATTAGAAATTTGAGATTTGAAGATGAAGAATAAGAATTATAGTTTCATTTCACAACCACAACGAATATCCTATATCTCTTTAAACCTAAGGTCGTATCATATAGAAAAATGTGTAGGACAAATAAAAGACATTTGTTGCTTTTTTCAGTATAATGCTGTAAGGGTTTGTTTGGTGCCCCACATTAAATGGGATAATTATTAAGAGATGTGATTAGTTTGGATTGGATAAAATAAGATTAGAGGGATTGGATTAAAAATAATATGGTCTCTTGTTTGGTATTACATAAAATTAGCTAAAAAAATAATTATATTTTATGTTTGATAGAGTATGAAAATTATATGGTCTCTTCTTTGATATTCTCTAAAGACATGTTACATTCTAAAAATTTGGATTTCGTACTTTTGATTACAAACATATATTTATTTCTTTATTTGTTAATTTATAGAACTTTAAAATTAAATTCCAAAAGATATAGTTGAACCAAATCGATTACAAATTTAGATATTAAATTAACCACTGATCTACATACCAAATTGATTACCGATCTGGTTGGAACCAGACCATCAAACTATCTGAAACCAAATCATTCAAATGATTGCTTCTAGACTAATTGAACGATCTGGTTTCAATAACAGATTGTTCATTGATTCGGGTTAAATAACAAGATTGAACTTTAATATGGTGATAAACCAATCGATTGTCCATCATTCAATGGAGGCTTCATTGTGCGATGAAGATGGGTCCTCCGTCTAGAGGCTCCTATAAAACCTTTATCATTGCCAATGGAGATTAGGTAAAGATGGAGATTTATCCTTATTGATGGGGGATATTCAAATGGGATATCCACCACCTTTTTATTTTTTCTTTTTTGTAATTATTTATGTTTTAATTAAATTAAATCAATCATCCATCTATCAAATCCATGATGGAGATAAGAAGTTTTTATTTCAAAAAAAAAAAATCAATTTAGTTTTTTAGTTTAACTATTTTTATAATTAAATTTCCACCATCCATTACAATTTGATGGATGGTGGAAATCTACAATTTTTATTTTATTAATTTTTGTAAAGAGTAACATTTTAATTTAATTAGCTAAGGGTAAAATGGTATTTTACATTTTTCATTAGTTTTGATTGTTAAAATTCTAATGAAAAGGACTAAAGTGACATATTTTCATAAATGATAGACCATGTGAGTCATAAATAATGGATTTGCAATTAAAAAAGTAAAATAACATTAAAAGATGAGGATGACAATGAAATTTATTCTATTACATGTAATATATATATATTTTTGGAAAGGTACTTACCAGATGTATATCTCTATTATGATTTTATTTTATTTTTATATATTTGAAATAATTTAATATACTTGATCTTAATATATTTAAATAAAACTAATGTCCTCATCTGATCCAATGCAACTAATGTCATTATACAAACCCTAATTAATGGTCACGTCGATGTTACAATATTTAGACGGGTAAATAAATTCGGTCTTGTTATAAGATTTAACTGAATTTTTTTAGGAATTTGAGTTTGGATGAATTTTTATTTTAGTGATGTTACAATATCAAGGTAAATTCATGTTTTGCTCCTTGGTATATTCGTCTGGTCAAAATGGTGTTTCAGTAGATAAGAAATTGAAGTTTAAAATATGGAAAAAAAAAAAAAAAAAAAAGGTCTAATCTCACATTAAAAAAATAAAGGAAGTTTGGTGTATAAATATATTGTTATAATTACAAGTAACTTGTGAGTGTGAAGCTCTCTCTTGCGCACAGGGGTGCAAATCACGAACCAAGTAGCATTTCGAACTTGTCTTTGTTTCTTTGTTTAATCCAACTCATTTTCTACATTTTATCTATTTACTTAGCTATTAAATTTTTCATTTAATGATTTTTAATTATGCAGTAACTATACCCAACCAGTATATCAACAATGACCGTGGACTAGATAACGAAGGAAAATACAGCAAAAAGTTCAATTAGCCAATCAAATCACTTGCCCGCCAATGGCTTCATAAATCAGCAGGTCAAGCCCAATCACGAGAAACTCCTGGGCCTAGCCAGGTTCTCCCTCGTTTTCGGAGTTTTGCTCTAAACGATTTTACTGGTACTTTAAGAATATGTAGGCTAGTTGGAAGAGTGTAATTACCTATTTAAATATATTTTTTAGCTTTTGTTTTTCAAATTCCTCATCTGGTTAAATAGTTGATTGAAATCTAATAAATTTATAATAACCCTTTAAAGTTACTGATAGTGGTGGAGTTAGGATTTTTCCTCTGGAGGAGTCAGAGTAAAAATAACTATTAAAGTTGATGCAAAATAAATATAACAATAGCAATGGCCAAATACTAAGTTATTAAACAATTGAATAGAATATCTTTTAGTCTTATTTCAAAAAATAAATTAATAAATAAAGTAGAAAATAGCTTTGTGAATCAAAATGAAATTTGTTACTCTTTTAAATATTGAAAATGTATGCTAAATTTCTATGTGATTCCCATCTTGTTGCCAAGTAACAAAACACATAACTAACAATGATCCTCCAATAGTAGTAGTTGTCATTAGAAGAGTAAGCATCAACAAAATTATGCTATAGACAAGAGAGTACAGGATTGATGTTTGTGTCTTTACCAAGATAATATAAGTAAAATATTTCTTTGGTGATTTATGTATTTTCTTCCATTAGAGCATTAAATTTTTGTGTTGTGAATTCTATTGAAAATGTTGCAATATAATGATTAATATAATTTTCTAATTATGTTAATTAATTATTATTTTTAAGAAATTTTGCTATATATTCATTATAATAATAATTTATAATTTAATATATATAATGGTTAATATAAGTTTTTAATCATGTTAATTAATTATTATTTTTAAGAAAATTTGCTATATATTCACAATAATAATAATTTATAATTTAATATATATATGGTGGCAAACCTAGCTTAATTGATAATCATATCTCTCAATAAAGTTAAGCTACAAAATTTGAGATCCCCTTTCTCCAAATCAAAAGAAAAGAAAAAAAAAAAAACTAATTATCTTTTATCAAATGTTATATCTAACCGTATATCATAATTAGAAATTATAGTTACCAAAAATATAAAATATGAATGCAGATTAAACACCTTAATTTGCATGTGCCTCCAAACCTACTGTTTTGAAAATGCACATCCAAACAACCCCTTGATGTTAATTCTGAAATAACCACGAAATCTTGTGGATATATAAGGCCCCAACCATAATGATATACGTTAATATATAGTTGCCCTCACAAGTCACAGACTCACAGGTAAGGCATATAGAACTCCACAGACTTATACTGATGCTTTATCAAATGCGCACTAACAACCACTTGATCAAGAAGTTTTAAATTTCAAATTAGAATCCAAAAGTAGTAACTTACAATGAGTTTTATAAAATTTCTTAGTATAATCAAGTAATTCCATTGTCCATGAGATAAGACAATTTGTTGGATTGGATGCATCAACAATATGATTCTAAGTCTAGCCACGTCATACCGGAAGAGTTATATTTGTGTTGATGAATCCATGCAACACAAATCTGTTTGGACAGAAGAATTGGAAATTAGAGAAATCAAGGTTCGGATTTCAGCGAATTCTAGACATTTCAATCAAACATTTCTGTTCTAATATATCATAATTAATCCTACTCACATTTTTAATTTGCAATATAATAATTATTTTCTATTACTTATTCTACTAATCGCTTCACCCAAAAAGAAAAATAAGTTATATTAATACAAATAACATAATAAGAAAAATAAAGAACAAAAACCACGGCTGTTGTCCAATGCTATTACCCTAGTGAAGTATAGAACAGGATGCACTTGCTAGCAACTCACATGATTCGATCAGACAGTGAAGGAAGCCTCCTGAAGAAATTCAAGGCTGGTGATGGCATCCGATCACGGAACATCGGATGGCGGAAATAGTAGAACCCAAATGCCATTGCCACCATTTTTGATGGCACCAAGTAGAGGATCATAGCCACAACAAAACACAGTCCCACAAATATCCCCGTGGCACGTGGATCCCGCCATGTCACCAATGCTTGCACTCGCTCACCTTGCGTGGCAAAATCTCCCAGCACTGTCTGCACACGCGCTCCCAACGTCCGTAACTTATCATACCTGACACGTACCGCTTCAGGTGGTCTTGTGCTTGGCACCATATCGAATTCCTCGTCGAGCTCTTCGCGTTCAACGGTATCGGCGAGAGAGATTTTAGGGTCAAAGTGTGGCAATGGGACCCTTGATCGGAACCGATAATTCCACGCGCCGATCACGAACACGTAGAACGCTAATGTGGGGACAATCAAGTCAGGGAACCACACAAGCATGACCAACAATGCGTGCACAAGTATTGTAGCCGTAGGATTCTTCCACGCACGTGTGTCGTCCACCCACCGTACTATATCGATCGCACCTGCAAGCACGTTGACAATCCGAAAATAATTGGCCCGCACCTTTCGCATGCTAAAAGATTGCGAGTCCGCATCAAGCATGTAACGGACCACATCCTGTCTAAGTGGCGGCTCCGATCTTGCCAAGTGTGCGGCTATGATCTTCACTGACGTGTTCCTCAGCATCTCTTGCGGGACCATTCCAAGTGGCTTGATATGATGCATCAACGGCAACAAAGGCTGTGAGTACACGTGTAAGAAATCCAACGTTGGACTGGATCGTATGAACCGTACAGCTACCTCTATTTCACCCAATTTAGTTGTCCCATTGTTGCCTAATAACAGCAAAGGATACATATTTCTATACACTTTACCGGTTTCTAAAGTAGAAATACGTATCCGCACTTTACCCATACGAAAATCAGGACGTGTGGGTGGGGCTTCTTTGTTGTCGGGTTCGAATGTCTCGAAACTGTCGAAGACTCCAATTGTTAACACCGTACACGGATCATAAACCTTCCACGTGTACTGTTCATTCCAACGTGGCTCCAAGCTGTCCGAAACTGTACGTGTCCGAATCCATTTAGATGCATACTTGGCTACCACGTAGGCATCAGTTGTGCCTTTACCGTTCACCGTTTTCATCGGTAACAAGTTCTTGCACCAAATGATACCAAGCTCAACCGTCCCAACCGGTGGTTTCCATAGCTGTTTCGCCGTCGGTCGATAGTCACTGCACACGTGCGCTGCCTCATCCATCACGTGATACCCACCGTCGAAACACAACCTCAAGTGGACCCTACCTTTGTACACTCTTTTTTCATCCCTGTTGTCCTCAAAAGTGAGCCACCTGGACGCCACTTTCCGGTCATCAACTCGCCTCTCAACAGCAGTGAGTGGGATTTTTGTCACCCCTAATGTCACCGATCCTTTAGGCTGCCAGTTTTCCAACATGAAAGTCAACTGATCACTGAATGGCTCGGCAGCAACAAATAGCAAGTCTTCATTCCATGATGGAGAACCGTTACGTGCAACGGAGACTTTTGTTTTCTGCACTTGGAAGCCTAACTGGGCTTTGATGGAAAACGAGGTTTCTTTTAACGCCGTCACAGGTGGCAAAACATCCTGGGCTTCTATTACAGTGGCTCTAAGGTACCACAATTTCGGTGATACATAAACTTTGGCTTTAGAGTTACTATGACCGGCTGTGTCGGTTTTCCACGCATCCGGAAATGACTCATCAGCTTGAGTCCCAATCCACGTGGCAAGCATCAAATCACCGTTGTTGGCTCCACTACCCTCCAACCTATACCACTGTGGGGCCAACGGGCTTTCAGGTGGGTCCCGCAAAGGAATTTCTGTGGCATCGAAGCAAATGCCACCTAAGAAATTAGCGGCAGCTGCCACGTCACCTATAGGCGGGTCCCACACCGAGACTTCCAAGATGGAGGAGGATTCAGGTGAGTCGCGGCCAAATGCAAATGTCTGGTCCCACTCGAAAAATGATGTTTTACGTGCAGGTTTGGATTCTGTGCGGCTATTGGAGATCACCAATTTCACGACCGGTCTACCATTGGTGGGCAAGAACCTTGCTTTGACAACTCGAACAAAGAGGTAATGCATCTTCTCCACAAGATCAAACGACGACCGTTCGATCGGAATATTATCTGGTGGGTCCGATGCATAGCTTGCCATAGACATGGTAGACATTGTTCTCGAAATCGGCCGTGGAGCGTTGATTGGAGGAGCTACTTTGACCTCCGGTAGGGTTGCCGAGGCTGATCTCATCATCATCGGTTCAGCTGGTGGTCCCGGCGGTCCTGGGGCCCACTTGGACGTAGAGAAATCAATCTCAAAATCGGCTGCTTTCTTCTCTTGCATGGGCTGTCCCGGATCTTGTTGCACTGGTGGCTGTGGTGGCTCCTCCTTCTGCGGTTGAGCTGCAGCTGCCGACGTGTCGCCTTCCTGTTCTTTCTCCGCTTCAACCGCAGGCTCATTATGCGGTGCAGCATCAGTTTTCGGCGCCTCAGCTGCGGCTGGCTCTTCAGCTGGCGGTGGAGCTTGATCTGCAGACCCCGCATCTGCCCGCGCAGCCGATGCTTCAGCTGGAGTCTCTGCTTGTCCATTAGACTCAGCTTGCTCCCCCGGAGGATCAGTTTTCACCTGTTCGACAGGCGGATCAGACGGCGGAGGTGGCTGTGACGGTGTTGGTGGCGTAGGAACCTCATCAACATAAAAGATTTTCAAGCCAATCTCACCTTGTATCCAACTAAAAAGATTCTTCTTCTCAAGAGGATAATAAATCAAAGCTTCTTCTCCCTTTTTAACAAACTGGGTTGAACTCAACCGAATTCTTCCGAGAAAGTTGTTCCTTCTAGTGGGACCGTAGTTTTTGTCATGGAACACGTCCAGTTCGAGCATGTCAGTGAACACTTCAGATGGGGTTCCTACGTTGAACTCAAGAACCTCGTTCCATGTCGGTTCAAGTCACAAATCGCCGTGTGAGTCTTCTTTCTCTGCCCGTAGTAGTCGATGACAACGTAAGGACTCGAAGTTCCATGTCCGTCTTTTGGTAGAAGATTGCGTGCGTCCACAACTTCCACTACTAGTCTGCGAATTGTTGCCATTAATTTACAGTTGTGTTTTGATCACTTGAAGAGTAATTGTGTTTTAGAGAATATAACATTATTTGGAGCCAAAAAAGAGAGGGTGATTTGTGTGTATAGGGAGTGATTATATAATTTGAACATGAAGGAGAAAATTGTAATTAAGGTTGAAAATGAAAGAACAATGTAAGGGGTATTTTTAAATACTGGATTCTGATTTTGTATTGTTTATAAAATTATTTATTTGGGCACTGCAGGATTGTATCAGTGGCAGCAATTCGCTTGGCATGTTGAGTGTACCAGGTTCAAAGCTCCCCCACTACCAAAGTAGTGTGGCAAACTCTTTATGGGTTGATTTCTCTGTTTCTGAGAGTTAATCTCTGAGTCGTATCATAACGTTTATCTCTATTAGTTTTAATTATATCTTAAGTTGGGCCCAAGTCATTGAAAAAATTATTTATTTATTTTTAAAAAACATTCTAATTGCTTATTAGATGTGAAAATACAAATTATATTGTAATTTTATGAAGTTACAATACTATAATTGTTAATTTTTGTTTAAATTTTTATATAATTAATGAATATGTGGTACAATGATACAGGACAGACGAATAGTATGATGTATTCATTATATAAATTTTGTATTCTTTTAAAAAAAATTATGAAGGTATGCTTAACTTCATGTGGAAGCAGCTTTAGGCCCTATTGTTTGAAAACCATTTTTAGCTTTAGGGATGGCTTGTTAAGAATGATTATACTTTACTTTTGCGTATGACTGAAGAAGATTCTTTAATTTCATTTGTTTTCTTTTCAGCTTTTGCTTTTGGTGTGGTGACGACCAGAAGGCAGGAGACAGCATGCTTTTTTCAAAGATATGTTCCTTTTGCGTCACCGGCCTGCGATTTTGTCACCCAACATCTCTTTTTAGAATAATGGGGGTAATATTTGACAAAGAAGTCTGATCACTAGCTAACTAGTGTCCACCATTCTTCTCTTTCTCGCACTTCAAAGTTCAATGTTGACGTTTATCCACCATGGCATTGCACTTGGAATCTACTCGATCGGCGTACATTTGTTTATATGAATAAGAAACCTGTTTAGGGAAAGTGCACCCTCCTAAGATTTCCATGTACCATCGATCATGTGATCATGGTCTAAGCAAAGGAAATATTAATTAGTTTGCATAATTTAATTAAGAGAGATATCTAGGTTTTATTGTTCAGACGGATGAAGATTATGGTAGGATCGTGTTATATGTTTCGGTATATATTAGCTTTGTTTCAATAAATTTTATAATAAATTATTTTAAATTGATTAATTTTACAAAATGTAACATTAGTTTATAAATTGATGTGTGAGTTTATATGTATATGAGTAATGTTAGATTATCCAAAACTTATATTCAAATTTATATTCAAATATAATAATATTGATAACTCTTTTATATATATATATATATATATATATTTTTGACAACCGAAAAATACTTTATTACATAGTGATCTAAAACTTCATATATTTTATGTTTTTGACAACCGAACAATGCTTTATTACATAGTTATCTAAAACTTCATATATTTTATGTTTCATCACACAAACCTATATAATGACGATAACAAAACCCATAATGATATACAGCAATAGCCCACGATAATATATGTGACTTAATGTTACTTGATATAATTAATCATATTGTTATCTATTTGTTTTAATAAATTTCTTGTCAATATTGCACAAATTTAATGTTTAGTTTAAATATATAACATTAATTATATGGGTTAATATGTGTACATATCTAAATTCGTTAATTAAAAATTTTATTAACTTTACATGATTAACTATATAAATCTAATTTAAATAATTATGTAATATAATTTTAAGTAATTTAAAAGTATAGTAGAGGGATCGGAGCCTTCCTCCATAATTTCACTATAGCAGATCCCTCTTGACGGTAATATTAATATAAGGTTGCCATTAAGTAGGACTGATATAGCCATATTAGCTTTTGAAAAGTGGCTAACTCGGAACTGCGGTTTCACACGCAATGAGTGGATGATTCAATATCTTTTTAGCTTCTCAAGAGAAAGAATTGGTGGTGCGGGGCAATTGAGCATGCAAGGAAGCTAGAGGACAAGAAAGATGAGTTGTATACCGTCATGCAATGCATATAGAAATTTAAAACTGGACATTGAATTTTGACGTAAGAATGTTGAAGCGGTGAAATAGTATACTTCATGTAATTGTTTAGATTCCATTTTTTTTCCTACCACTCTTAATGATTGAATTTCAGAATTATCACCAAATTAATAATAAAAGTTTATATGTAACCTATTTCATGTCTGAATAAAATTATCCTTATATAAAAGGGCCACAAAAAATTGTTAAAGGCTCTGGTTTCTTTTTCTTTTTCTTTTTTTTTGAGAATTGTTGAGAGTTGTTGTTGCTGCTTTAGATTGAGTTGATCAGGACTCTAATGACCCTTCCGTCTCTTAAATTTCTAGAGTTTCGATTCTCTGATTTTTTGTTTTTTAATTTAAATTCAGCGACAGGGGACGATGAAATGTTTGGTGCCACAGACTCATTTCACTCTCTGTTCTAAATTATTAATTTTTCATATTCTCAGGTTTGACCAACGGGATTGATCATTTACCACTGTTGACCCCCCTAGGTGGAGCTTAGATGGGCGGCCTAGGCGCTACGCTGCCCCAGCGCCTTTTGCAACATTGCTAAAAAGATAAAACCAACCAAGGACAAGTTTCTCAATAAGTTTCATTACATTTTAGTGAGTCACTTCTTGCACTGGTCGTTGTTGTGGTGACTCCTGCTCTGTTGGAGGTGAAGCTGCCGACCCGGTTCTTTCTCCTCTTTAGCCGCATTCTCCAGTGCAGCTAGTGGTGTCGGTTGTGGTGCAGCTTCTTCTTCCATGGGAACCTTCCAACGTTGAACTCAAGAACCTCGTTTCATGTCTGTTCAAGTCACGAATCACCATGCGAGTCTTCTTTCTCTGTCCGCACTAGTCGATGATAACGTAGAGACTCGAATTTACATGTCCGTCTTTTGGTAGACGATTGCCTGCGTCCACCACTTCCACTGTTAGTCTGCGAAATGTCTCCATTAATTACAGTTGTATTTTGATCGCTAGAAGACCTGAAGAAGTAATTGCGTTTCTAGAGAACATAACGCTATTTGGAGCCAACAAAGAGACGTTTTGTGTACGTAGACTATACAGATCAATTATAATTTATATATTATATATATAATCTGAAAATGAGGGAGAGAGTAGTAGTTATGTGTTGTTGAGACTTGAGAATGAAAGAGAAAGGTAGGTACGGGATTTAATAATGATTTTGATTCAAATACTTTATTTTTTTTGAAAAGTATAATCCTGATTTTGTATTGTAAAACTATTTTATTAGATGTGATAAATCATACCATAAATTAAAATATTATAGATAATTTTCGGTTATATATGATAGGTTTTCATAAAAAATTTAACAGTATTATTATGTTCAAAGCGGAAGCAGGTTTTATAGCCAAGGGTTTGAAAGCCAATATTTTTTGCTTTGGGTATGGGTTGTTAAGATTGATACTTTTCTTTTATATAAGACTGAAGAAGATTCTTTAGTTTCATTATTTTCTTTTTAGCATTTGCTTTTGGTGAAGTGATGACCAGGAGGCAGGAGATAACATGCTTTTTCAAAGATGCGTTTCTTTTGAGTCGCCGAACCGGGCATTTTGTCACCCAACATCTGTTCATAAAATAATGTTAAGTAGTATTTTTTGACAAAGAAATTGGATCACTAGCAAACTGGTGTCCACTGTCGATTCTTCTCTTTTTCAAGTACTTCAAAGTTCTTTAATGTTGACGTGTATATATATATCCACCATGGCATGTCAGTTGTAATCTACTAGGCAAACATTTGTAAACATGAGTAAGAAATCTAATTATAGGGAAAGTGAGCCTAACTAAGATTTCCATGAAAACCACTTGTCATGAGGCCATGGTGTAAGCAAAAGGCACTGCCAATGATTAGTTTGCATTAATCCAGAGAGAGGTTTTATGATCAGAGAGATGAAGTTATTTGCTAATTGTGCTAGGATACTGTGATTGGTTTGATGATTAGTTATCGTTTTGTTTAAACAAATTTTACATTAAATTAATTTATATATTCAACCGTCAACTTAATAAATTACATTTCATTTCAAAAAATAATAATAATAAACTACAAATTAACTTATAGATTATCGCGCAATTTCGTGTACACATATTTATTTAAAATTTCTTAAATTTTGCTCACATCACACAAATCTAACATGACCACAGCAAAACCCTTGATTCCACGGTTTAGTAGTACTTGATATATATTAGCATCAATTTGTTTTAATAAATTTCATATTGATATTAAATAAATTTAATGCTAACTTATATAGTACAACATCAATTATACAAATAAATATGTGCAACTTTGCGTTCACAAATTTATTCAAAATTTCACTAATTCTATATCAACTATCTATGTAAACCTCACATAGAAACTAAGGTCTTAACGTAACTATAGCAAAACCGTAAGTCTTGATGGTAATATAAAGTTGCGATTTATAAGGACCGATATAGCCATAACAACTTTTGAAAAGTAGCTAGCTAGGTACTGCGGTTTCACACGCAAAGAGTGGATGATTCATCTCCATTTTTGCCCCTTAAGATTGGCGGTGGGCAACTGGGCATTCATGCAAGGGAGCTAGAGGACAAAAGAAAGATGAGTTGTATACTGTCATGACTCATGCATGCATAATAAGAATTTAAAGTTGGATGCTGAATTTTGAAGTTAAAATGTTAAAGCGGTGAAATAGTATAAACTTCATGAATTTAGAACAATAAACAATATGAATGAGAGAGTTGATCTTGCCTTTTTGTCAAGTGTCTTTCGAAATTCAAATTATAACCCCAATGAAGTTGTTAGATTTCTTAAAAGAAAAAATAGAGCCCCTCTACCTCCGCCTCTGAGATGAAACAAATATAATATATATTTTTTTTTTTTTAAAAAAAGTAGTTTAGAGATCACTATTAGTTACGAGGTTTTGAATGATGACAAGACGCTATATAAATAAGTTTTAGTTACTGCAAGTTAATTTATTGATAAGTTCCTTTTCTTTTTGTATATCTTTATTTTTTTTTTTTCACATTAAAAGTTTCGTCAAAACACATGCATGCGATTAATTATTTGTTGATTTCTTGGAGGGGTTTTTGTTCAGGAACATATTTTAAAGAGAAATCAGAAATTCAAAAGGTTATTATTAAAAAATTTACAATCACAAGCTTTGATGTCTTTGTAAATTAATCTCAACTTAAAGAAAGTCAATGAAAAAGCCTAAAATGAAGTAATGGGAGCAGCATAAATCGGTTTCTGTTCACATTGGCTTTGATTTTATTAGATATTAAAATGTCCAATCATTAGGAATATTTTCTTGCTACATACATAAGGTTTGCTTAGTAAAGTTTCAAACAACGACAACTAAAGTTTATAAAGAGAAATTGTTAGTCGTTTAGTTTTTAGCTATTGAAAAAGCTATTTTAAATTATACATCATTTGATTATATTAATTTTAAGGATGAATTATATAAACACTTTGAGGTTTGCTATAATTGTAGTTGGATATAATTTTGGTGTTTATTACGTGAATATCCCTTTTTAATACTTAACAACAAAATGGTGATCCATTTATGTTTTTAAGAGTGAAATTTATTTATTTATTTAATTTCCTTAGATAATAAAGCGGAATTGAAATCTCCATCCAACCATTAAAAAATCTGATTTTAATAAATAAAATAAGTTAATTTAAAAAAATAAAATAAAATAAAATAATTTCTTTAAAAAATTAAATTACTTGATGAGATGGAATTGATCGATCTCATATGCTCCATCTCTCTATGGTGGAGCCATAGCTTGATGCTTCCATCATTTTTTTTTCCTTGTTTTTGAAATTTGTTTTTGTTTCTTATGAAGAATTGATTGAATTTTTTTTTTTTTTTATTGAAGGAAAAAAAAGTGTAGTTTTTTTAAAATTTTCTAGGTTGATTGTTGATTGAAAAAAAGAGGTATTAGAAATTATTATGTGCATTTTCTGGACTCACTAAATGGGTTGGTAAATGCCCATGAAGGCCCATCAAACAAGGCCCAGTAAGCTCTACAGCTCAGCTCGCCCAACGAGCTCTTCAGTTCGTATCAGTCAGCTTATTCCACAACTTGATTACAGTTCACTATGAAGCTCGCTCTATATATAGCTCGCTACTCAACGAAATCCAGCTCGAGGTCGCTCAAGGCAGTAAACAATTCGCCCAGTGGACAGTTAATACCAAATCTTCCAGATATGGCAGTTACCCAATCTAATCGTGATTCTCTCACCAGATGTGGAAGTTAATTCAAATTCGAATTCAGTCAACATTATCTCGGATTTTGTGGAGCAGATTCTTGATTTTATTCAAACAGATTAGGAAGTGTAATTAATTCATAATTCTCTTCCTATTTTATTGCTACCATATCTGTAACATTACTTCCCCTATAAATAGGAGTTAAAATCATTGTAACCAAGACGAGAGATTGAATAGCATACTGTCACTCTACAGAATTTTAGAGAGATAGCCGTGGACGTAGGCGCACTCGCTGAACCACGTTAAAAATCCTTTGCTTTCTTGTTTTGTTCTGAGTTCTTGATTTTTGTGCTTTCTCACATTGATTGCAAGTATTAGGCATTGAATTCTTGTCGACTGGATTTCAACGTCGACAGAAATAAAGATGGCTGATAAGTATAGTTTCTTGTTGGATTGAAAATTTCGATTATGTTAGTTTAATTTTTTAATTGACTTCGTGGTTTTGTTACTGTTATTGTTTAAAAACCTTAAGGAGTGTTTTGATTGTTATTGGATTTGGTTGAAGATGAAAATTTGTGTATTGATTAAGGATATTGAACTTTTTTTATATTGGGTTGAAGTTGATTAAAAGGGATTTCAGATTAAAGATTGAAAAAGAATTTTCCTTTTCAAATTTTTCATCTAACAATTAAATTACTTTAAAATTTTAAATAAAAATATGTGGCATTATCTGCCTTTCAGTCAAATGTGGTCGATAGAGTTAATCCTAACGGTATACCACTAATGGTAGGGGATATCTATACAATAAACACCAAAAGTGACATCTAGCTATAATTATAGCAAACCTGAGGGTATTTATGCAATTCATCGTAACCACTGAAGCCTTTTTAAGTTATTAGAGTATGAAACATGTCATATAAAAGAAAATAAAGTAAAATAATACTCTTCAACAATTTTTGTTGAAAAAAAATATGTTAGGAGAAATGAAGTATTTATTCACGATTTTTTGTTAGTAAGGTGCAGTAAAATTAATAAAATATAATAATGTTATACTAGCATTGTTAATTCCTTTTTTTTTAAAAAAAAAAAAAAAAAAAAAAAAAAACTCATAAGCTCTACTTAGGAAAATCCAAAATTTGAGCTTCTTGCAGCAAATGTATTAAAGTTTTCTTTTTTTAAAAAAAAAAAAAATTACTCTAATGGAAAAACAACTCTACCATAAAATAATAATAATAAATAAATTGATAAGAGCTTTTAGTCAATAAACAAGTTCTACCTTAGACTTACTTGTATACTACTACTAGCTTCAAAATTTGAAACCTACATTAAGAAGTTTAAGACATATTGTGAAGATTGTAGGGATTTACATAACCACTAATATTCTCTACTAGAATCACAAAAGATCCAACACAAGCAATATATATAACAGCAAGAATAACAACAAAGGTAAACAAGAAAAACACACACAAATTTTATGTGGTTCGGCAAGCTTACATCCACAGGTCAAACTTCGATCATTCTTCCACTTTATCAACAATGGATATACAAGTTCTTTTCTAGATACACTAGAGTAATCAAATATCAGGAGATACAATTCTTGTAATACTCAGAACCTCACTAAAAAGTGAAATTAACAATACAATAACAAAAAAAACTCATCAAAACCAATGGTGGAAATTAATACAAGAACTGACCTTTCCGAACTCCAAATGTGATGAAATTTTAATTGGAGATAGAAGATATCTTGAATTATAACATATCCAAAATTAGTAACTTTTAGACTGTATAGACCCTCCAAATGAATTTTCAAAATTTGTTGTAAATTGTAATGCTTTAGCATAATCTTGTTTCTCCCTATTTGTTGTTTTCAAGTGCTCTCAGTCTTGAACTCTCCTCATGCACGAAAAAATCTTTCTTCTTCTTTATTAGAAAGAGAATTCTATGATATCAATATTCAATTAATTCTATAGAGTTTCCAATAAACTCTTGCCCATCATTCTATTTCCAATGCAACAATTACCAAATAATTTTAATGTTTTTGAAAATAGACTTCGACTTCCATGTAGTTTAGTGGAATCTACATCCTCCACATAGAAGGGATCCTAACAAAGATCACATAAATCGGAATATAACTCAGATGCCTATCCCGCTATTAAACACACTACGCTTTTTTTGGGGGTGGCGGTGTGGGGTTGGGGGTGTGTGCGTGGTGGTTGGTGGGTTTAAATGGGCCATTGGCCCCAACCAATAAAATTTTGCCATACTTTCATTGAAATGTTTTAATAATCCAATATAATGCGTACAATAAATTTAGTGAGTTTCTCGAATTGTTTTTTTCTTTATTTGAATTAAGATCACATGCATTACAAATTACAACAACCAATAAAAAATTATTAGATACAAACTTTTCCCTTGTTATTTTATTTTATTTTTTTATATTTAAAATAGAAGATAAAATCTACCTATTTTATGATTAAGTTTCCTATTATTTCGTATATTATTGCTTAATCTAGTTTATATTTACTTTTTTAAACTTGTGTTACTTATATTTGAGATTGTATATGATTTTAATAAATTTATTTTACTTGTTCATAATTTAAATGTTTATTTATTTAAATTTATTCACTAGTTCTTATAAGTTAAACATAAATATGTTAAAATTCAATTAAGAAGTATATCAGGAATTGGGATTCAAATATATTACAAAAAAATCATGCTTTTGCTTACCTTTCTAGTGTCAACTGACACTATTGAACGATAATTTTCAGTAATACATATTGGTAAGAGATCTAGACTTTATAATAAGATAAAAAATGACATTCATACAAACTCTTTGATTATCCATATCAAACAAAAAAAATAGTTGAGAAATTTAGTGTAGACAAATGATTTTCATGATTTAAAAGAGCAACGAAATCTATCAATTTGATTCCCAAAACTAGGTTCCATATTAGTTATTATTATTATTATTATTTTTTTTTAATAAGACTAAGGGTATTGTATTGCATTTAGCTTTTCAATCACTTATTTTTGAATATTAATATATTTGTTTGCCGTCAACTTAAATAATCATTTTTGGCTTGAACCCTTTTAAGCAAAAGTTCTGACTCCATCACTGTAGACACATGAAACCTTTTAATACTTAAGTATCCTTTCTGGCACATACGTGTGATCACTTCTCATCATACTGAATTCTTCATTAACACATCAAATTAAAATCAATGGCTTCAAATAAGAAGTGAAACTCGAATAAAGTGGGATGCTTATGTATCCTCTTTCGTGTAGCATGGCAGTTGAATTGAAAGTTTGGTTTTGAGGTTGACGGGGTAGTTGATATAAGAATGGCATATCAACCGCCACATAAGATTAGATGAAAAAGTTGAACTTGGATGTTTACCATTTATCCTGACGAGATTATCATGAGATAAGATTACAACGAGAATACATAGAGGATGTTGTTGCATTCAAGTTTTTACCCAAGTAGAAAGGTAGGGTTGTTAAAAATGTGAAAGTGTGGGTGTCTTCATTGGAACCTATCGATCGATCTGGTCCATGCCGCAATTCCAACAAATAAAAATATTGACGCCATGGGTACAATCAGATTAGAATGGGATCTTTTAGGCATGCATTGTTCAACTGTAGTAATCCTCAATATTTCTGTACTTAAGTGTTTGAGTTAATCTTATAGCATTTAGATAAATTTTCTTTTACTACAATATTTTTTAAAGAAAATCTCAATAGATGGCATAAAAAAAAAATTGGAAGTTTTCAAATTATCACTAAAAAAATTAGATTGAGTTTTAATAGCAACCATCTAAATGAACTAACAAGTTTCTCCTTCATTAAACTCTCCTTATTGAACACCAACTCATGTTATTTTGAAAATAAACTCATTAACACAAAATAACCTGCTCTTGCTATCATGAACTGTTCCGTGAGGAGGTTCTAGGAACCTTGAAGATCAAGAATTGAAGAGAAAATTTGCAAGAGAAAAACCGACTTTCATTTATTTTCTTATCATACAAAATACATGTGTTAACCATCCTTTTATACTCATATTATGAGCTTGCCACCTGGCAAGATTTCTGTTAACAACTTGATTATCTTTAACCAACTAATCATGCTTCAACCAATAGGAGTGCACCACTTGTTGAAGTTCTTGAAAACTCTAATTGATCACTTGAAAGTTATTGAGCTTGAGTCATTGAGCTAAGTTTGAAGACTTAGCTTGGCTTAGTTTCCAGCTGACATTGGGTTGCTCTATGTACAAGCAAAGTCGTGCCTTTAGCTCTTAGAGGCAGAGTATCTGCAGAAGCCTTGGATTGATTCAGATGAACTGTAGAAGCTATCACATGCCTAGGTTCTTGATTCCATATTGTAGAAATAACCTCAGAGGCTGTAGGAATATATTGCTCTTCATGCCTCCTCAAACTAAACTGGAGTGAGAAAACCAACTTTAGTTTGGACTTGAGAAAGAGGAACTGATCTTGAGACAATCATTTTGTCAAAATGTCTGCAGTTTGATATTGCATTGGTACATATTGAATCGAGACTTCATTAGATTCGACTTTCTCATGAATAAAATGAGTATCGATGTCAATATGTTTGGTACGGGCATGAAACACTGGATTTTGAGCCAAGGACTAGGCACCCGTGTTGTCACACCAAATGATAGAACAAGAAGGGAAGGAAATACTAAGTTTGGATAGCAAAGACTTGAGCCAAAGAACCTCTGTAGTGGTGTGAGCTAAAGTTTGATATTCAGTTTTGATGCTTGATCAAGCAACCACTGTTTGTTTTTTTGATGATCAGGTAATAAGATTTCCACCAAGAAAGACACACAGACCTGTAATGGAGTGACGATCATCTAGAGAGCTAGCCCAATCTGCATCGTTAAAAGCTTTTAGGTTGAGAGATGAACGACAAGTAAAGCTCAAACCATAGCTAATGGTACCTCTTAAGTATCTCAAAACCAGTTTACAAGCTAACCAATGGATATTACTAGGGGCAACCAAAAATTGGTTGAGCTTGTTGACAATGTAGGATATATTTGGCCTTGTGTGGGTTAGATATTAAAGGGCACCAATGGTGTTGCGATACAAGGAAGGGTCAGCAAAAGGAGTACCAGAGTCTTTTGAGAGTTTGACACTCGCAGTAGTAGGATAAGATGGTTTAGAATTAAGCATTCCAATTTTGGCAAAAAGATCTGTAGTGTATTTTGGTTGAGAAAGATACAGACCAGAAGAGTTCCTATAAGCTTCAAAACCACGGAAGTAGCTAACTGGTCTAAGAACTTTGAGAGCAAAATGAGTGTTAAGGTAAGTGATGACTTGCTAAATCTATGTAGAGTTAGGTCCAATGATGAGTATATCATCAACATATACCAACAAGTAAATGGTGCAATCACGATCAATCTTGAAGAATAAAAAGACATCAGAGGTCGATTTTTTGAATCCCCAAGCAAAGAGAGCAGTTTTTAGCTTGGTGAACCAAGCTCTTATTTGAGGCCCTAAAGAGCTTTGTTCAGCCTACACACATGTTATGGTTGATGAAGGTCGATAAATCCTTTTAGTTGAGACATGTACACCACCTCAGTAAGTTCACCGTTCAAAACGCATTGCTAAAGTCGATTTGTTGGATTGACCATCCATTTAACATAGCTAAAGTGAAGATTACTTGAATGGTGGAAGCTTTGACAACAGGGCTATAAGTATCAAAGTAGTTCAAGCCAAAGGTTTGATGAAAATACTTGGCAACAAGCCTAGCTTTCAACTTTGAGACTGAACCATCTTGATTAAATTTGGTGCGTAAGATCCATTTACACCCTACTAGATTCATGTCTACAGTATAAGGGATAAGTGTCCAGATGTTATTTTGTTGGAGGGCTTCAAACTCTTTTGTCATTGCTGCAAACCATCGTTTATCCTGAAGAGCAGGCTTTACTGATGTTGGTTCTAAAGTAGCAAACAGGGCATGTGGAGATTTATATAGTGTAGCAATACATCAGTGTAAGGAAAGTGCTGCTTTGGATCTAGTCAGCATAGGGTGAATATTAGTTGAGGTTGATTGCTTACAGAGGGTTAGATAGGGTAATATGGGAATTGAAATAGGTATTGCAGGAGCATTAGTTATAAGGTTAGGAGATGATGCAGGTTGTGTCTGTCAGACCGATGAATCGACACCGATTTTATTGATATAAGGATTGTTTATAAGAAAACTAGGAGATAAACTTATAGCCTTTGAACTGTTAGAATCTGAGACTTTCAGTGGAAATAGTTGAAGGTAAGGAAACTCTATGCCATTAAATTCAACATTATTGGAGATGTACACCCTTCCTAAGCTATGCAGTCACTTGTAACCTCGGTGCATTGGACTATATCCATGAAAGATACACTTAGCTGAACGAAAATTTAGTTTGTTGGTTGAATAACATTTGCGGTATGGAAAGCAACTACACCCTAAAGTCTTGAGAAAGTGGTAGTTAGGCTGCTTGTTATATAACTTCTCGAAAGGAGATACAAAGTTTAACACACTAGAAGGAAGATTATTGATGAGAAAGGCTGTAGTGGACAAGACTTCAACCCAAAAAATTAGTGGCATAGATGCTTGAGCTAATAATGTCAAACTCATCTCAACCAAGTGTCTGTGCTTCCTTTTTAGAACACCGTTTTGCTGATGGGTATGTGGGTAAGAAAACCTTACCTGAATACCAACTTCTTTCAAGACAGGCAAGAATGCTTTAAATTTGTCACCCCATATCAGTGTGTAAGCACTTGATTTTGTGATTTAATTGAAATTCAACATGTTTTTTGAACTCAAGAAAGTTGAGAGTGCATCAGACTTCAATTTAAATGTATGGAACCAAGTAAATCTAGTAAAAACATCCATAAATAAAATGTAATACCTATAACCTTCTGTGGACTGAAATGGAGAGGGTCCTCACAAATCCGAATACACTATTTTTAAAGGCTGTTTGACTGTGATTTGCAGGCTTAGAAAGGTTAGTTGATGAACCTTTCCAAGCTTGCAAGAATCATAAAAATCCGATTCAGAGACCTTGCAATCAAAATGAAGTTTCTTTATAACTTGTTTGAACACCTTACAAGATGGATGGCCTAGTTTTGCATACCAAATCTTGAAATGCACTTGACTAGCAGACATAGCAGCCAGTTCTTTCTTATTTATACTACAAGAGTTATTTGTTTTATTTACTAAACAGTTATCAACACTTATTCTACTTTGCTTAGAGTAATCTGAAATAGAGGAAAGATTGCAAAACCTTCTTGTTTGTGCTTTCTTGAGCTGTAGTTGATAGAGACCACCATTAAGCTTGCCTTTGAGCAAAGATCTCCCTTAAATCTTGTCCTTAAAAACATAAGAATTATCATATATTTTAGCAAATGAATTGTTATCCTTTGTGAACTTCAAAATGCTTAGTAGATTCTTTTTGATTTGAAGGATATGCAAAACATTTTTCAAGACTAAGGACCTATGAGGCTAAATGTGAGATTGGATTTGTGTGCCTCTTACATTAGAAATCTTTAGACACTCAGGATTTCCTACAACCACGTTGTTAGACCTATTGTAGCTTAAATAACTAGCGAAGTTGTTCAAATCAGGTGTGATATGATTTGTTGCTCCAGAGTCAACATACCAAGCTGGATCAACAATTGTGCTTGATGTTGCAATGGTTTTCGAGTTCTGATGTAGATTTGCTTGGATTGGTGTTGAGTTACAGACATTGCTGTATGACTGATTCTGCCTTTAATGGTGATATGAAATCGATGGTAATATTGAAGTGCCATGTGGCCTGCTCTTCCACAAATCTAACAAACAACTTTCTACTGACCTCTACCATATCTTCCACCTTTGTTCCTGCCATGACTACCACCGTTACCTCTACCTTCAAAAGTTTGTTGATTGTTTTGCTGAAACCTCTTCTCACTAGCACTTGAAGAATAATTGATTAATAAAGAACTCAGATCAAGCTTTGAGACTCCATTCAATTGCTCTATCCTTTGCTCATGTAACATCAACTGATATTGGGCATCTTGAATTGACATTGTGTGTTTCTGTGAAGTGATCAAGACCACCACTGGATCATATTCATGGCCAACACCATTGAGTATGTGCAAGATAAGTTCGTTGTCTGTGATAGGTTGTCCCACGACGACCATTTCAGCTACGATTTGTCTCGACTTCATCACAAAGTTAGAGATAGAAAGAGTACCTTTCTTGAAGGTCTGTAATTGTTGTCGAAGCTACAAGATCCAGGTTGTGGATTGTTGTGCAAATAGCTTCTCAAGTGTAATCCAAGCTTTCAAAGAACTTGTGTAACGAGGTGTTTGACCAAGAACTAACTCACTCAGAGTAGAGAAGAGCCAACAGAGAAAAATTTGATCAGCTCTCTCCCACATGATATCTTCCTCACTGATTTAAGGCTCTGTTGAAGCAAAATCAACAATTTGTGTGTTATTGATGAATTTCTTTGGAAGTGATCTACTAGTTGATATGAGATGTTCAAGGCCAAAAGCACGAACTCCTGCTATGACCTGTGCCTTCCAAAAGCCATAGTTGGTGTTGTTGAGCTTGATTGGAAGGTTTAAGTTTAGGGATTTAACAATTGTTGAGACATCCATGAATTTCAAGAAGGACAACCTGTTGTCGTTGCTTGTTATTAGTGCTGAAGTTGAACCAGAACCTAGATCCACCATTAACGTTTGTCAAGAAGCTCTGATACCATGAGAAGGTTCTAGGAACCTCGAAGATGAAGAATTGAAGAGAAAAATTGCAAGAGAAAAACAAACTTTCATTTATTTTCTTATCATACAAAATACATGCGTTAACCATCCTTTTACACTCATATTATGAGCTTGCCACCTGGCAAGATTTCTGTTAACAACTTGATTATCTTTAACCAACTAATCATGCTTCAACCAATAGGAGTGCACCACTTGTTGAAGTTTTTGAAAACTTTAATTGATCACTTGAAAGTTATTGAGCTTGAGTCATTGAGCTAAGTTTGAAGACTTAGCTTGGCTTAGTTTCCAGCTGACATTGGCTTGCTCTATGTACAAGCAAAGTCGTGCCTTTAGCTCTTAGAGGCAGAGTATCTGCAGAAGCCTTGGATTGATTCAGATGAACTGCAGAAGCTATCACATGCCTAGGCTCCTAGTTATGTATTGTAGAAGTAACCTCAAAGGCTGCAAGAATATATTGCTCTTCATTCTGAGTTCGCAAACTGTTATGGTATATCTCTAACTTCGTTAAGTAATTTCAATTTCAAGTTTCGGCAAGGAATTTGAAATGTGAAATTAAATTGGAAGTTGGGTTTTGTGGGATTTAAAGATGGAGAGGTTTTTGTAAAATAATTGTATTTCAAAGTGGTAAAATTGTTTGTTTAACATTATGTAAAATAGTTGTATCTCATCCTATGTAATAAAATTGTATTACACTCGTGTAAATGTCAATGATTTACAAAGAGTGAGATATAGGGCGTGGAATTATAGAAAAATCTATATAGGTAGGGTTATTTAGTAATTATTGAAGTATTGAATGAAAATAATAATGAAAATGAGTATAAACAATTAAATTATTAATTATTGAGAAAAAAATATTTTAAACATATAAAAGAGGAATTCTGAAAATTCCCCTTTTAATGCAAAATATATCGAGTTAAAGTTCAATTAATTCATCCAATTATTATTATTATTATTAAAGCCACATGTATCAAATTAGATTTTTCCTAAAACATAAAACACTTTTCTCTCATTATTTGATGATATTTAAATACTTTCATTATTCTTATCTTCATTAAAAAGATTTAGTTTTTCATTATTTACCTATTATGCAATCTTACCTGTATAGTTGCAATAACTTTTATTTTGCATTTTGAATATTTATTTTGGCTATTGTATCAAAATCTATTAAGTTTTATCTTGTAAATTAATAAATATTTTATATATTTTTAAAAACTTGTGTAATTTATACTTTTTTTATTTGTTTATTCAAGGTTAGGCTCACAGTAAGGTGGAATATAATTTTTTATGAATTATTTGATTATTTGAAAAGGAAATCATTAAAAAAAAAATAATGTAGTTTCAAATTTATAAATAAGTTTCAAGAATCAATAAAAGTGTAATGAGTTTCATCTTTTATAATAAAATTAAATAGTATTGCATTTTAGTTTTTCAATGCCTTATTTTTTAACACAAGTAATTGTTTTGCATCAATTTTAATATTTATTTTTGTTTTGACCTCTTTAAAGTTAAAACCCTGGCTTCACCCTTGATTATGAAAACATGAAAGACTTATTTATTCATAAACCAATATTCCAAAGTAAATAATAAAAAATAACTCTTTTATACTTACAGCATAAAGAAAAGAAATTTGTTTAATACACCTTTACTAATCAATTATATATATGGGTTGCAATATCAACACTTTGTGAATAGGGTGGTAATAGAAATTTCTTCTCACACCAATTTCCTCTTCACACACATCCTAAAATTTAAAAATGAATTATCTACGTTTACACCATTTAAATACCAAAACTAACCCTAATGATTAGTTATCACTTTAATTATATCTATTTCTCTCTAAACCCATATTATTTTGTTTTGACATCCAATCAAATCTTACAAAGAAAAAGCAACCCTGATTGAGTCAAACAAATTATCATCATAGAAGATTTTTACTTTCACTCATTCTGTACTAGAAAGGAATTGTGGCTCGAGAAGATACAATTCATCCCTTTATGCTGTTGTATATATATGTATAAATATTACTCCCTACAATTCTCATCTGTACTTTTAATCTAATATGTAGTTTGCAGAGGTGCATGTTTCCTCTTCCTTGTATTAAAGATACAAATAAATCATATATTAATTTCAAAACTTTTGACTGCATTACAGTCCATATGTTGATGATTTTGGATTGATGATCTGATTCTCTCATCTTTTTTATATATGTAAAGATTTGAGATTATATCTAATTAGGATTAGATTAAATATGAATTCTAATAAGATATTGGGGTTTGTAATGCAGTGAATGTAAGTTATTTGGAGGTGGAAAGATACTCTGTTTATATATTACATAATTAGGTTGTCTGCTAAAGCTATTTAGAGTAGAGATATATTTATTTATTTTTTTCTTTCTTGTTTGCTCTCTACCACCACTAAATGTAGTCTAATGATAGAGAATCCTCGTTCAACATGACAATATTCAAGTTCAAGTGGCCATATTACAAGTGTTATTTTTTTTTTTTTTTTTAAATATAGTTAACAAAATTGTGTGGGGAGTTTGGGGAAAGTATTTTTGGTGGTGATAGAGCCAGACTGTGAAGAAATACGACTTATTTTAATAATATATTACCGATAACGGTATCTTATCATGAGATTATCTAAATTAAATTCACTTAAATCACAGAAAAGATTCAAGTCAAGTGATGCTATATATACCGAGGTCCCAGAAAATTTGAGTCCATACATACATATATATATATAAAAGAATTAGGGTGATACCACAGTTCTAGACTGCTAGCAAGTGAAAACCACCTCTCATACAAACTTCAAAGTAGCATAGCTGCCATGCAAGTGGAAGTCTACGTAGCATATATGGTTTAAGAAAGCACAAGAAGCTAAATTTAAAAGTGAATAAAAGGCTGCTAATGGAAGTGGCAAATTGAGGCATAGGAGATAAAATGTCACCTCAGAAGAAAAATATTGGGTGTACACTCAAATTTTTTATTTAGATCACATTACACAGATAAATAATTATTTATATATGTTATCATATGATATCATTTGAAGAAAAAGTATATATGGTGTACATAATATATTTATATGTACCAAAATCCATGTCTCTCCCATATATATGTATGTATGTATGTATGTATGTATGTATGTATATGAGAGATAATGCCATAATCTATCATTTCTATGGGCTTTGAGCCAATGTTGTGATGTGAACTGTGGCTTATATAGGAGATAATGATTAAATTAAATGATAATTTCTATATTATATTGATTTTTAATTGCATCAAAACTTTTAACAGTGTAGTCCCTCCAAAAAAATAATAATAATAATAATAACAGTGGACTGCAGAACATTATTAGATTATCTCTCTTGTTAGGTAAATTAAGAGTTGCTAGTGGGGTTGATATACATAGGCGACAGGAGATTACAAAAGTTTTTGTTGATCTATATTTTATTCCAAGTTTTCTAAAGATTTTGTGATTGGCTGTTAGTTGTTGTTCCCAATGGCACTGAAATAAAGAACAACAAAATTTGGACAATCGACAAAATATATAAAGAAATACATCGCTTTCACATAACTAAGAAAATCTCTGTAAATTAATAGTAATGCGATTATATATGCCAAGTAATATTCTTGAAGGAACCTCCCACTTTATCGATTTGTGAAAACCTGTAGCCAGCACTATGTCTACCACACAAACAGTAGTACTATCTTTTCTTTTTAAATCTTAATCTCTTTTTTTATTTTTGTATCGTAATATTCTATCTCATGACAAATTTATTTACTTATTAATTGCCATTGTTTGATGGTACATGTACCATACTAATAACTTGGCTTCTGCTTTTGTTCTGTACACTATCCCCATATAATGCCTCAAAAATTGATTATTTTAGTATCAATTCATCTTAAATTTTCACCACTCACATCCTCACCCTTCATGAGATCGTATGGTGCATTGGCTGCTCTATTAATTTTGATGTGATCTAACGAGATTTTTGACGTGTTGAGTAAGAGTGAAATAAAATTTAAACTTTGTGCTTGTAAATCGAATAAAAATTCAAAATAATTATCATATGAAATTCAAAATAAATTAATACACACCATGCATGTGGCAAAATCAGAGTGAAAAAGTACACCATACATCGGATGCATGACAATAGATAGATCCTCTTCAAATTTTGTGATATTAAATGTGCCCTAGACTTTGTTTAGCATGAAATGGAGTGTGTTTGCAGTAAAAACAATTAAAATGAATTAAGACTACATTATTAATCCCTCGAAAATTAATGTGAGACAGTGAGAGAGACTACCTTCCTAGACCTCTTATTCGAAGAGATCTAACAAATAGCCATCTAATAAAGAGAGATAACTAGTCACTGAAGAATATATATAATATGTAAATGCAACTTGTGTCTAGCTTTTTTAACATAGAGTAAAAGTAAAATAGCACGTGGTGAAATCACAGCACAACAGTGACTTTTAAAACTTTGATTACTATAGTAATAACTCATCTTAAAATATTTCACCACACCACCTATCCATAAGGATAAATCATATTATATGATCTATTTATCAACAGATTCAGATCCTTCTCAACGCAAACCTCTGAATCTTGTGTCAACATAATGTTGTGCATATGATCTATAACAAGATTCTGATCTGTGTCGAGTGAGAGATAAAAAAAAATTATTAAATTTGTGTTTTGTAATTTGAAAAAAGAAAATTCAATTGTAATTTTAAAATTAATGGTGCAAGAAGTCTAACAAATAAATCCATATGCTTGGAGCACGTAATTTAAACTTAGACGATCATTAGATCAAGCTCTTACATATAAACAAAAATATAAAAAACGAAAAAAAAGAAGTGTTTAAAACATACAAAGGAAGCACAAATAGAGAAACTAAATTGCTAATGAACAAAATAATTAATATTGACATTATTTCGTTTGGCATACCTAAACAAAAAGTGAGGAATATATAAAACCAATTGGGGACAACGTTGTCCAACAGATTTCCACATGAGCACGTGATAGAATATAAATGGACATTTTTTCTTTTATTATCTCTCTAATCTCTTTCACTGTAATTAAAGACAATGCCATGATCGTGAAATGCTAAATGCTAGGTCTGTTGTCGGTATGATAAAAAGCTTGAAAAATTGAATCATGGTCTTACAATTATTGGTGTCAAATTGAACTATATTTGTTAGTTAGGTACTGTATAGATCTGTATTGTCACTAAAGGATGTCAATATAATGGATGTCAATAATCATTATATTTTAACTTAGAAGTTCACAAAAATCATTTAATTTGAAACTAATATAAAAAAATTGATTCTTCTTACAATTACCCATTAATGGTATCATTTTAGTATAGCAGCTAAACTTTAGTAGACAACATGATTAATCAATAAAACTTGAATGAAGTAGGTAATCATGCTTATAAAGGATATGCTGCTAGGTTTATAACCACTAAACTTCATTATAAACACAGGAAGAGATTTATGCATGAGATTGAAAAACTTCTTGTTCTGCCATGTACAAATTAAGAATATAATTCACCTTTTGTTTTAAAAATAAATGGCCAAACATTTTCTTTGCAGTTCAAAACATAATAATAATTGGTACATGTCTTATATATTTGTCCAAGAATCTATAGTATACAAAGTGCTTTTTAGTCTGTGTGGTTTCTCATTGGACAGAGAGAAAGAGCAAAGAGAGACCATGTTTTGTATTTAAGTTTTTGTCCATAGATTTAAGATTATTATCATTATCTAAAGTAAAGTAATATACAGTATAATAATCAACTTGAAATACCTAAATACTTGTAGAAGATTACGGAATCTTGAGGATAGGTAGCCGATAGATATCAAACAAACATGAAAACATTAAATCATGGGCTCATCGATTTACAACAAGATAAATCATTAATCAGGAAAATCTGTTAAAAAAAATAGTATTAAAAGAATAGTCTCAGCTTCAGGACATGTAAACATCATCAGTTCCATCAAAATCATATAGTTGTAAGATTGTGATGAACAAGAATCTAAAATTATGATTAATTTGTATCAAACTAACATACATAAAAATATGAAACTTATAACCTAGATATATTATTATTATTATTATTATTATTATTAGAAATGAACCTAGATATATTAATAATTATATGATGATAAGACATGAAAGCATACCTGCTGGGTTGAGGTCTTGTATCCCATCGAGGAAAAGCTTAGTGTAAGGAATGAAGCCTGGTCCGAGATCGGTTCATGAAGTTCATTATCAAACAATTCTAAGTGACAAAAACAAACATATGATTTGAAAAGGGATCTATGCAAGTGGAGGACGTATATGGAAAGATATTAGATAGATCATGCTGTAGTACTTAATTAAACAAACAAAGCCTTTCCTAGCTATTAATTAGATCTCTATATCTATCTAACATACACACACACAAACTCATAAACTTGATAGATTGATCATTTAATGGTTGAAGACACACACATGTAGACACTCAACTGCATGGTGACTAGAAAGTGGTAACAGAGATCAACAAAGGATCTTGGATCGGACTTCATTCCAAACACCCCTTTTTTACATATCCTCAAGAAATCTCTCTTACTATCATGATTCAACGAAATACAAGGCTACAAAGCAATCGAGTTATTCTAATCATTCTCCAACTCACACACACACACACAAAAGAGACATAAAACAGTGGTAAACAATAGTTGGAGGAGAGACAAAAAGGATCTTGGATCAAACTTCATTCCAAACACCACTTTCCCTTCTGTTAGAGAACTCTCTCTTTCACTCCTTCTCATGATTCAACAATCAAAACCAATTTATAAGGCTGCAAAGGCACTCAAGTTCTTAATCTATCTCTTACAATACATACATACAGAGATGCATATGTATATATATATCAAAGTGAGAAAAAGAGACACAAGATTATATGGGAAGAAAAGAGAAATAAATAGGCAAACACATAGATGAATGAGGAAAAGCAAGCACATGATAGACAGGTCATTGCATCCATAATATAATGAAAAGGCTGGTAGGTTTTGGAGGGATGATATTGTCTTCTTCTAAGGTTTTTATTAGAAGAGAAGGGAATGATAGGAGTTAGCCTTTTACAGCCTATCTCTGTGGGGGTGGGGGGGTTGGGAATGAGCTTTTGCACTGAAAATAACGAGGAGGACCAAGAGAAGCAGGGAGGGGACAAATATGGGCCTCCACATGGAGCAATTTTACATTTACTATATAAAAACATTAAAGTAGGTATATGAGGTATCTCACCAGAAAAGCTATGACAACAATGAAGATATATTTCTCCATCAACAAGTAAAAGGGCATCACCACCGCCTTAATCAAAGCATGATACGAGCACTCATTCCCTTGTTAGCAGAACTCCACAAATACTATTGCACTATATATGTATATGTGTATGTACGTATGTATGACTTTGGCCTGTGGAGGTAGATTGGAGTTTGGATCCTTTTCACTCTCCCAAAGTGACATAAACTAGAATTAAAGTTGATAATGGGCTAATACATTATCTTATATCGGGATTCCTAGAATACAAATTCTTTTTAGCAACTTTAGTGTGCTTGAGAATCTCTCTCTCTCTTTCTCATGTAGGGAGATATTTATTGTAAAATATATATATATGCATGTGTGTGTGTGTATATATATATATATATATATATTAGAAAACCACAATTTCGCCCCGGAGCCATACCTTGGATACTAAAAGTAAAAAGTAAACAGATGGCACAATCAATATATAATCACCAAATAAGAGAAACTTAATATATATTGGTTGTGCCGTCTGTTTACTTTTCAGTATCCAGATTTCTCTTCTTTGGTGATTATATATTGATTGTGCCATCTGTTTACTTTTTACTTTTAGTATCCAAGGTATGGCTCTAGAGTGAAATTGGCCGGTTTTGACGTTTATTTCTAGGAGAATGATCACTCCTCATTGCTTAAATGAGCACCTGACTATTGTATCACGTTAATCAATGATCTTTTGTATTTAGGTAATGAAATGGATTGAAATCATTATGTTAGAATCATCTTTAATATTTGTTTTAATTAAAATTTGGATTTTATGTCTTATCAATTACTCAATGTACGAAAAATGCTTTTCATTAATAGTGAATGAATTGCATCCAATTGTTAGAGATTTGAGCTTAGGATAAAATTAGCCTCAAGATATCTTAGGTCCTAACTGGAAAAGAATTTGTTAAATGAAATTTATTTTATATATTTTTCATCTAATAAATAATTATTATATGACAACTCATGAGTCACGACTGCAGAAGTGTAGTGGTCTAATCGATTAAAAGTCGTCAAACCATAATGCCATAACAAAATTACCTTGGAATTGATTGAGGTTTAATTGATTAATTAACTAATATATAAATAGCATACCATCAAGTAGTTATACCTGCTACCACTTGAAAAAGCTACATTGACTCTCTCAAGTGTAGTCCTCTGAAGGAATAATTTAACAAAAAAGAAGTGGTGATGTACAAACGACGAGGCAAAGAAAAGGAAGCAGCCTTCATTGAGGTTGACTTATAATAAAGAATAGAACCTCATATTAGAAGATGAATTAGCGGAATAGGTGCATATTTGAAGACCATAGTTGGAGAAAGCTGCCACCAACTCTTGATCGAGTTAGGTGATTGCCTCTAACATCAAACTTTAAAGTTAAGAAGTCGTAGCCATCTAGTTTGCACCCCAAAAAAAAAAAAAAAAAAAAAGGGAGCAAACCCCACTCATTAACATATAATATTTAAAAAAAAAAAAAAAAAAGTGTAAAATTTGTAAAAGTGAATTTTGGATCCAACATTCACGTATACATTCAGTAGAAATCTTTGTTATCAATTTTTCAATGCTTTGGAGCTGTTGTAGATGGTGCAACAGACTACGAAGGTGTTACATGTCGAGAAAATCTTCAATACCCCAGGTGCACGAGGTACATTACATCCGACCATATTAGATGCATTGAAAACTTATTTTATTGATTATGCATTATGTTGGAAGATTCTTGGCTATAGATTGCATCCCATATTGATGCCTTTACTGTGCTAATATATAATGATAAGACCTTACAGGACACCAAAGGAAAGCAGGAACAAAGCATCCAAGTCTGTTCACATAATTGACCAATCTATGCATATGTGCATATGATATCATTAATCACGGGTAAAAAAATGAAAAGAATATCTCCGAAATGGAAAGATTCGATGTTTGATTCCCTTCTTCATGTTTCAACTATTGATGAACTAGGTTTCTCCTTCAATTCCATTAAAGCTTAATTGCATTTAGGTCTCAATTCCATACTTATAATCAAATTGTATATAGAAGTTCTTGTCTTGTGCATATAGGCTCAACTTGAAGAAATTTTGCATAGTTTTTATAGAGAAAATGAAAAGCCTCCTTTGAATGGTTTTGAGAATCAGATAAATTTATTTACAGAGAGATTTTACTTTAAGCAGTTCAAAGTCTCTATAACCCTCTGATTTTGTAGTTTAATAAAATTCCTTTACCAAAAGGGTTTTGAGAATAAGAGAGATTTATTTATTTTTTATCACTTAAATTCACATATGTAAAGTTGTTTTTTAATTTAATCAGACTTAGGAATGGTTTTCTAATTTTTCATTTTAAAGTCATATCAATGCTTTTGAAATGTTTTTACACAAACTCATGTCATTTAAAAAACACAATGAAGTAATTTGTCATTAGAAGTCTCATAAGAAATATCATATCTGTGGAAATTAATCTAGAAATTGTATGGATATCCAAGAACACATGAACACCGATCTTCAACCTATCATTAATTTATGCATCAATGACATATCATAGACAACACAAAACATAATGAAACGTCAGAGAATCAAATCAACTCCAAATAATTGAATATATCTCCTTCCAAGAACTCATATTCTTCATGTGGTTATTGCATCAAAGTGGATTTTTTTTATAATTTTAATTTGCTTTTCCTTCAAGTATTCAACCTACTCCTACCAATATAAGGGTCCACAACACTTCTAATCTTTCCTTTCTTTTTTCTCTATTTAAAAAAATATTTTTTTTTTTCTTTTCCGTTCTTTTCTCCTCTCATTTACACGTATATTTATTGATACTTTCCATACAAAAGCAAAAGAGAAGGTAATGTAATGTAAAATTAAAGAGATCTTATTGTTCACATGATGTTTTTGACTAATCATGTCTGCCCTTTTTGGCTCAACCGGTTGCAAGATCTCTGGCTCTTTGCGTTTGGCAACTTGTCCTCCTTTGTAGGTCCTGCCCACTTTCTCTCCTATTGGGACTTTCATGATTGATTTTCATGTGGGACCATTAACCCATCACTTGATGGATACTCTTGAGGGTCCACAAATTCGACAATTTCCACGGACATCTCACTCATGATTATAAATCAAAATCTTTGTCATACTCACTACACATTCAACATATTTCTTGTATTTGTTTGCAAGTCTTAGTAGGGAACTAAAGAAATTCTTCATACATCAGTTGTGAACTTTGTTCAATTTCTTATTTGTATCAAACTAGCTTCCTAGTTCCATTCTAGTTTTAGTTCAAGACTAGCTTTGAAAGACCACCACTTGAACAACTAAGCAAAAACGAATAGGTTGCTTTTGTTTTCTTTCTAAACCTTAAGACCGATGTAGACCTGTATTAGACATCCAATCCAAGTTCAACTACTGGCAGGCACTTTGATAAGAAGCCAACATCCTTTATTTATATTTGAATGTAAATTTGATACCCAGCCCACAACCCCAACCACCACGCCAAAACCACACACCCCCCCGCCCCCCAAAGTCCTAGTTGAATTGGTGATTTACCTCCCTCCCCATAGCTTCTATTTTGATGAAGAGGTTTAAGTTTCATATGGCTCCTAAAAAGTATAAACACAAATGCGCCTGTGGTAGTGGGGTAGTTGTACCTTTTCGAATAAAAAAATCATACACATTGACATTAATGGATACGTATCTTATCAATGTTGTAAAAGTATAAATTAAGCTTCTAATATATATATATATATATATATATTTATAAATTCTCTTTTTTTATTCCATTTATGATCAGAACGATTTGAACCTTAATTTTATCATTGATGTTTAAACATAATCCTTTTATTATATTATTTTCTATCAACTACCCATCACAAAATAAATTATTTGAACAAAAGGATTCATTCCTCTAGTCACCCACCATTAAGTCCACAACATGGGAACACAAAATGAAATGTAGGTACACCTCCACACATTATTTGACCTTTGAGTTCTGAAGACCTATTAGACTTGATAACATTCATTGGATAACTTGGACAATAATGCACAAAGCCATACTTTTCAAATAGGCGCAGCTGGATCAGTCAGGCAAGGAAAATTTAATCTGTATGAGGGAAAATATTCATATCAGTCTATATGTTTACTACTGTTATAGAACTCAAAAAATTTCCCCCATGATATGCCTACATGCTGATACATCAAAGAGTTAAATTCGAGCATCATGAGGATGTACAGATTATTGACTAAAACTACTCTAAAAAATAGAGTTTAATGTACAGGGAGATAGTCTGTACAGTCTAACTTTACAATAGTGCAATTGAACAAAACAAAATAAAGAAGAGCATCAATTGCTATCTCACCAAGCAAGTATCATTTGTTCTTCTAAGACTGGTTTTTAACTATCTTAACACTGCTGTAGTAGCGCTTGAGATCCTTCATAGCCTTCTCCTCGATCTGAATCGATCGAATTGATGAGGGTGTCCCAACCTCCGGTTTGAACCAGCGGTTCATTCCAGGAGACTCTGACGGCGAGCCCTGACTAGAAGCAACCGCGAAGCCAGCTGTTCTTGTCTTCGGACTGTGGGATAGAGAGTGCTGTTTTCCCTGCTTTGAAACAAAAGAATAACATTACAATTGAATGTATAAGATATGGAAACAAGGTAAGTTTAGAAACAAACACTAAAAACTTTTACTACAGAAATAAGTCATTATAGCAGTGTAGCCTTTACCAGATAATAAATGGAGAAAAAAACCAATCAGCAGACAAACATAAAGGAGAAACTCGGACCATATGCCCAAACCAAATACCGATAAAATCAATTTCATAATCGTAGATTGAGAAGGATGTAAGATTTCTTGCCTGTTGCATCTGGATGTCCCTAAGAGATGGCCGACAGAGACTGGGAGGTGTCCCGGAAGCAGCCCAAGGAGGTGTGCTTTTATCTGCATCAGATGCCTGAGCTGCTTGAGTTGAGACCATAGGAATTGGTTTTGAAGCCAAAAAGGAACTCAATAGGACTTTCCCTTCACTTCTACTATTAGAAAGATCTTCGAACTGATCTTTAATCCTAGTAGGCTGATTCAACTTCACTTTGCTCTGCTCATCCTGAATTTCACGCAGCGAAGCAGATCCTTTTGCAACTTTTGCTCCACCCCATGCCGGCCCCTCACTTTTTGGTGTTAGAGGGGGAGGAGCAGTTTTCGGGGTGTCATCAAGAGCACCGCTCAGAAACATAGAGAGTCCACCCTTCTTATTTTTGTTCTTCTTCTTAGAAGCTGTTTGCAAAATAGTATGTTTAGGCAAGTCAGACATGTCTTTCTTCTGAACCAAGAAACTTGACTCTATGGAAGATTGGTTGGTCACATTTCCATAAAACATGACATCTTCCTCCTACAAAAGGAAACAAATGTTATATATTATTTAAGTAATTCTTGATTTAACATTAACATAACGAATGAAAAGGACAATGATGACTAAGATAACTAACCTTAGTTGAAGAAATCTGAGTGGCTTCAACATCAAAGAGATCATTTGCAGGATCTGCCCCTACATCTGTCACGCAGAAACCAGACACAATTTCTACTTGTGCTGCCTTCTGGTTCTTTCTCCTATGTTTTCTGGACACTGCGGCCTTTTTGTTCCATTTCCCATCTGGTGAGGCTGCAGATGACAGTTTTGCCTGCGGTGACTCAACTGGGACCCCAAGCTCGGCAAGAGAACTCTCAAGAGCTGACCTTGTTCGAAGCTTTGTGATTTGCTGCTCATCAAGAAGACGCCCATTACTCTGCTTCATTTCAAGCATCTCAATCTGCTGCAGCTTTTTCCGTAGAGCTCGAACTTGTTTGCCTATACCTTGATTTGGATCATCTTTGGGTTGCAGAAAGGAATCAAATCTCGAGTTTCCTTCACTTTTGAAGGAGGATATTTTCATATGGTTGTCACGAGTCCTTAGAACCTCGCTCTCACTGTCCTCCTCTTCACTGTTGATAATGACAGGAAAAGTAGCCGTTGGTGTAGGGAGCCGACGATAACTCCAAGGTTCAGAAGACCTCTGGTCTAATAATTTCTCAAGGTTTGCTAGGATATCCAGTGAAGCACTAGAAAATGCATTAGATGAGACCGTTAAAATATAGTCCAGGTTGCGAAGAACAATGTCCTGTGAGATAATTCAAGGTCAGCAAATTGTCTCCATATAACAACTTATCTAGAGAGATCTCAATGAACATTTGCAATGCAAAACAGAAGCAAGGAGTCGTAAAATCCACCACATGCCAATGTGCCTTCGACAACATTTCCTACATAGACACAGGAAATAATGCGAAAACAAGTCTCCACTAATTTTGAGGTGATGACAACCTTCTAAGGAATTTCAAGTTGATTGATGAGCATAATTTATATGCATTTATTACCCTTATATGCATTTAGGACGATTTTACGTTAATTTTTTTTTAATTAGTTCCATTTTTTATGAAACAGGGAACGAAAGGCACTTGTATTGTGTTGAATGAGAGCTAATTGAA
The DNA here is from genome assembly GCA_019925255.1 of Litchi chinensis. Lineage (NCBI taxonomy): Eukaryota > Viridiplantae > Streptophyta > Magnoliopsida > Sapindales > Sapindaceae > Litchi > Litchi chinensis. Next base: position 22,111,053 of record CM034466.1, read on the forward strand.
TTACTTCTGAAATCAAATTCAAGCTAAGCAACAAAGTCTAAAAGAAGATCCTCAAGAAGCTCACCAAGCCCAAAACATGTAAAAACAAATGAAACGTCACCAGCTGCCCTATTCTTCTTTCATTTGTTTTAAAATGTTTTGGACTTGGTTTCGATCTTCATTTGGGCCTTCAGATTTTTCGACTTTTTATACTCTATTAATTCACTTGAATTTGACTTAAAAAGGTAATTCGATCAGCCTTTTGTTCTAGTTTCAAAAAGAAAGGCAACTAATTAAAATAAAATTAGCGCTGAAAATTATTAAAAATGGTCGACGGAAAAAGTGAACATTCATTTTTGGCCCAAAAAATGAAGTAAATGGTTTTTAGCTTTAAACAAAACTGCAATCATTTTTATCCATTTCAAGTTAGTTAACATTTCACATGCAATATTGCACATGAAATTTTTTAACCATCGTAACATTTTCAAGTGAAAACATTTCACATAGGTTTAAAAACATTACACAAGCAATGTCACACATCAATGTTTCTTGGGACTAAAAAGGGGTAAAAATTATTGAAGTTTCATTTTAGGCTAAAAATGAACTACTTCTATTTTGGGCCAAAAACAAATTTCCTTTTTTTAATATATATATATAGAATACAAGTGAATTTCTCCTCTCTATTAACAAGGGTAAATGTAACAAATGCATATAATTTATGCTCACAAATACCTCCCAAGCCTAGATTTTACTAGTCCTCAAGCAAAACAAAAACTAAAACTAAAGAAAACTAAAAACAAACAAAAACAAACTCCTAACTAAATCACTTTCACATATTATCACAATTGCAATTTATGTATGCAACAAGCTTTTAACCCTAAGATGATCCGTAGAGAACGAATCGTAATCTCGTGAAGGCTAACAGCATTAATGATGCCCACAAACACCAATGAGGAACTAAAAGATGTAACCAAAAATCAAATAAAAATAAACTGAAAAACGAAAACACAAAAAGTCTAGGTGAAAGACTTAAAGCAGTAAGAATTGCGACAAGTAAAATGGGGAGCCTCAAATGCTTAAAAGACTAAGCCTCCAGAGTTGAAATATTTAAAATACAAGAATAAAACCTTCACATGCCTAGTACATCAAGCAAAACCTATGCAGATAAGAACAAACTGACACCAGGAGAAATAGAGAACAATTTAACAGGCCATGATGCAAACACCCATAATTATTGATTCGACTTTAGGAAGTTTCTACTATTTGGAGAATATGATGCTCTAAAAGATAATGTTAATAAGTTCACAAAGAATATGCATCTACTACATAACATAACAAGATTTTTAAGTTCTACATAGTAAAACCAAGCAAAGTAACAAGCACCAATTTGAAGCTTAAATGAAATTTTGAAACTCTTCCATCATAAATTATGGTCACAAAAAGAATACCTCACAATGCTTCCTCAAATCATCAGCTCCAAGTGAATCTGCAATTTCAAGCATTTGTAAAGCATTTCGTGGCTCCACCAGACATTCTGCTGCCACTTTTTCACAGAGGCTTTTCAAAGTTGGTACGGACATATGCCCAGAATCATCCTTTTCTGAGGTGGATATTACATTATTGGATGCTATGTCATCAAACATAAAATCTTCATTAAACTCCTCTAACTCATTACTCACATTCAACTTCAGCTTCTGAGGATTCTTGGTTACATAGTGAGGATACACAGGATGATAGAGAGAACCAACAATCAATAAATGTGTTTCACCGACAGAAACAGAGGTAGCCCTCTTTACACCATGTAACCGAGTAACATGTGGTGGATTATCTTTACTTTTCTTCCCATCCCACATATACAGGTCTCCTGTAGCAGTAATAGCAGCAGTCCAATACTTCCCAGCTGAAATGCTCACCACATTTGTTCCACACAGTGAATACAACTAAAACAAATAGGACAACAACAAATTAATAACTCATGGGAGACGTAAAAGATGTCAAAGATTTTTGGTTTAATTAAAAAAACCTGGTGGCATTTAAGATCAGGATCTGAAGAAGCCCAATAAAATAATGCACCATCCTCTGTTAGAGCCACACTATGGACCAACCCTGCAGCTATAGCAACCACATGAAGACGTTCCATGCGATGGAACTTCATGGGAGTGCTCCCACTTTTCTTTAAATTTCTAACAATAATAACACGCTTTGGTGTAACAAGCCGGTGACCCCAAGAGTAGACCTGTCATATATAGTGCACAGAAATTGGTACTTGTTTGAGCAGAAATTGAAAAGGTATACAACTTCACTAACCTTAGAGCTACAATGTGAAAGAATTCATGCATTTTGGCATAATTACTGATACAATCTAATTATTTACCTCTCCATCAGCTCCTAATACAAGGGTGTGATACTTAGCAGCAGCAACTCCAACAAAGACCTTGCCTTTCAAGTACTCAACCAACCTTGGAGTGTAATTTGATGCTGAATTCGAGGTACCATAACCAAGCTGACCCTCCCTATTGCAGCCCCATGTGAAAACTTCACCCGACTCCGAAACTACAGCAGTATGTTTGTTTGCAGCAGCAACAGCAACAATTCTGGACTTAAGGGAACTCACTCTACGGGGTGTTGGTTGAGTATCGACAGATGTGTAGCCAAGCTGACCCTCTGCAAAGCATTCAACATTTCAAAGTCACAAATGCCAACACCACATTAAAAGAATGTTCTGTCATTCTCTTACTTCTTTGTTTTGCACTTTAAAAACAAATCCATTAACCGATGGCAGAACATAGTGATGATCAGTTAGTTCTAATAGATAAATTAGAAAGCAGATAATTGTTAATTATTTAGTCACAGAGACCTACTCTACACTGCAATCAGTCACAAATATTTGCTCAGAAATATTCATATTCATGTACTGCCTATCTAATAGATTTTACCTCTATTGGATCCCCAAGTAAACACTTCGCCACCCTCTGTAGCAAGGACAGTGTGATGTTTAGCTGCAGCAATTGTCTTCACCCGACGGGACCCTAAACCAGAAGTCACCCGACGGGGAGTTATAACTGCAGCTTGCCCACTGAAAAGAATAAATAAAGTGCATCTGATTGTAGATTCCAAAATCTTAACAAAAACCATAATAAAAAGGAAAGCCAGGATGTGGTGACATTTTCATAAGTTCAGGATATAAGAGCTCTGCTTTTGCATTTCCATGCAGCGCATCTAAACTAGTGGAAGTGGTAATCTGCTCAAATTCTATCTCAATTCCATCTAATCAAGAGAAAGGTCATGTGTCCCAAAAAAACGACAATTGGACTTTCTTATGATCAATATATAAATAAACAAATACAAGTGCATTATTTATAATAAATATATAATCATCCATGAGGTTCGAAATTCAATTTGACACTAGTTTATAACCATCAAAATCCAAAAAATTATTTAGAAGTCTAAAAATAGCTTGTCAATACAATGCCACGGCTGATATATGTCATTTATGAGTCATAAATTTTTAAGTCGACTGATGTTTTAATGCTGAAATTGAAAATGTAATACCAATCTTGAATCTTCATCAAATCCAAAACATGGTCTGCATATGTATAAATAAGATGAATAAACTTCATACCTGTGGATATCAAAGTCAGGGTGTCCAAGGCGACCACCCCTCCCAAAACCCCAAGTGTAAACTTCTCCACGAGTAGTAACTGCTACACTATGGAACTTTGCTGCAGAAGTTAACTTGATAACAGAGCCATGCAGTGAATCAACTTTGCATGGTAACTTTTGTAAGTGTGCATTTCCTGTCCCGAGTTGATAGTTTGTCCCACTTCCCCAGCTATACACTTCAGTTGCCACTAAAGAGACAAATAAAACTCAGTTTACACCCAGACAAAACACCAAAAGAAGACTTTTTCATCAATCATGATAAACCACAGCAGAAGATACCTGAGTCATTTCCATTTCCGATAGCCTTTGACACAGGCCCAGATAGGAGATCAACCGGAGTGCGAGATTTACAATCCTCTAACATGATAGAAGCACTAGACTGAAGAAGAACACTCGCCACTGCAAGATGACCAAAATGAAAGGCCCTGTGAAGGCTACTCCATGCTGATTCTCCATCCTAAAATGTATCATTTAAAGATCATGCTAACTGGATAGGAATAGCAATTTCGGCGTATGCAATATATAGATATAACACTTTCTTTATCATGCAAATTAGAATCCATCTCCTTCATGCAGCTGTATGTATAAATATTTTCCAATTCAAGATAACAGAAATTTAAAGCATTTAAACAATTATCTTAAAGATCATAAATGCAATCCCTTACCAACAAATAAAATACTTAACATGTTTATAGGTCATTGTCATTCAAAGCAGAAATCATTTAAGATTATTAAGTACGATTATGTATGGTTTGATATGCCCCAAAATACAATAATAGATAGTCATGAACTTTCAGAGTGCTCTCTTTCTCTGCATTAACTGGAAATCCACTTACTAACTACATTTAAGTACTCTCCTAAACAGGCAGCACCATTCAAATAAAATGTAAGTAGTTCTACACCTGTCCCTGAACTGAAAAAGTCCACTCCAACAGTTAACTTTAAACAAATATCCCATCTTTGCCACCCTCTTCTTTTGCTTTCAGTAGTGACCCTCACATAATTTGGAAAGCATCATCCCCTAAAAGTGGTACCCTTTCTTTTCAGTTAAGAAGATAACTTATCTTCTGAACTTGAATTCTACCTTCAAATATATGACACTTCATTTGTACTCTCAATATATCAAGCTTCCAATTAGAAATCATAAATATGAACATAATTCATTCCTAAAGTTCATTGCCTATTTTAAAAATGTCAATTGTTAGTCACAATCAGATATTTTGAAACGTAATTTTTCCATTTTAAGACAAAATATTTCACAGTTCAGCAATTCACACACTAAATAAGTAACATATGAAAGCACTAATACATAAGTTGCTGGCAAGGATTCCACAAAAATTGGTTGGCAAGTCATTGTGACTTCAGCCAATTAATGATGTTCCTTCAAAAAAATAAATTCAGCTTTAGACTGAGACATCTTAACCATATTTTAAAGGTAAAATGATTTTGATTCACCGATAAATAATTTTCAAAGATTGTAACAATGATTTTCAGCCAATAAATGGAATTCCTCACAAAAATTTTATATTCAATTTTGACTGAGACATCGTAACCATATTGTCAAGGTACAATGATTTTAGGATGTCATTTTTCAGGTAAGCATGCAATAAAACCTGGTTTATGATAATCAAGTTTACATCAGAATGAAAAAAGAAGTTTATCTATGTGATCATTTGAACAAAAGTATATAAAGAAAAAAATCATTATAGAAGAAAAATGAAGTAGCTATTAAACTACAGATAAGTTAATCAATGCATTTAGAACTTACTGAGACTAAAAAACAATATCATAAACATTATAACGTAAACTACAGAACAGACATCTATTTACAAAATTTTACATTATGCCATTTATATGAATTAAGGGCAAGGAAGAAAGACACACACCCTAGCATCAGGATCAGCACCAGCAGCAAGAAGCCTCCTAACAATGGGAATGTGATTTCTCCAAGTTGCAATATGAAGAGGAGTCAAACCAAACATATTCCTGGAATTAATATTAGCACCATTCTTCTTCAGCTGTGCTAATGCTGAATCTACATCAGCCAGAGACCCTTCCCGGACAACAAGACACAAATCTTTCTGGGAACCCCCAGGTGAACATTTACGACCAGGTGTTTGCAGATTGTGCTTTTGCCCTTGCGGTGAAACTTGGAACTCCATTTTTGTATATTACTTTGATTTAATGACTGATACCTACTGTTTACCAATATATAAATGCGTTCAATAGATAATGTCAAGAGCAAAATCCTCCAAAATCATTTTCAGAAGTTAATCCAAGTCAACTAGCAACAAACAACAGTAGTCCTAGTAGTCCATGAAATGATCGATTCAGTCTAGTCCATATTATAGTAGCTATTCCATTCAAAAAATTAAAAAAAATCAAATGTTATCCATTTCAATTAGGATTAGATTAAAGAACTGCTATGACACCATCATCATCGCCATCCTCACTGTGAACACAAACCAATTGCAGCAGCCATTCACAAATCCCCATCAATGTTCATGGGCCATAGAGAACTCTGCAGTAAACAAGCAAAGCAACAGATACAATTAATTTCACATATGTTAAAAAAGCTCTCCGTGGAATGGAAATCGCATGCAACAATCATATAATAAAAAAAAAATTACAGCCATGCGTGCCCACAGACAAAAGCTAAAATGAAGAGTCCAGTCATCATCGAAAAAACTAAATTAAAAAGTAACCAAAAAGAAAAAAGCATCTAAAAAGGAGAATAAACGGGGACTACTTCTCCTTCTTTAAAAAAAGCAAAGGCGGAATGCCTTTAAATCTGGTGTTTCAGGCAATGAGAAAGATTTCTTAATGAAGTTCTACATCCATAGATTTCTATGTAATACACCATTTCACTACAAACAGTGTTGAGTGACTCATCATCATCAATTAAGTCGCCCTTAGACTGATACTAACACTAGTCGAGCAAAACACTTCATTGATTCTAAATAAATCTGAATGTTTCAATCCAGCAAAAGAGCCACAATCCTCGTATCTCCTACAAGCCCTGTGCAAAATTGGCGCATTTTCATTGGATAATGTAGACAGAAATAGACATCACAAACACAAATGTAAATACTCCTCGACTATTATAAAAGACAAAAACTCCAAATTGGTAAAGCTTCAAAAACAACTCAACAAATGATACAGTCAATAGGTTAGGCTCGATCACAAGATGCAATCTCAAAAAACAAATCATACTGACAAAAAAATGGCTTACACTGGCATGAAAATCAATTTCATTGATTCTTCAGACCTTCAAAACAAGAAAACAGTACACATAAACAAAATTGATGCCTACTACTACTCCCAGTTCCACCTCATTGAACAAAAAAAAAAAAAACACACACACACACAGACACACACACAAATTTAAAACCAAAAATACAAATTGAAAACAGTGGATCATGCATCAAGACTCCACACCCATAACGAAAAGAACAAAACTTTGATCCATAACCATCAAAATAAACCAAAACGCACCAATCAAAATCATAAATTTCAACAAAAAGACAAGACAGGAATGATCAAAAACAAGGAAACCACACCCGCCCACCTAAAAATTGATAGCTTTAAAGCCCACCAAACAAATCCACAATAAATCTACAAGTTAAAAAAAAAAAAATACCCATCAAATGAAACTATAACACACATACGAGATTAATTGAACAATACACAAAAATCAAATCCAAAATGCAGAGACAGATTTGTTCATTACCTGATACTTTGCTTCTTTATATCTTTAGAGGAAAAGAAAACCCAGAATTGCTTGAAGTGAAAACAATGAGAATCTTGAAGAGAAGAATATAAAGGCAAGTGATTGCTGTTTCAAAAGAAATAAAAAGAGCGAGAGAATCGAACCCAACAAGAATATACCCCAACCAGACCGAACACAGACATGAACTTGACAACACAAAAAGCGAGAGAAAACAAACTGAAACTGGTTCAAAACCGAGGGCAATTCAGGGATTTTATGATTTTTAATTTTTTTTGTGACGAAAATGTCCTTGCACTTAGTGTCGTGTCGTCTGTTCGTTGAGTGTCTACGGAACACGTGAACAAAGTGTTGCAGTTGGTGACACGTGACGCGAGGATAGGCAAGGAGAAGTGATGAGAAGATCAAAAAGCGCAAAAAGGAAAATATAAATGTTTTATTTTCTTTCTAAAGAAATTGTTTTTTATTTTGACCTTTTTGGGAATGATTTTTAAATTTCTTTTTATGTTGTTGGCAGATGAGAAACTGCCATCGTTGGTGGTTAGTACCACTATTGTCTTTTTCTTTAATTTTTATTTAATTACACCAAAACATTATCGAAATCAATTAAGATAAGTCTTTAAAGCATTGTCTTCATTCGTACTCTCAAAAGTTATAGAGAGTTACTAATATAAAATGGAAAAACTACCTACAATTGATAGAAGATGCGAATCGAACTTATAACATGATATATGGGTAGAAATGATTATACCACTGCATCTATCTCACTTGAAATATTACCTTTTTGTTGTAGTTGTATGAGTGAGTGCTTGTTTTGTAATTTTAAATTTATATTAAATTTAAAATATAATTATAACACATGATTTTATAGGACTAACTTCCACTCGTGGCAACATGTGTCCTTAACAATGAGGGTATTTATTTTTATAAGTATACAATATATTTTTCCTTTATTTTTACCATTGAAAAGTTAAAATCTAGTATTTATTAATATATTCGTATATTTTTTTAATATAAAATGAATAATATATACCATTTGTACAATGCTTTATAATAGTAGATTTCAAGTGGATATTCAAATAACACTAGTTTTTTCATTCACGAGCTAATTTTGTTATATTTCAATTTTTCAAAATTAAAATATCATGTTTAATAGAAAAACAGTCTTGAAATTCATTTTTAATAATACATTAAAAGAAAAAAAGACAATAAGTGACCATGAAAATCTGTTCAAAGTTTTGATTTATTGGATCTTTTAATTTGATATGAATCAAAAGTATTTATAAATTTGACCTTTTGTATGCGTGTGTGTGATGCGCGTGTTTTGGGCGGGTATGACGATGATGCTGCTGTGCCGTTACGGCATATTCCCAAATTGAACGATTTTGGATCCTCGTGGGTCCATTGGCCACCATCTAATTTCTTCGAATCAAAAGGCTTTTTCTTTTTCTTTTTTTTTGGAATTGACGTGTCATCAGTCATCCAGTGACTATTTGACACATCGGATTGTGACAGCGCAGTGCTGACATGTCGTTACTTTAGCGGCGCTTTTGACAAATTTTGAATAAATTAAACTTTATCATCTATGGTTTATGTATGACAGTATGAGCTTCGAAATGTCATTTTGGCAGCGGCGCACCGCACTGACACCGTGCCCACATTTGATAGAATTTTCAGAAAATACCTATAATATATGCGTGTATGTAAATATGTATATATATAGTTGAATAATTAAAAGGTAAAGAGATGGTGTTTCTAATCCTTATTAGAAACTATTAGATGATTTAAAATTTTATAATAGATCACAAACATAATTTGATTTATTATCAGTCACTTAACAAAATTATGGACTCAAATTGATGGGTTTAACTACTTTATTGGTTGGATAACTCTATTTATCAATTACATCAATTAGATTGATTATAAGGATAATTATTGAAATTAATATAATGGTTGTAATTAATAAGTAAAATTAATCAAGCATTAAGGAAGTCAAATCCTAAATTCAAATTCACCACCCTCAAGTGAAAAATAAAAAAGAAAAGAAAGAAAAAACCTACAATACTTGAGAAAACAAAATGCAATACAATAACAATGTCTTTTTTTTCCCACTAAAATTAAGATTTATTAGGATCTATTAAAATGAATAGTTTTTTATACTATCAGATATTTACTCGTATAATTAGAAAATAATTACTCATATTGGAACAGAAATACACACAAAACTACAACAATGTGACTTTTGTAACATGCAACCAATTCCATAACAATTATCAGCCAATGAGCATACAAATTAGAGATTGACTAGCAATTTTCCATCTTCCAAAACGGTCATAGCAAGCAATGCAAAAGATGGAATTAGGTCAAACTTTAACTGTCATTAACTGGTCAACACAAAGAAACCAAATAAAAAAGGTTTAAATTGAATTGCTAGTGCAAGCAACTCGAAAGCAACCGCCCAAGTGAAGGAAAAACACTCTGCTTGGGTTGGCTTCACTTCACAACTCACGTGAACAACCAACAAACCCCATGTGCTTCTTAGTAGTTAAACTTCATAGCCAATCCTCATTTTTATAACTTTTTTTTTTGGCTTAAACAAACAACAAAGTTTTACAACTAAGACTGGTAATTATAATAATAGTTTCTGTCTTGGTATGTTGGTGCATTAAATGCATATGCTTCTTCTGACTCAGTTATGGTTGGAGCTGTCAATTGGCAGTCATAAATATCTCACAAATCATCCTCAAAATTCTAAAACAAATCATCACAATGATTTTGTACGTTTGTATTAGTATTGCATGCTTAACTTTGCAAATTGGAAGAAGGGGCCCATCTGAAAAGGCCAAGAAAGAAATCACGGGTTTGTAAATAAGCAGAAAATGGGATTATAATGAATCAAATGAACAATGTGAAATGAAAGATGAATGACCGGACATATATACTCCTAGTTTGTGCTCTTGCAAAATTGAATGATTAGTCATAAACTAAAGAAATCCGAAGAAATGATTTTAAAATATGAATCTAAAATGGATTATGAAGTCAAATAACTTTCATTTAAAATGTACAAAATCATAATGTAAAAAAGTTATGATATAAAAATATATTCACTAAAATTACGTATATTTAGTGAGCAGAAATCTTTGACATCATTTATGAATATGATAGGAGTGAAACGAGTTCGATAAGTTTATTAATATAGATATGATTGAATATTGACACAAGCTTGACAAGATAGACAATTTCAATTTTCAAACATGTCATGAACATGAAATAAATTTAAGTGGTTAGGTTGTTAAATTTAGACTCAAATAATTAAAGTATAATGCTAGTTTATCCAAATATTTTTTGTTCAGATAACATAATAAATATGTTTTTGACTTTTGAGGTATGAAGGTAAGACAAATGATAAATTGAAACGAATTTAATTTGAAGTGTACAAAAATTAGAAAGGTAAAATGTCAAAATATAGGTGATATGTTTACTAAAATTACAAATATTTCAGAACAAATGACATTGTTTGACACTTATTTACATGATACAAGGAAGATTTATTGATACTGACATGATCAATTAGGTAGGACAGGTAATCACAAACAGAATATGAACATGAAATAAATATAATGGTTAGGGTTATGAATTTTACCACAAACTGGTTAAATGGCTCATGTTTACACAAACATAGTCATGAATTGCCACTGGTCTGCTTTGATGTTCCTTAAACTGAGATGAGTTCCTCACAGAGGGAGACAATAAAAAGAAATAGAAAAAAAGAAAAAAAAAAAAAAAAAAAGCTATTTGACTTTGATGAGTTCATTTTCTATTATTTTGCTTTAAATATATACTTTCCTTGGAAGACAAGCAATGATATGGGGGTTGGACGTACCAGCTGAAAGTGGTCATTTTGGTGACTCAACTTCATTTTCAAATTCTTAAATTGCTTTCAGGGACAATTCTTGGCAGTTTTAAAAGTCTACAGGTCTTACATGCAGCCACCAACCCGTTCATTGTTTTAATATATGTTGCTTATTGACTGATTATCAACAAATAATGAACATGTTTCGTTTGTATATTAGCACAATTACACAAGTGAAAATCAAGCGAAATTGATCGTATGATGTCCTGGCCGAGCAGAATTAATCTCAATCTGTCACAATTTCAATTTCTTTACAACTTAAAACCAATGTGACAAACTGCAAAAATTACACTGGACCAACAGGGCCCTAGGAATCAAAGAATCGTAATAAAAAAAACATATGTAACATGACTAACCACACGCATCAAACCAAAGTCAATTTGTATAAATGGAACATTACACAAACCTATAATGAGCTAAAAATTTCAAACTCTTGATTCATTTCTTCTTTTGATGATTAGAACAGCAAGTCGGTAGAAAGCATACAAGACCTAACAAACAACTCTTGGGTGCACCTCGTTTCTGATTTACACAGCAATAGGAGGATCCTGCATTTAAGAACGGTATACTTAAAAGTTAATCAAACTTCTGTAATAAATATAAGATAAAATGTCAATCTTGATAATAATTACAGTGCTACCAGTAAAGCAACATACCTTGGCAGTCAAGTTCGACACAGCTAGATTGAATTTTTCTCTTGTTTTTGTACCCGCTATCTGCCCAGCCTTTGCAACCTTACTAAATGCACCATTCAACCAAACTGTTCCAGCAGTCACATACCTGAGCAGAATCAAAATAACAGAGGCAATCCATGTAATAGTTGACACATTGTTTCATCGTATTGATTTTATTTACAACAGTCATTAACAATTGAACAAGCATTCAGAGCTTGTACAGCCAATCTAATTTATTGAGGATGGAAAGAACACATAAAGAAAATATTCAAGGTCAACCATTTCTATTATCAAAAGTACTAATTAGCAGAACAAACTTGGAAGCCAGAAACTGAGGAACAATATCCAAAATGAAACCATTTGGATTAAAGAAAACTTTGATATGGTGTCCTTCACTAAAGATGCAAAAGCTATTAAACGAAACTAAAGGGTTTAAACAGGCAGTAGACAGTAGAAAGACAACTGCAGATATTTACATGTTGAAAAATGTGTCACATTTGTAAAACCAATTCTTGAGGAGAGATTAAAATCAACTTATATGAGGTATGAAATACGATCAAAGCATCAAACAATTGGCTTCAAAGACAATAATTTCTCCAAAGGTATAAAGTGCAACAATAGTTCATAACCAAAATTTTTGAGACAAGCTTTACATAATTAATATATGGTTGGGTCATGCAGTAACATGATGAGAAAATGTCACGATGAGTATACACATCGGAAGATCTTCTGATAAGAAGGCTGCCTTTACATAGTAAAGTGATGCAGACTCTTTGTTATTGACTACATAACAGTGGTTTAGTTTAGAGAGGCCAATTTATACCTGCTCGTTTTGACTGCTGAGCCAGTATCATTTATTTTTCTCTCAGCTGCAAATATAGCTGCCATCGTTTTATCTGAAACATGAAGCCTTTGGTCAACAGACTTCACTTTCTCATTGACCACTGAAATCCCAACTGTCAATTTTTCTGTGAGCCCAACTTTGCGATCAAAGGAAATGACCTTGGCAGATGCACTGGCTGTCAACTGATGTTTCTCGTCAAAAGCTCTAGCCTTATTCACAGCATCTTGTCTCATTGCAGAACCTTTTGCAAGCATAGTCGTAACAACTTCTTGTGCTCTATTTACATAAATCCTTCCACTGTTAGATGGGCTTACTTTACCCTGCTTACAGGTACAATTACCCTCAACCGATCAGCTCAATGAGAAACATTTTTAAGGTGCAAATGGTATAACATAACTAAATGTATCTAGTGAACTTAAGGTGCATACTGTATATGCACTTAAAGATAGCTGGCACTAATGTTTTAAAAAAAAAAAAAAAAATTAATAAAAAAAATAGCTGACACTTTTTTCCCCCCTGAAACTAGCTGGCACTTATTTTAAAAGAAAAAAAAAAGTATGGATATGTTCAGGAAGCTGAAATTGTTTTTAACAGGACACTCGCACTTTACAAATGATATAGCCTAAATATAAAATTTCCACTTTGGCAATGGAATATAAAAAATATCATCATCCTGCAAGAAACATAATTAACAGAAGGTCATATAAATTGAAAGATCAAACAAATTGGTTCAATCATTCACCAGAGAAATAAATTTTGTTACACCACATGTCCAGAATAAAGTTTATCAATAAGAACTAAAATCGAAAGATTTAAACATCTAAGCATTTTCAACACCAGACAAGCACTAAAATTTGATTTCTACTAACCTCAACACTTTCAGCAGGAGCTACAGCCACAGCATTTTCTACCATAGTTACTTCCTGCATGAATTGCATTCGAGAACATAAGGATCAGCCACTGTAGTTGTAAAGAGATTAGGAAAACTTGCTTAGGCTTACCTGCATATCAGGTTTTGGTACATAGTCTTCGGCAGGACTTATACTCACAATCTTGTCTACTATTGTTGCTCCCTGAACACAAAGTAAACAATTATGTTACTGCCTACAGCCATATTATGCAGAATGTTAAGTGAATACAGGAAATAATTTCAGATCATATGTTAAAATCCTAGGAAATCCCACCAATTCCTAATCTTATATTTCAATATTCAGAAGAGCAACCACCAACTCCTATTTAATACAAAATGAAGATAAAATCAACTCTAATTAAAGCATTCTCTTGCAATTTACTGTTTCAAGTAACAAATCCTAATGAAAATTAGTTGAATTGATTTTCAAGAAAATGCAGCCTGTATGTGATTAGCTAGAAGAGACCTACATTTAAAGGGTGAAGTTAAAGAAAAGCATTCAACTCATTTGCTTTTGTCTCTAAATTCCTTCAAGTCCACTCAGCATTATGAAACTGAAACCGAATAAAGCTACAAGACTAGCTAATTCTCCAATGACAAATACCTGGAATTTGCTGGCCAAAAAATAACAAAACAAAGCAACTTCTAACAAAAGAAGTTGAAGCCAGATTGAGGACACTCACAGATAACAACAATGCAATTTCAAGTGCTTTTGGATCCTTGAATGTCACAAAAGCTGTCTTTGACTGTCCCGCTTCACTGCACCCCAAAAAAAAAAAAAAAAAACAACAACAACAACAAAACCACCTCCATCAACCTTCACTTTCCAGCTAATTCCTCAAGCATACGATTTCAATCTCAACAAGCCAAATAAAGCAAATATCCTCCCTTCATTTTTCGCACACCAAACCGACCAAAATAAATAAATAAATAAATAACCACATAAATCCGAATTAGCAAATTTTACTTCCCTTCCTTCTATTCACTTGCATTTTTTTAACAAAACAAAACGTAAATACAAAGATCCGAGTATCAGAATCAACACCACCAAAAAAAAAAAATTCCCATTTGTGAAAAAAAAAAAAAAAAAAAAATCCCATTTTCCCTTCATTAAACCTCCTCCTTTTTGTCAGCATCCATACACAAATATCAACAACAAGCGACCAAGCAGTAGATTCAGCCCCACACAAATTAGTTAATTTCCCATTTGGGAAACCAAAAACTACACAAAACCAACGATCCAAAATCCCATTTTTCCAAACACAAAATAAACAACACCGCAATACCAACCTCAGAATCTGAATGTGTTCAATATCACCGGAGAAGGAGAAGAACTCGTGAATCTCCCTCTCACTAGCTAGATCTGACAAGTTCTTCACTTGCACCGTTCTCGTCTGCTAGACAAACAAACCCAAAAAAAAAAAAATCACTTCTTTTCCAGCTCAGGATTGAATTCATGGAATTACAGAGCAGGCTTTGGTTTTTTTTAGATTGGTAGGAGAGTTACCTGTATAAGTGAACTAACCTGCATTGTGATTGTAGAAGTTGGAGTCGCCATTGAAACGTAGTTTCTATGTGTATGTGTTGAAGTCTTGTTGTGGTGTGCGATTTTTGGAGAGAGAGAGAGAAGAGAGACAGGTTGGATTTGTGGTAAGACCTCAGGAGCAGGGAATGTTGAATCAGGTTGTGTCATAAATATGCCTCTGCTTGTTTTCTATTAAAATTATAATAAAATAATTTTCTTTTACCTTTTCAATTTAAAATAATTTTTCTGTTTCTTTTTTAAAAAAAAAAAACAAAATGTCATAGATATTTTTAAAGAAAATTTATCAACAAAAACAAAAGAGGTATATGAATCTTTATATATATATATATATGTATAAATTAATCTTTCAAAATGCACAACATGATTTTTTAAATTTTGTATTTTTCATTTATTTAAAATGTGGAGGCTAATTTAATTACAAAATCAAGTCTTATTTTTATGGCAAATTTGATGGCTTTAACCTTTAACTATCTCTGTTTCTTCTTTTGTTAATAGTGTGAAATTAGAGTTGTAATTAAGAATTTATATTTAAGAGAAATAAAGATCATAATTAAAGATAAAAAGTTTGTGTTAAAAGAATTTAAGTAATTTTGCTTGTATAGAAAAGTCATTTTAAGGATTTCAAAAGAGAAAAGTCATTTTAAAGGAATATAACTAATTTGGTTTGCACAGGAAAGTTTATTTTTAAATAATTTAACTAGTTTTGTTTGTATAAGGTTATTATTGACATACTTTTGCGTGCTTATACTAATATGTTTTAATCCTATGTTTGACATAGGATATTGGGATGAAATGAATTGAATTGAAAAATTATTATCCTATATTTAGTAGAATTTAAGATTGAAATAAAACTATATGTTTAGTGTATGTTGAAATTTGGTTGGAATAAAATTAATTTAAATATTTTTTAATATACTTAATTTTTTTTAAAAAAATCTTTAAAAATTTTGGAAAAAAATGTGGAGATATTTGGTATAGGTTGGAATTGGATAAGAATAAAACTAATTTAAATATTTTCTAGTATACTTAAAATTTATTTTAAAAAATTCTTTTTTTTAAAAAAAAAAGTGAAGATGGAATGCTAATTTCAAACCCATCAAATCCCACCATCTTGATTGGGAATGAGTATTCTCGTCAGAACAGAATTTGAAAAAGTTTAGGATTGAGTTTGAAATCTCATTAATTATTCTCTAAACATGGGATTTTAAAATTTAAGATGACAAGTGATCAATCACTACTTATATCACTTATGATGACAAGTGATCACTACTTACTCAAAGTAACTACAATCTGTTGTGATTAATCACTATCTATGTAGTTCCAATGTTTAAACTTATAATTGGAAGATAACTATTTTCACAATAAGATATTATGGCGGGACTTAAATACTACCATTGAAGTGGGTGGAGATCCAAAGAAGGTATACAAAAGGAGTCTGGTTGGTGTGTGTGTTTACTATTAGGGGTGGCAATTCGGGTTAACGTGTCGTGTTGGACAAGACCCGAACCCGACCCGAACACGACCCAATAAGGAAATGGGTTGAACCCCCTCAACCCGAACCCAACACGGTCATTAACGGGTCAACCCGTTAATGACCCGTTTAACCGATACGTTAGTAACTCGTTTAACCGACATGAATAATAACCCGTTTAATCGACCTGTTTATGACCCATTTAATGATAGTTAATACATTTAAATTTTAATATAGATATAATAAAAAACAAATTAAAATAAATATACATAAGATGTAAAAAATACAATTATCCACAAATACAATTCAAACCATAAAAATACAAATGTTTACAAAGATGATTATAAAAATATCTTTACAAATATAATCCTTCATATTTAAAAAAAAAAAAAAACAACATAAATTTTTTTTGATGTAGTCTTTTATAATAGAAAAACAATATCAAGCGTTGATTACATTCACCAAACTAAACTTGTCAAAAGATAATAATTAAAAGTTAACTAATTAGAAATTATACATTTATACATGAAAAAAATAGTTTAACAAATATTTTATTAAAACCAATAAAATTTTACTACTACATGGCAATTTGTGATGAGGTGAAGTGTAGAGATGAAGTTTGGAGATTTGTGTTTATGTTAGGGTTTAAACTTTGAAGGATATATATATATATATATATATCTATCTACCACTGATATTACATGACTACCCCTCTAAAATAAAATTACTTTTTTACCCTTATTTAACGGGTCAACCCGTAACCCGTTAAATAAAACCTGAATCCGACACGATAATTAAATGGGTTAGACGGGTTGACCCGTTTATTTACCCAACCCGTTAATGCTCAACTCTAACCCGTAATAATCGTGTCGGTTTCGTGTCGACCCGTCGTGTCGGGTTCCAAATTGCCAGCCCTATTTACTATCAAGGATATATATTATTAATATTATCTTTAAAGTCAATTTCAATTATAAAATCATGTATTTTTTTGAATAATTATAAAATCATGTACTGTTATCGTCATTTTGTGCTATGAATAATCCATGTCTTACTGAAAAAAAGTTTAAATAATCGTTTCTAATAGAGAATTAAATTATTTAAAACGAGTAATTAAAAAAAAAAAAACAATTCCCACGGTTATTGATGAATTGATTAGATGATAATAAAATAGAACAACAATTCATTTAATCATTAGGATGTGAATAAAAAATAGAAAAATATGAATGCATAACCTTCACAAGGAATAATTAAGTGTAAAAAAAGAATAAATAACTATATTTATCTTTCATGATATAAAATATTATGATTAATCTATTAATATATTAAAATAACAAATATTAATGATTTATTCAAAATTTTAAATTGTTATCTTATATTTTAATTCACATATTAACACGATAAATAATAAATAATTCTAAATAAAATTAAAAAATATATCACTTATCCTTCAATAAAAATTATTCATAAAACTTGTATGTTTTTTAAACAATTATGATAACTTGGATTTAGAAGATAAGCATATGATTTAAATTCATAATTTCTTAATATGGTATATCACTAATTCAATCTATTCTTATATTGGTAAAAGGAAATATTAATTATTATTAAATAAAGTAACAGTTTAGAACTGGGAAGGAGGAAACGGCTGACCTAAAGTGTCCACAAGAAGAAGACAAAAGTTGGTATAAATAACAATTTTAGAAGATAGAGGGTAGAAGGGTAAATTCAAATAGAGCCAGGTCATTTGATTCTTTTCTTGGTCAAAACGTGGGATATGTCTTGAATATTGGGCGCCGACAAGAACCTGAGTTGGATTTTTTGTAATATGGAGTCTGTGAATTGCGATTGAAGGAGTCACGCTTTATCTTTTCAATTTTTGTAACTTTTTATCTGCTTGGCTATCACTTTTGATTTACAAATAGGGCGGCTATATTCCCACCCAAAAAATTCCTTACTACCTCCGATTACTAAAAAATTCCTTGTTACATCCAATTATTTTATAAGTTTATATTAAAAAATTAAAATTAAAACTAATAGATATAATTAATGAATAAGATTATCCAACTAATTGATATGATTTATATACTAAATTAGGTGTAGAAAGTAAATTGAAAATTTTAATTATATCATTATCTACTTTTAAATAATTACATGTAAAAATATAGTAATAATGATATTTTTGGGTGTCGATAGAGAGACCATAAAAAGAGGAATAAATTAGAGCACTTTTGGCGCAATCTTTGATTCCTGACCCGAGTCCTCTCATTTCGTCGCATGCCTCTATGTGTGCAGTTTTCATGCGCATGCATTTCTTTATTCTTTTCTTCAAACCATTATATCATCTTTCATTTTGTCAACATCTCACTTTTTAACTTATATCAACAATTTAAATATAGGGATGTTAGCATTTAGCATTTGTGGACCCTTTTATGTGTCTTTTATCATTTAATTATTCATTTAAGTTTAATAGCATCTAGGACAACAATACCTTGCATTAGACTTGATTTTCATACTATAGAAATAAAGAGTAATACTATATTTTTAAAAAATTTTATCAAAATTCATACTTAAATAATGTGGTATTTGAATTGTCAAGATATAATAAATCATGAAATAATATGATGATTAATAGGATATTAACAACTCACATACCACATCACATATATATAAATTTTGACAAAAATTTTGAAAAACTTAACATTACTCATAAAGAGAAAAATCATTAACTCTTGGAGGATATAAATCTATCTCTCGAAGGAAGAAAATTTTCCTTCAATTCTTGAAGAAAGAAAATTTCTCTTCCTTTGGAGAGTTAACAAAATTTTCTTCTTTATTTTTTTTTTCTCAAATATTTAAGTCTTTATTTCAAATTATAAGTTATTTTTTTTCTTTTCTTTTTTATCCACATTCGAGTTCCCTTCTTATTATTTCTTGTTTTTTATTATTATTTTAAGCAATCTTATAAATCCAACAAAAAAAAAAAAAAAACCTTTAAAACAGATCTATGAATTCAAACAACTCATATTTTCAATATAAACAACATATCATGATGTTTGCTATGGCCCTAACAATTGAACCATTAAAATGTTGTTATTGGGTGAACAACTTTGTTTGATACAGTAAGATAGTGGGGTGTGTTTGGGATGCCATTTCAAATACATCTTTTACGAAAAAAAATCGTTTGAGTAAAGCTTTCAAATAAATTAATTAATGCTATCCGGTTATTATATGTAAAAAAAAAAAAAAATTGAAACTTCATGGGGGAGTGGCTCCCCACTGGTCCTTAAGTGCCTCTATCCTTGACCAGCGAGTAATTTGCTGATGATGACGAGACACCAGTTAATGGATAACCTTGCATTGTGGACCTTTTGTTTTGGGACAGTAGGCATCCATCGTTTTTATTCAACTTTCATATCTTCTACATCCAATTTTATATCACAGTTAATATGTTATTTAAATATTTAGATTTAAAGTTAACAATATGGTTAATATATGAATAACATATCAATTCTCACATCAAATTAAATAGATAAAGTTTTATAAAATTATTGAATATCTACTATTACTTTTGTTTTCGAGTTTTACACCTAATTGGAATAATATTATAGGTTCAATGGCTAGATGACACGTGATTGATCCAGCGAAATATTTTTTATAGTTTTATAATATTTGTGAATTCAAATTGTATATTTCTATTCCAAAGTTGGATCAATAGTTAAAAAAAAAATGTGGGTTCAGTTCATACTTATACAAATTTAAAATTATAGTGGTTTTGAAAAATAAGTATTAGTATTACACGTCATTTTATAGTATAGATAATTGTATACCTTCCTATTCATTTTAATGGTTAGAGTTCAAATCCCATCAAATATATTTTATAAGCTTGAACTTTGATAAGTTTTGCATGGGTACTTGTTTGTCAATTATGAAAGTAATGAATGATTTTGATAAGTTCGATAAGTACCAGATCAATTCACATATGACATATGACAATTTAAAAAGTGATTGTAAAGAATAAACACATCTTTCTTTATCGACAATAAACCAATTACAATTGTTGAGTACTCAATTTATTTACAATATCAAAAATAATTTCACATGACGTATTTCGAGCTTACCAAACTTTAAAGGCTGAATAATTAAGAAAACCATGTACAATTTCAATATTTTCAATTTGGATCAATCAGATTCATCTTCATCTTCGTAGTATTTGAATGGTAACGGTACTGATTTGAATGCTCGATACTTGCCAACATTATTTAAATGCTCATTTTCCAACCTGCTCAATCCAAATAATTTTCCAACATCAATATTTAGATTAAACTCTGTTGGCAGCATTATCATAAAAAATGGTATAAACATGCACATATAATTGATCATATCCTCCTATGTATCCAGACTTATAAAATGTCATTTTAATTTTACTAACGTGTGTGGAAATTAATTATCCTACTACTTGTTAGTTGGATTAGAAACCTAGCAAAATGAGATATAAATTAAAATACAAATTGAGATATCCAATATAATCGAATGGATTTTTACCTGAAGAAATTCCATATGCCACGACGAATAATTTCCAGGCTTGCAACTATTGTAATCAAAGTTTGTCTATGCAAGAAAGGCAATTGTAAGTTGAGCACGGTTTGCAACCAAGCAAATTTTAGCAAGACATTCAAGACCTGTGATGTTTTCATCAACATGGTTAGTACTGATTGTGTGTTTAATTTATTAATATAATTCATTAATTGTTATTACTTGCGAATAAAGTTACATCATGCGAATTTTCTCTTTTAGAAATAAAATTTCAATCGTTAAGATGTTCTAAGATATTCCTGACTTACCATGGCTGCAAAATATATAGTTTTGTGAGGTACAAGGAGTTTGTCTCTCAACCAGCGGTTCTTTGATTGGCGTTGAAGAAGCCCCCAGTCCACAACAAGGTCCCAATATGTACCATAAATTGCTGCAATGGCTGATGATATTCCTGCTAGTATTTTCCACCCCATTCCCATGTAGAGACTGTTTGCAGTTCTTAAGCTAATTGCAATGATTGTCACAAAATATTTCATTCCATTGTATAATTGCATCCGATCTTTTTCCTCGAAGAGTCGTCTAAGGCACTACAATTGAAACATCAATGTTAAGTTCTATAACTGTAATCTCAACAGATGATTCAATCTAATTTCATCTAATCTTGTCTAGTAGATGTGATATGAAATTACATCGAACCTGAAGGAAACGGGACCAGTAGGGGATCACAGCAACAACAAAATAGAAAGTGTTGTAGACACCACTTTCCTTGCAAGTGTTTTGTCTGAGTTTATAGTCTCCCCAACCATAGTAGCAAATATAGAACTCAAGGCTCCTAATGGCTTGCACCTAAAAAAAAAAAGAAATAAACGTCATATTTTATATTATAAAAAAGCGGAATTTCACAGCATGGACTAATTTAAGTACCTGGCTAGTTAACTGATCAGCCAAGAAGAAATCTTGGAGTGTCACCTGCAGTAGAGAAAACGTGCATGATTAATAGATTCGCTTATAAATATACATACATACGGTTCTTTTCGTGTAGGATTATTGAAATAACGTATTTGTAAAAGTTCTAGATCGTCATTTTTACAGTTTTGATTGTAGGACTCTTGAGAAGTTTTCCATATTCTAATATATGTAGTAGTTACTATCAAACTCAAAAATTTAAAAGATTGATATATGACACATCTTCTCATGTGTAACATAGATAGATTACTGATATGATAATAGATGTTGGACACATACTAAATACCCTTTACTTTTATAATAGCTGCAACAAGAATTAAAGATAAAAGGGGACAGTGAGTTCAAACAAGAAATCTCCAAACTCTAATATTATGTTAATTATTATCAAACCCAAAAGTTTAATCTGATTAGAAAATGCTAAAGTATAATATTTAGAACTTGAGATTGACACATGACAATATGACCCATCTCCATATGATGAAAGATCTCCATCGCTTCCACCAAACAATGGGCACCTTCCATTATCCGGAGATGGACGTCTGGATGATCTGACATGGAGGTCAATCGCCTAGTTGATTTCTACCGTCTATGTCAAGACTTCTACACACAAACTTTTCAGGAATTCTGCATTGAACAAGGATCGTATAACATTGAATTTTGCTCTTTGTTAGTATCTAATCAACGTTGTTTTTTTACCTTGTAGAGAGGAGCACAGATGCAGTGAAACAAACAGGCAACAAAAAAGTATCGACTTGAGCGATATATGATGTTGAAGGGGCAGATCAATATGAGAATCACAAGCTGAAGAGATACACAGAGAAAGAAAACACATTACTTTTAGTGCATATTCTTGGAAGTATGTAGCATACATTGAGAGGGAAAAAGACGTCTAAGTTTAAATAAATGTACCAAAACCAAGGCTAGAGGAAGAAGCTCAGTCAGGGCCTTGTAATCATTTGTTTTGGGGTCCATTTCCATGTCCAGATTTAGTAGCACACTAATGAGTGCTAATGTTCCCAGACCAAAACTCACAAGAAGCACTTCTCTGTAACCCAACTCTGTCCCTTGTTTGAAATTAAAAATGAAAGGATAATTGACCCGGTACCGCCTCCAGAAGTATATGTTTCCAGCATACATTAGCATGTGTAGAACAATGAATGCAAAGAAGCTGCATGTACAAATTTACCACCACTTGTCAAACAAATGTACTAAGCCTCTTTTCTGTCAACAAAATACTACCTTATATTATATATATATTACCTATATAAAGGAAACAAATTCTCCATGTATTGTTTATGTCCTTCGCTATTTAAAATATCGCGTGCATGTATGACGAAGATAAGGGCCAGTATAAGTGCGGCTGAGCAGCCAACGAAGACACCTGAAAGGTTCTCGATATACAGATTCAGAGTAAAACAACCAAGAAGTACATGATCATTTTATTTGTCCACTAGTACTCAGAGTTGAGACCGAAACCGAATATATCTTACCGGTGGAAAATGATATCCAATGTTTTTCCTTTTTTGCTTTTGGTCTTAAGATGCTCATGCCTTTTCTGTGATTTGAATTTGAGAAATGTTTGATGAATGTATCCTCAACTCTCACCATAAGCTTGGTTAACTGCAATGAAACCAGTTTAGATCGGTTAATGAGGATAGAATCTGAAGACACAGCAAGTCTTATTTATGTGTACAAATTTTTCAGAATCTACATATAATTAACAGAGTACGTACTTCATCAGAGTTGCCAAGGTAGGAGTTATCAACCATTTTCATATAAGAAGCTGATGCTCCTCTTGAAGTAATCTGCAGCCACGATATAGGAAAGCAAATTTTAGACTAATCTCAGGTTATTTTGCTTGAAAGTTATTGCTATAGAATGGAAGATAAGTAAGTTGTTTTGTATGAGAGTTACCTTGTCATATTTCTTCATGATTTTCGAAAAGGTTAACAAATTTAGGAAGCTGTTTACATTTGCAAGCAAGAACGATTATGAATACACAATCATATTTAAGAAAATATAAACCTTCAGTGAGTGATCGAGTGGAACAGCTGTTACCTATATCCCTTAAGAAGACGAACCTTGTGATAGAATTCGATGAAAGCTTGTTTAAGTTTTCGTTCGACTTCTTTTAGATTTTCCTTATTGAAGGTGGCCTCTGTATGCTTAGGAGCATTGATAAAACCTTTGAAGATTGAATAGGGAGTCTCAAGAGTTTTTTGTAGCTTTACATGGTCAAGTACATCTAGTGGAACTGGTTCAACGCTGTGGCCACTGCTAGAGTCGGTCTGCTTGTCATGATCATTTGATTCACCTGAGTGCAGATTCAATCAAAACCTTAAGCAATTAGAAATCAGAATGTTCAAATTTGTTGTATATTATAATAAGCACTTACTATTGCTGCCACCAGGCAGATCATCAGGAGTTGAATCAATAAGTACTCCTTGCAATTTTCTAGCCTTTATTCGAAATGCAATCAAAGCATTCATTTGCTTGCTTAGAGTATCAGCTTCATCTATCACCTCTTTCACTTTAAGCCTATAGAACTTGTCAACTTTGTTGAATTCATCATCAAGCCTCGAGAAAAACGTTTGTTCACATGCTCCTCCTTCCTCTGCAGCAGTCATGAGGAACGTGGTCTCGTAACATTCAGAGCCATTTCTGTTCACATGATTCACTAAAATGGAGCTCTCAATGTCTTTGATTGATGGGGTCTTCATGGGCTGATTCTGCCTTTGTATTAAACCACTGAAAGTTCTATATAGTGTCATTGCTCGGTTTAGGCCACCTGCTGCTGATGTAGAAGTTGGCCTGTAACCTCTTTGCTTCAGTCTTTGAATTTGCTTCAATATGGTCTTTAGATTATTATAATCCACGTACGCCTCTTCCCATTCAGGCACCATTTGGGAGGCATATTCCTTCCCGAACTTCATTGTTATGCGCTTCTCTGATAAAACTAACTTGAATTGCTCCGGCGAATGGGGAGGACTAGAAGTTGATAAAGAAAATAATCTGAAAGCAACTCACTGTAAGTGACCCTTTTTATAAAGCAATAATATTGACAGAGACGATTATGTGGTTACAGAAAACTTCGAACAAACTTTCATGTGTTGAAAGAATAAATATTTATATGTTAATTTTCCGCGTGCTACAGTTTCATTATGATTGAGAATGCTTTTACAGGTCATTCAGATTTGGCAACTTGAATTCATGATAATGAAAACAAACTAATGGCGGATTAAGCACTAAAGTGGGAGTGGTTACCAGCTAAAAGTGACCTTGTCTTTCTCTTCCTTTTTAAAGAAGTCTCACAGACAGACCCATCACCCACGTTGCGGGTCCGCGGCAATAAGTAATTTATGTTTAAAAAAATCAAAAAGCAAAAATGTATGATTGTACGGGATTGTCTTTTGTGTCATCGTTTTTATTCAATCAATGCGGATTTAAATCCTGCAACATTCCCATGAAAAGAAGGCAAATTACGTGTTTCAATAGAGAAAAATGAAAAGCAGCACATAAGTTTGTACCTCTTCAACCAAAACTCAAGTTAAAGGGTACACTAATGTTGACCGAACTGTACAGGTGCCATCAGCATTGTGGAATATTAATAGCAGGCTATGTCTCATTGCCCCCTGTTATACGTTTCATGTATTCAACTCAAGGTATTTTTTGTTGAATTCTATCCAAATATTTAATATTTTATCCTAATCTATTGGCGGATTATGGAATATCAGCTCTATCAATTCATTTGTAATTATGGTTTATAAATTACGATTTTTTTTTTTTTATGAAATCTTTATGAAGACATTTTCACATGAGAATTATAAATGGTTATTTTAATTCAATTATACCAGCGCAATTCTCAACTTCTGTTGAGGTTTTAAGTCTTATTTTATACATTAAAGTCACATTTGGTCACCGAATTGTATTGTATAGTACTATTTTGAATAAGATTAAATTAGATTGGATTTGATTTATATTGTATTATTTTTACACAATCATATGTTTGGTGGTGATTATATTTGTTAATGTATGATAACTTAGTATCAGAGTTTTTTGATCCCTGGTTCATATATTTTCTTCTTATTTTATATGAAGTTTTTATTACACATGTTATACGATAGATGATATTTAGCATGTATTTATTATCTGTTATCAGTTCACGTTACACGTGAGGAGGTATATTAATGTGTAATAACCTCAAATTTTAAATATTATAGTTGAGTTATTGTCTATTAATTTAAGTTTTTTAATCTAATGGTAACTAACTATATTATATAGTATTAAGTTACAATTTTTGGTGTATAAATAAGATTAATATCTATTAAATATTAATTTAAAAAAATTAATTAACATTTAGTTTTAAATTACAATAATAAAATGGAATATAATAAATATTGGCTATTATTATTTTCAAAATTATTTTGAAAAAAGTTTTGAATATTAAATATTTTATTTAATTAATATTTTTAAATATTATATATAAATATTCTAATAGTTTTTATAAATTATATCTGGAAAAAAAATGATCTGTCACGATTTAAAAAAATGGTAAAGTCCAAACCCACCCCTTTTCTCTGTATTAAACAGTGTACAGTATGTTGTTCTACAACCACTATTTGCACCAATTAGCACAATACCAATTCAAACGCTTGTACAGCATTACCAAATACATTTTAAATCTCGTTTACAACACTATACATTGCAATAGGCAAGCCCTACTAGAGAAAAACTAGAAAAAAGCATGGGGTTTTTCTCTAGTGTTGTGGGATTAGATATTTGGGCAAAACGCCAACCCTAGTGTTTTTTTTTTTTAAAAAAAGTAATGTTAGCCATTCCAACACATATCATAACTAATGATACAACAATTTAATTGAAATGATGTGTTACAGGTGAATCAAACAATCACTAATAAACCCCTTTTCAAAAAAGGCAATCACTAATATACATATGATACAATCACAAATTTTGAAAATATAATCTTTTGACAATTTTGGATGGAGTAAGATATGCCGAATTCGTCTAAAGCTCGATTAATTACTAGTGAAACAGCGTTTGCATTTTTCACAACAACCTCTCTTTCACTAATGGTTTGATCAAGTTTGACTATTAAAAGTTATATTTAATTGTCAATTACTGATAAAAATATGAAAATGTCTTTGGTCCATCTTCCTCATTTAATATATATATTTTAAAAAACTAATCAAAAGAGTTGGACTATTTTCACCTTTAATATCTAAAATGAACGATGAAGATCAATTTAAAAAAGAAAATGAAACATTTCAAGAGAAGGAATTTGTCTTTACATAATATATTGGCAATACCAGTTTAAGAGTTAGGGTGTATAATAGTTGTTCTATTAAACACATCACATAGAGTTTATGAAAGACTTTTGTGATTTATCGGTTCATTGGAAAAGTCATTACGAGTGAAACTTTTTATTTTATTTGTGTTGAAATGGGTGTTTCAATAGTTGTTATATGAAAAGTCAATCGAATTTGCCAAATCAACTTTTGCATATAAAGGTCAAATGGAAGAATGTTAAGAGTCGAAAGAAGTTATGACTATAACGTGTCCAAAGCCGAAGGACCATTTCCCAAATGAAACTTGGAGGGTAAGAAAGCCTTTGTTAAGGAAAACCTCACTAGCCCCTTAGAAAATGACACATAAAAAAGAATAAATAATCTTATAGCTCCTAACGTTTGATTATTACCACGCAAAGACAACATTTGGCTTTTATTACAACGACCTACTCTCATTAATTACTTGACTTTATTTGATCGTTAACTTTAATTCTAGAAGGATAATATAGTTATTTTTTCTTTTTCATTTTCCTTCAAAAATTATATAATTTAATGGGCTATTTGAATTTTGGACAGTAAAGATTCGTTTAAAATAATTTCAAATTTAAAATAAAATTTAAATATAATTTTAAATATAATTTTTTTTGTCAAATACATATGAGTCTTTGTCTCTTCTTTTCTTCCATTTATCTCTTCTTCTTCTTCTTCTTCTTCTTCCATTTCACTCTTCTTCTTCTTCATTCACAATGCACACCAAAAGAAGCACCATACTTCAATGCACTAACTTAATTAAGTCAGTGCATTGTATGTGAGTCATTATACGTCAGAGCAAGTGAAATTAACTAAATCTAATAGCCTGTTGTATGATGTTCATATTATAGTTACTATAGATTTTACAATATTTATTCTAAATAGCTTGAAAAACACTTTTATTATGTAAAACTCTTCTAAAATATAGTATCAAAACATTTTTTAACTAAAAAGCCCAAATTTTGACTTCTTTTCTTCCACTGTCTGAAGCCAAAACTAAAAGTTTTGCTAAACTTCAATTTGGATAAATTCTCTCTAGGTGCATCATTACCGCATTGCTACATCAAAAATATTTAATGATAAATTTGAATAGCTAAATAATATATTTGTGTTTGTTTGTCACAAATTTATAACATTATTCGATTAATTTTAATATATTTTTTTAAGATATAGGTGTCTTTTCAATATTAAATAGATTTTATTGGTCCATAATTAGGGGTTGTTTGTTTTTTTTGCCTGAAACTAAACAGTATTGTTGAAGACTGAATAGTGACTGAAACATGAAATCTAAATGATATATTTGTTTTCTTTTTCCTTATTTCTAAATATATAATTGTTATGGGTATTTTTGGGACCACATAAATGGGCTGGTAAAAGCCCAAGGAAATAGCCCAATGAGCGAGCCCAAGAGAAGAAGCCCGGAATCACCAACACCCAGCTTAGAGCGAGCTCGCAGATCACTAAGGTCATCTCAGGCCGCTGGAAGCCTAGGTTTAGCTCGCCATCAAGTCCAATGGTCAGGTCACAACATCGAGGTCGCTTCATCAGCTCGCAACCTCAACTAAGACCGCCCCGGTACATATTTAGCTCACGTAGGTGAATAACAGATCGTCGAGCTCGTGTCAGACCAAACCTCTTGGACTCAGATTTCCCGACCTCGTGCTTGCAAGATCTATGTCATTCCAGATCCCGATGAGCAATTAGGGCAGTATGACTATAACAGAGTTGTTAGTCAATGCAATAAATGTTATGTCAGAGTAGTTGATTTCTTTACGTGTACTATACTCAATCGTAATCCCTCTTTCTTCTACAAATAGAGGGGATTCATTGTAAAGAGAGAGAGCTGATTTTTTAGTGACAGTCACGCTACCGAAATATATGGGGAGTGATCTGTGGATGTAGGCATCATTACCGAACCACGTAAAAATCTTTGTGTTATCTCTTGTTCTCTCTCTCTCTCTCATCTCTTTGGTATGCTTTGTTGCTCTTTGATTGCAGGTATTGGGCGTTGAATCACCTGTCGGCCGTTTCCGGACGTCGACATTAATTGGCGCTAGAAGGAGGGCCCTATGTTGCAATCTTGAACTTTCGACAACTATGGCAAGAGGAAGAACAACCAGAAATTCAGACCCGGTAGCTGATCCACCTGAAAGGCGAACAGATCAGCAGGAGCATGATTTCCAACCGATGGAGAATGATGTTGTGCCCGTATCAGGCACATCTCACGCCCCCATGACAGGTGTTGCTGTAGATGTGCCTCCGCCGACCTCTCACCAACCAGCACCGACAAACTCTATGGCTGGGGGGCTGCATGTATGGCATCAGCGGCAAGAAATATTTGAGGATATGATGCAGCAACTCGCAGAAGCGGTCAGGGTACTGGCATAGGCCCAAGCACAAAATGTGCCTCCAAGAGAAGTTTGTCAGCAGTAAAAAGCCTTCCAGCTCCTGATGGACCGTTCAGAGAAGTGCCGCGACCTTCTAGTTCAGCTCGCTCTTCCAACTCGCGCTTGAGAAATGGAGGTCGCCGAGCTTGTGAAGAAATGAACAATCAACGTATGGAGTCGTACCGAGCTAGGAGCTCACAAAGGTCTCGTCTGGAATGTACCCCAGATTGCAGCTCTTAAGGTCGCGAGCTCGAGGGAGGCTATAACCCTCAGATACCAATAATAGAAGAACTGTTACAGAGGATTCAGCAGCTAGAGGAGCAACCTGGACCCTAGAATCTGAAAGAGCAGTACGAGGAGAAAACCCCTCTCTCCAGGGAGATCGAGA
The DNA here is from genome assembly GCA_019925255.1 of Litchi chinensis. NCBI lineage: Eukaryota > Viridiplantae > Streptophyta > Magnoliopsida > Sapindales > Sapindaceae > Litchi > Litchi chinensis. The sequence continues at coordinate 22,141,387 of CM034466.1, forward strand.
CGCAACCTTTCCCCTATAGGTTCAAGTTTCCCAACGTTCCACCTTATAATGGAGACAATGACCCTTATGATCATCTGGATGCATTCAATATCCAAATGGATCTTCAGACGTCCAACCCTTGGTGAAATGCAGTGTTTTCCCAGCCACTTTGGGAGACGTTCCGCGAGCTTGGTTAAGGTGTTTCTCAACTCACAGTATAAACAGTTGGGGGAAATGTCAACGAATATTCATCAACCAGTACCAGACTCTAAAAAAACAGCTCGCACCACCCTACAATCTCGCTATAGTCTTTCAACGGTAGGGTGAGTCTTTGAAAAATTACATTACCAAGTTCAGACATGAGGTCGCCAACGTGGAGAACCCCTCAGATGATAGCATCTTAACTGCAATCTCAACTGGGCTTCGTAAGGATGGGAAACTCGATGAGAACATATACAAGTCCCCAGTAAGGGACCTGGGTGAATTCTATGAACGAGCTGCAAAGGAGATTAGATGGGAAGAAACCTTCGGCCCTAAAAAGTCTGACTAAACGGATAAATCAAGCAGTCCCAACCAGTTGAAGAAAAGAAATAATGGTGGGGATGGAAATGAAGGTCAGAATGAGGGCTCAAGGCATCAGGTTGCTAAAAAAGCCAGGAACGAGCTCAGATGCGAGCGACCTCAGCATCAAGGTCACCATGTTAGCTACAGCGTCTTGTCAAATATGCAAGACAGTATATTTGCAACGGAAAGGGGTAGAGAGGACTTTGGGAAACCCAACCCCATAAAGACCCCTACTAAGTTCAGAAACAAGAACAAGTTTTGTGTCTATCATGATGAGGTCGGACACAATACTTCAGATTGCTAGAAGCTGAAAGATGCTATTGAGAACCTAATCAAACAAGGCCGCCTGGGAGAATATGTGGTGCAACCTGCATAGTAGTAGCCCCAACAGGCTCTCAAGCTAGACGTGAACCCTCAGTGCATCCATATTACAGTTGCTCCCAACAGGTCATGTCTCTAATTTGTAATTCAATTTAAGAAATCAATAGAAGATATGAATTTTCTTCAGTGCTTTATATTACAGCTATTTTATTGATTTCTTAAAATCATGTCATGAAATCATGAAAAGCGTTTACGGTTAGCTGAGGTCGCGACCCTCTGGACAGCTTGCTATTACGCTATCTTAGCTGAGGCTTCGATCTACTAGAGATAGCTAGTTATAACACTGTTAGCTGAAGCCGGCCTACTGAACAGTTCGCAAAAGCGCGTCGTTATGGTAGGAGAGGTTACGACCTACTAGACAGCTCGTTAGTACACTATCTTAGCTGAGGCTCCGACCTACTGAAGATAGCTAGTGCTGCTAGCTGAGGTTACGACCCCCTACGTAGTTCGACGAAATATTGCTATAGCAGGCGAGGTTCCGACCCCCAGCATAGCTCGCAGCAATGTTTTTATATATTATGCTGGCTGAGTTCCTGAATCGAGTTATGATCTGGAACCACAGCCCGTGATGGTCAAAAGACCTTCCAAGCTCTCGTAATGTGTTTTTACCCTTGAGAAATACATTGACTAACACATTGATCACCTAGACTTTTCTGTTCGCAGGAAAAACCAAGGCAGATCGCAAGGTGAGATGAACGAGCATATTCGTGAAAGGCTTCAAAGAAAAGCATTCAGTACAGCAACCTCAGTAGAGTCACCACAAGATGGGACAAAATCTGAAAATGAGCCAAGGTAGGTTGAGACACATTAGCTTTTACCAACGAGCTCAAGCTCCCAGTCCGAAAATTGCACTAGGAGCTGAGGGGCTTGTGTTATGGGTATTTTTGGGACCACATAAACGGACTGATAAAAGCCAAAGGAAACGACCCAATGAGCAAGCCCAAGAGAAGAAGCCCAGAATCCCCAACACCCAGCTCAGAGCGAGCTCGCAGATCGCTAAGGTCATCTCAAGCCACCGGAAGCCCAAGTTTAGCTCGCCATCAAGTCCAATGGTCAGGTCACAACATCGAGGTCGCTTCATCAGCTCGCGACCTCAACTAAGACCGTCCCAGTACATATCTAGCTTGCGTAGGTAAATGATAGATCGCCGAGCTCGCGCCAGACCAAACCTCTTGGACTCAGATTTCCCGACCTCGTGCCTGCAAGATCTATGTCATTCTAGATCCCGATGAGCAATTAAAATGCAGTATGGTTATAACAGAGTTGTTAGTCAATGCAATAAATGCTATGTCAGAGTAGTTGATTTCTTTACATGTACTACACTCAATCATAATCTCATTTTCCTCTATAAATAGGAGGGGGGGGGGGGGGGGATTCATTGTAAAGAGAGAGAGCTGATTTTTTAGTGATAATCACTCTACCGAAATATATGGGGAGTGACCTGTGGATGTAGACACCATTACCAAACCACGTAAAAATCTTTGTGCTATCTCTTGTTCTCTCTCTCTCTCATCTCTTTGGTATGCTCTGTTGCTCTTTGATTGCAGGTGGGCGTTGAATCACCCGTCGACCGTTTTCAGACATCGACAATAATAATCTTATTTGTTTTTTAAAATTAAAATTGTCTTAAAACTAGTAATTCAACATTTATATCATTTTATTATTAGTTGTTTTATAACTTCATTCAATATAATACAAACAATCATAATAAATTATTTAGTAAATACTAAAACAATTATTTATATATAATAATGTTTTTATTCATAATTAAAATATAATTAATTATTATAATAAAGTAATTTTTGAAAATTATATATATATAAATAAATTACTATAGTAAAGTAAATTAAATTTATATATTTAAATAAAAATAAATAAAATATTCTTAAGTTGAATTATTATTGCAACATAAGTTGAATTACTATAGCAACAAAAGTTGAAATTGTAAAATAATATATATTTTAGTCATTGCAAAATTTCATTAATTACATTTAAAATGAATCTATATAATATAAAATTAGGAAAAGAAATATGTTATTTTGAGAATGATAGATTTGAAATAATATATTTAAAAAAAAAAATTAAGTGATTTGATATTTGGATAAAAGTTAAAAATTATAGCTTTTTTCTTTTAGTAATTTTTAGATAATTTTAAATGGTTTAACCACTAAAAAAAGCATACAAAAATCACTTAATATATGTAATTCAGACTCATTACGTGAAAAGTGATAAAAACAAATAACCCCTCACTTTTCAACTCTCAAACCACTTTTGTTACCTTATTATTTATTTCATAGTTAATAATAATGGACATCAACCATTGTTTTAAGGTTTAAATAACTATTTCTAAGGAATGCTAAAAATGAACATTTACTTCTTATTTTCAAAAATATTTTCCGTGGAATAATGCTTTCAAACAATACCAAACACATTTTTTTTTTTTTTTCCATTTTTCAACATGTGAAAATTGGTGTGCTTGGACAAGGTTAGTAGTATTCATAAACACTCAAGATCCCAAGTCCAATTGAGGTAATAAGTTTCACATGCTTGCAGTCCAGCCCCATCCCTTGCCTGTTTTTGGTGAAATTGGTTTGTGTGGACGGCATCTTGCCAAGCAGTTACTTGCAAATTTTGGTTAATTAATTACAAACTACAACGCACACACACACACGCTCTCTCTCTCTCTCTCTCTCCCTCTCTCTCACAAAAAAAAAAGGGTACAAACTACAAACCATGTGGGTTTTGAAACTTGAGAATTGAGATTTACGAGAAAATTCATTGTTTTAGCCAGCTATTTTACTCACAATTCAAAAGACAGCCTCCCCACCCCCCTTTCTTTAATGAATAATATTACACTTAAAAATTTATCCAAAAATTTTATTCAAGTGAAATAACAAATTAATTTATAATTAACATGTTAATTTTAAGATGATATAGTGATTATATATAAACTTACCAAATAATTTGAGCAAATTTTTAGGTAACATAGCATTACTCTTTTTTAGTACATCGCATTTAAGGTCTAATTTTTACCTTATGACCCAAGTTCCATTCAAAATTAGGGATATACTTATGGTCAAATTCTAAAAGTTTTGCTTTATATGCATACATACATACGTATATATATTCTCACATTATTTTGGTAAAAATTTTGGATAAATTTTTTAAAAATATAACATTATTCATATATAAAGAGTTTTATCAAAATTTACTACAAATTAATATTATTGGTTTGTAATGTTTTGGATTCAATCTTAAATTGGAATTTATTGCAACTTGATTCAATTTCATTTTGAATAGATTTAATATTCAACCTACTGCAGCGTAGTACCCTATGAACTTCGTAATCAAAGTTATTAAGAAAAAAAATGAAAGTCTAACGTTCGAACTGTATTATTTAGGTCAATTTTCAATTAATAATTCCATGAAAATAATGAAAACATTCCAAACAAATTGAATTGACCATTTTTATTAGATTAGATAAAAAACTTCAATTGTTCTGCGTTCATTAAAAATCAAATCTCCAAACTATTCTGGGTAATTCTAGCTGACTGTTGGCGCGGTTGGTAAAATGCCACAACTCTCATGCCTTATGGCATGACTTCTACGCTCAAAAGCAACACTTCTCTCACCAATTCATGTGGGTAGATTCTCCATCTTCGTGTGGGTCATTCCCCCACTTCCATGTAAGTCAATCTCTATCATATGAGAGTAGTTTCCTAGACCGCATAATCAGTGTCTCATCTCGGTTGATTTTGATAGTCTCCTGAGTCAATCTTAGAAATTAAAAAAAAAAATCCCCTAACTGTTCTAAAAAAATTTTGTTTTTCTAATAATAAAAATTATATATATAAAATACAAACTTAATATATATATTTATGACCACACCTCACTTCACTCTCATGTAAGTCCCCATCTGAATCCAAATGTCTTACAACCAACTCAATTAAACTAAACTAGGTGAGTAATTTATTCATGCGACTTTCCCTTTCAAAGAAAACTTAATATTATAATTATTTAATGGAATTAATATGATAAAAAAGTGTTTTTGGGGGAACTTGAGGGAGAAGGCTTTGAAAAGTTGGTAGAACAATACTCATAGTCTACCAGGAATCCATAATGTACTTACTACCAAACAAAATTCACATGGCAACATGCGTGTACACTAACTTTTCACTGTTTTTTTCTTTTCCTTTTTCTTCTTTTTTTTTTGGTGAAATACTAACTTTTCACCTTTTATGCTCCACACCTTTGAATCCGCCGTTATTTAAAGTCAGTCCAAAGTCAGCTCAGAAAAAAGCACAATCTCTTCCTTAGCTCACAAGTCACTTTTCCATATATATATATACACACACACGCTAATATAGTAATTGATCAACTCGAGTTTGAACCGGGGCAAGTTAGAGAGGCTTATATGCAAAGAAATGTGTGGGGAAGAATTGATGAATTTAGTGCAGAAGAGTAATATGAGTGGTGATGGCATGAGAAATGAAGCTGGAGTGGTTTCTGTGAAGGCAATTGGAGGAGGCTTGTCTATGTGGATGCTTGGTTCACATGAGAGGGATGCTACTGTGGCTAGGGAAGCATTCGAACTAGGGGTGAGCACAAAAACATGGAACCGATCCGAACACCCTGATCCGGTCCGATCCGTGGGTGTTCGGATCGGATCACATGTTCAAAAGTAAGGTGTTCGGATCCTTACTTATGAAAACACCATGTTTCACGGATCGGATCGGATCGGGGTTTCCAAAACCGATCCGATCCGTGAACCCGTGAACAATGATACATACGTAATTTCATATGCCTCTATATAAAGTCCACTTAAGCTAACCCTAACATCCATCTCTCATTCCCTTTCACTTTTATCTCAACAGCTTGGTGAGTTTATTTGCAACTTTAGCTTGATATTTATATGATTGGATGTTACTGTTTTAGTGATTTCTATGCTTGTTTGTTGTGTTCTGTTGTCGAGTTACATATTTCATTTGCTGATTTTATATATATTATTATTGCTGTGAATAGATAGGGAAAAGTATAAAGAGTGGTGCTGGTGGGATTTGAACTATGATTTCCATTAATATAAAGATGAGCGTATTGAAATTCAGAAGACTTATTGTTAAAAATGACCTTGAAAACTGAGTACCCAATTCTCCTATTTATTTTTATTATTATTCTGGGTGGGTAGTTGTCGGTGGTGTTTGATGTTGGTAGCCGGCAAAAGAGATGTTACACGTGTATGATGTTAAGTAATTTGTATGAATGTTTACAAAATTTGGGAGATATGTATTACAATTCACGAAGGTACACCAACAATATATCTCTATTTATCTTCTTATCATAAGTTGAAATTGAAAGTAGGTGTTCTGATCCGGTCCGATCCGATCCGATCCGCGAACTAAGTGTTCGGATCGGATCGGTTCCTTCTCCTTGATGGATCATGTTCGGATCCAAAAATGACGATCCGCGAAGTTATCATGTTCGGATCGGATCCGGTCGGAAGCGATCCGAACATGGTGTTGCCCACCCCTAATTCGAACAAGGAGATACTAATTTCAAAGCTCTTGTTGAAATTTTTGTGGGGAGGAAATCAAGCCATATTGCCCTTATCAAACAAGCTTATCAGACAAAATATGGAAAGCAGCTGGACCAAGATATTGCCGGAATTGAGCCTCCACACCCCTTTCAAAAGGTAATGTAAGAGATTCCAATTTTCAACCTTGAATTGGTATTAGATGTGGCCTATTTAATGAAGAAAGAATTATAAAATAATCAATTAAAGAATTAGACTCATCTAGTATAGATGTTGTTTGTTTTAAATATACAGTCTCACAGTTTTGTTTTCGAACTTTTCAATTCAAAACACGTTTATACTAAATCAAAGAGAACCATAGGGTACATGGACAATTTCATTGACCCTTTTATTCTTTGTAAGTAGACGATATTTTAAAATTATATCATATTTAATCATGTTCTTGACTGCTTTACACACTTAAATGTTCAATATTTAGTATTTTGATGATAAAAATTAATGGGGTGACTCACGGAAAATCAAAGGTTGGTAATGTAACAGATTCTAGTGGCTTTGTCGACATCACACAAGGCACACCAAGCAGATGTTAGCCAACATATAGCAAAGTGCGATGCTATGAGGCTTTTTGAAACAGGGGAGGGAAGGTCAGGAGCCATTGAAGCAGCCGTTGTGCTGGAGATTTTCAGTAAAAGAAGCATTCCACAGCTGAAGCTCACATTTTCTAGCTATAAACACATTTATGGACATGATTACACGAAGGTAATACTGATTTCGGTACTTTAATTAGATTGAACTGAGGTTTACAAGCTCCTTAATTTATTACTTGAAATTTTCAGTCTCTTAAGAGAGGAAACTCCACAGAATTTGAAGATGCACTGAGGATGGCTGTAAAATGCATTCTAAATCCACCCAACTATTATTCAAAGGTAAATAATCAATCTGTCCATTAATGTTATGACATGAACAAGTAGATTGTACAAAAACTCTTACTGTTTTCGTTTGTGTTTTTAATTAAGGGGATTAATTAGTAGACAGTAGTGCATGTGACACCATCAAAAGTGCTTTCTAATAATCGAAAGTGTTTCTATGTCTACTGTTTTTGGTTCATGAAACAAAAGAGATATCATTTCCTTGTTTCTGAAAAACATTTTGGTGTCAGAAAGAGAATTGTACTCAAAGACTCTTTTTGTGGACAAATTGACAAGTGCTTTTCTAAAAAGCCTTATTTGTTTAAAGTATTAAATCACAAAATATAAACTTTGGTACAAAATTCAATGGTAGCAGATGTTGTATGCAAGCATCAAAGGGAAGACAGTCGATAAGGGTGCTTTGGCAAGAGTGATTGTCAGCAGAGCTGAGATAGACATGGATGAGATTCAGAGGATTTTCAGAAGAAAATATGGGGTGGAACTGCGCGATGCAATTTGTGAGAGCATTCCTTCTGGTGAATACAGAGACTTTCTTGTTGGTTTGGCCTCAAAAACAACTACTGCAACCACTGACAGGACAATCTCTTCATAAATTAATGTCCTAAGAGTGAATGAATATATATATAATTATTAATTTGAATACACTTTTCTTAAGTTTAGTTTTACCTTAATGTGCAGTTTGCCAATTAATTAATTAGCTGGCATTTGTGGTGTGAATGTGATAAAATTGTATTACTGAGACTAGAATCTTTTCCATCTTTTTTCTACTTCTAGATAGATTGTGATGGAACATGTGGCTTTATGGGGGAAAATTTTCTGCAAATATATCTTCTTTATTATCATTTAAAAAGTTTTAATTACCAAATAAGTACTATGCCATACAAAACATCTATTGAATATTTCTTTAAAAAGTAGTTTTACATTGTGTGGGTAATGTAAATTTATGTGCACACCACTTATGAATAAGAGTGATTTAGCACTCTTTTGATCCTAAGAGGTTAATGGTTCAAATTTTACTTTTGTTGAAGATATGGATAGTTTTCTATGAATTTAATTCTCTTTCTCCCATCATATATATATATATATATATTTAAAAAGGTAAATTTATGGAAAGCCTTTTCACTATTGTAAATTTTAAATTTAGCAAACTTTACCTTTTATGACAAAAAATTATTTCTTGACAAAAATGTCCTCAAACACTTAAACATGTAATGTTTGAGAAATAAAAATTCTACCTACCGTGTAAGATTCCGTAGAGCATCTATATAACTGGTATAAAATTCGCACAGCATGTATGAAAAACTCCACTATATAATCCACTTGCAGCATTTAGCATGTAAATTTTTGTTGGTAAATGTAATTGAGTTTTGCTTTTTCATCAATGCACCATTTTCTCACTCCGCAGAACTAAATAATGACACACCATAGCAAAATTAAAAGGAAAATGGGGAAAAACGTGAAGGAAAAACTAGAAAGAGAGAAGAAAGTGAAAGTAAAAACATGAAAGAGCATTTTGGTCGCACCATGACTAAAGTTAATTAAAAAATTGTTTTTGGGAGTAAATGAATTTAGAATTTCTCATAATTTGATGGCCAATTCAAGAAGTTTGCAATATAGGTAATTTACAATAAAAATCTTGACATGTAACATAAAAACGCAAATAATGCCAATTTTGTTATAATTACATTAAGGCACCCTTGACTATGTTGACCACCTTTAGATTAATAATAGACTTAATGGTCTGTGGTAAAATGATTGTTTACATATGATTTAAAAAATAAATGAATAATATATAGTCCCATCAAATTTTGATAATGCATCGTAAAATTATATTTTAATATAATTAATTAAAAACAAAAAAAAAATATTTCCAAAAAAAAAAGAAAAAAAGAAATCAAAAGTCTAAAATTTAAAAGAAAACAAAATGGAGGATCCAAGATCCCTCCATTCATAAGTGTTGAGATTCTTCCATTGTGATGGAGACGATTTTTTTTTTTCTTTTCAATATATGGAGATTTTTTTTTTCTTTTTTTTTTAGCAAAATATATTTTTTTTCATTTTTATTTATTAAAGTAAATAATATAATAATAGTTGATAAGAATTTAAGAGCCAATATGGATATTTCAAGAAGTCAATATAGTCAAAAGTTTAGTTTTAACAAAGTTAAACCGGTCAAGGGTATATTTGTGTTATTATAAAAAAGTCGACTTTATTTGTCTTTATACAAAATGTTATGGTACCTTATTATATAATAATTTATGGATAAATATATAGTAAACATATGTACCCAGAAGATAATTATTCTTGTGTTCATTACAATGATTTTGACATCTATCCCTTTAACATGAGTATGTTAATTTGTCAAATGCCATTTCAAAGCCAACAAGAACTGAAACAAGCCTTTCAAAACCCGAACTAATTGAATTTAGAAACCATCCAGAAAATAGGATGGCCTGTGATTTTGTCAGCTTAAAATATCGAATCATTCAGGTTGGTCAAAAGACTCAAAACAACAAATTACATATAGAAACAAAAGATTAAAAATTAATTACTAATAAGAAGACACAATATGTGCCTAGGAAATAAGAAAAGTCATGCATCAAATTAAAGCAGGAATATTGTCTGACCTATGCAGGAGGCGAAAGTGAAGAAAAAGATTATCCAACGACTCAAACCAACTAAAATCCTTTTCATTTCAACAAAGAATAATTCCCTTTCAAACCCCAAAAGAAACCTCTTTTGCATTGCATGCCTTCTCTGATCAAATCTTTTGCTACATTATAAAAGCAGTGCGAGGCAATAGAGGAACACATCATTCAATCAAGAATTCTTCAATTTTTACACATTTGTTCAAAACAATCTAAGCTAGACATCATCAACAATGGAAAACCCGCGCCAGTTCGAGGAGATCGAACCCTACTGTAAATGGCAAAGAGACGAAACTGGTGACGTTCTTCAAATCCAGGTTCCAGGTTTGTACTATATATTTCTCATTAGTCCCTTCTAGTATAAATTATATATTGAATTAAAACAGCTCTTCTCTCCTGCAAAACTTATAACTTAACGAAAATATAGTTAGGATTATGAAAGTTTTGATCAAAACCTTTTCATATACTATCACACCTATAATTAAATCAAGACATTCTGACTTAAAAATATATACATATATATTTTTTATAGTACTAAAATTAAAAATAAAGTTCAATTTTACTATTGTTTTTTTTTTTTTTTTAATATTACATCTATTGAGATCTTATTGAGATATCACTTTAAATTGCGATTCGAAATCTTCTTCCAAAATATGAGAGATGTCTACCCACATAGTGATAGGAAATTACCCACACAAAGTTGGAGTTTTGATGCTCGAACCCATGAACTTACCATTGTTATTTGTTATATTTTTTAAGGTTTCAAGAAAGAAAACCTGAGGGTGCAATTAAACAATGCCGGGTTCCTGCTGATCACCGGAGAGCGTGTGGTGGACCAAACCAAAGGAACTAAATTTCGCAAAGAAATGAGGGTTCCTGATGGCTGTGTACGCAATGAAATCCGTGCAAAGCTCACCGGCGGTCATCTTTTCATAACAATGCCAAAGAAATCTTTTCTGGACAACACAAAGACACAACTATGTGATTTACGTGATCAACTGAATCAGGAAAAGCTTGCAGAACAAAAACTAGAGCAGCTAGTGGGTCGTCCTGGTGACTCCAAGACGGGCTGGCTAAGAATGTTGGGGTTGAGAAGTCCTCTAATGGATGGAAAATCGGCTCAGAAACTTGGGGCATTGGCTGCTGTTGTTCTGGTGGTGATCGGTGTTGGAGCTTATATAGCTTGCAAATATCATAAGTGTTAGGATGGTGACATGACAACTAATTAATTATTTGTGCTTTGTGTATTTTTACTAGTTTGATGCATTCTGGTTTCTGGGTTCTTTTTAGAACTTTAAATTGTATCAACTCTTCATGATATAATGATGTGTTCAAATATGAACTGAGATATTGGTGTTTTTGCTTTATCTAAATTTTGTGGTTTTTGCAGTTTTCGGTTATTAAATTAAGCTAATTCAAACAACCACACACATACACTAATTTACAGCAGTAGAAATTGAACCCACTTCTGATTTATGTGGGGACAAATCACAATTTATACTGGTATAATTGGGGACTCTGTATGAAAAAGTATGTAGAAACTCTACTTGAATAATTATGTCATTCATCATCTGACAAAATTGATAGTCCGACCATCAAAAACTTTCTAAATTTTTTCGATAGGAATTTGAAGTGGCATTGTATGGGAATAATGTTTTTAAGAAACAAATAAAATTTGAAGTTTTGAAAAACATTTTCTAAATTTTTTCATAGAAAACAAGAAAAGAAAAAGAATATGTTTCATTGTATTAAATTTTAAATCGATTTTTATAATCTATCTAAACAATATCTGTTTTATCTTCTTAAATTTTAATTAAACATCACAATCAAAAACCTTTTTTTTTTTTTTAATAATAATATTTTTCATCTTATTATTAAATAAAATAATTTTATAGCAAACTGATGAGATGAGACACATGCATGGTTCTGCTAGAGTAATTCGATTATTGGTAAATGATTATGGTAAATGTCAATATTTATTTCCAAAAAATCAAAATAATTAATATATATATTTAAACTCCATGTATAATTGTTTAAAAAAAGAAGAAAGAAAACTCTATGTGTATAGAAATAAATGATTATCTGTGAACATCTAACCTAAAAACATATGGATTTGTAGTTTGTTAAAGATCTACAATTATATATGAAGAAGTGCTCTAGTTCTGGCAAGATTCCATAATTGAGAATCTTTGTGAGAAAAATGAGACTTGTTTTATAATTTGTGAGCATAATGTTGACTGTTGAGAATAAAATCAAAACTTAATATCTTCCTCTTAGTGAAAGAATCTAATTGTCTTTCTGAATTCTCTTTTCAATGAAATTGGTTCCTTTTATTTAGAATCTTATTAATAAATGTGCAATATTATATATATAAATATATATATATATATATAAAAGAAAAAAAGAAGCAGATTGAAGCTCTTTTATTAAAATAACTCATTGAAAAGTGATTTCTTTATTGGCACCGACAAGAGAGCAAGTTTCGAAAATATATCTCATCCAAAAAGTAAAATGAGATTATGAAAAAAGAAATCACAGTTCATGGTCTTCACTTCCAAGCTATTATAATTGACACCGATGATATTAAATAAAAAAAAAATCTTATTTTAGTTTCTCGATATTTTTAAAATTCGTTTTTTTTAAGTGATATTTCACACGTTTTTCCCTATTTATTTGATAAATTAAAACCAATAGAGATTTAGTTCAAAGAGTTCAGCTTCTATTTGTTAAAAAGTAAATAGAAGAAAGAGTGCAAGTGTTCTCCTCCAAGGATTTTCATATTTTAAGTATAAAATTTGAAAAAAAAAACAAATAAAAACTCAAGAATATTATTATTTCAATCAACACACACAAGTATAATAAAGCAGCTTATGATAATTATAGGCCATGCAGTGCTGCTTAACAACTGAAATTCATAAAATTAATTATTCCACACCAACGCCTTATTTCTGGTCAACAAACAATTTCTTGCTATATCCAAAAAAAAAAAAAAAACAAACTTACAAACAAAAATCTCACACAACTATCATCGCAATGAAAACCATGGTTGCTGTGATGACCTGAGATGCTGATGAGGTACGGATTTGGAAGCCTGCAGAGGAGCCGGGGGTCGGTGTTGGTACTGGGATCTGTGTTGGTGCTGGTGTCGGAGCTTCAGCCTGAACAGTGATGACTAGCTTCATGCCGAATTCAGCACAGTGCTTTGGTTTACCACATATGTACCACTTTTTTCCTGTAGATGCTAGTGTGATTGTGTCATTTCCAGTAGTTAAGGCATCGCTAGGTGGAGGAATTATGCACTCAGTGAATTGGGTACCATTCACTTTAAACACATTGTGATTGTCGGGCTTGTATTGAAACACTGCAAAAAATAAATTAAAAAAAAAAAAGAAAATTATTACAATGTCAGATACTTTTAATATTAGGTTTGTGATGGTTTTTTTTTTTTTTTTTAATCTGAATCTCGAATACAATTCTTTGTTTTTGAAAATATTAAAAAAATATATTTTTTCATTATTTTCCCTAAGCAAAATGAAGTGTTTGTTTGTCTAAAAATTATTTTATCCTCAGACAACATGCCAATAGTATTGAGCTTTATATACGTAAGTAGGTACCTAATCTGTCACCAACGTAAAATACTTTGTCTTTAGCCCAAGCTTGATAGTCAACCTTAGTGGTCCACCCTGATTTATCACCGACGATGTAATCTGTGGCCATGGCAACCGTGGGAACAACAATTGCGACAATGGCAAGGGTGATAAAACTTTTAGAAGCCATTAATAGAGCTTAAAATTGAAGAAAAATATTTATGTATCAGCTTTAAATTGTTTCTAAAAGCTGGCTGGAAATGTTGTTGTTGTTTTCAAGGAGTCTATGGGTGTATTTATAATGAGCTAATTCTCCATGCAAACAAAAAGAAGCCGGCGAGGTCGGCAATATAGAATACATGTCACTTCGTGGTTTTTTTTTTTTTTTTTTGATCTTGTCACTTTGTGGTACTTAATCGTAAAACTTTGGGTTATATGTTTAGGGTGGGCAAATTAATCAATTAAAAAGTGTGGTTTAGACAAGAACATGAGAAAATGATGGCTTTTGTAATCAACAAGGAAACAGAAAAGTAAAATTAAATTAAAATAATGTGGGTATGCATATATTCGTTTTAACGTGCTCTATTTCGACTGCATTTTTAAGGTAAATTTCGGCTACATTTTGGTGCTGATCCCCATTTAATTGCCGGCTTTCAAGTTGCTTTGCTCTATGAATGAAAAGAAGTCTATCATTTGATTGATTTATGGTTTTTAACGATGGTCAAAGCTTAACATTGTGATCTTTTTGAGTATTAACATTTTAAAGTTAGTATCAACATATCTATATTGTTTTTCTGATGCAAGTAAGCACAAATTACTTGGGTATTGATCTAATAACACCATAGATGCATGAAATTTGTTCATGCATCAAACAAATATGGGTAGGGGTGGGCATTTGTCTAGTTGGGTGGGTCGAAAATCTTCTCACCCGATATAAATCGAAGTAAAAATTAAGTGACGATATTTTTACCTCTCAAAAATTGTTTGTACACCCCTTTTACTATAAAAAATTTAAAATTTTTCTAGTTTATTTTTAAACTCCATTTAATACTAAAAATATCCTTTTTTATTAATTTTTTATACTATATTTTTAGAAGTATATCTCATTTATACATATTTTATTGTTGATTTAATTTTATAATATCAATATTGCTTCTCTCCCTTCTTGTTCCTTGTCATTTTCTCTGCTTCTTTAATCACAATGTCGTCAAACTCATGCAGACAACAAATCATTACTAAGCAACAAAACTAGAATAATGTCCTCGTATAACAAACAACTCAAACAATAGCATTTGACAACATAGAAATCCAAAAATTGCTCAAACAAATACAAATTATATCATTTGGAACCGATAAAAAAAACCTTTCTTTTATTGAAATCAACAATATATCAGACTTGAATTGCATTGTCATTGATTTGAAGAACAAGTGCCAGAGCTCCATTGGGAGGCTTGGAATTGTTGGAGCCGCCATTGCAGGAGTCTGCGTTGGAGGAATCGTAAGCTTCGACTCTCAAACTCAAATTTCCACTAATTTTTCATTGCGTCTTTCGTGGAAATTTTATTGAATTGAATAATTTAGGTTTTGCGAGAGTGGCTGTTGTGGAGCTACGTACATGAAGACGATGGTACTGTCAGCGAGCTCATTGGAGCGGCTGCTTCAATTATCAAGTTTTTGTTTTTACTTTTTGTTTTTTCAATTTTGGCTTTTTGTCACTGTCCTCGGCATGTGTCTGAGGACATTGTAATTGAAGAAGCATAGCAAAATGGCATCTTGGGGGTGGTGATGACAAGGAAGAAGAAGAAGAAGAAGGGAGAGATACAATATTGATATTGTAAAATGAAATCAATAATAAAATAGTTATAAATGAATGGGGTGTATTTATAAAATTATAATATAATAAAATTAAGAAAAAAATATATTTTTGGTATTAAGTGGAATTTAAAATCAAACTAGAAAAATTTTAAATTTTTTATGGCAACAGGGGTGTACAAACAATTTTTATGAGGTGGAAATATTACCAATCTTAAAAGACCTATGATGAGAGAGATGCTAAAGAATTAAATTTCAGAATCATATATTGTGCTTTACAAAGATGATGAAAGAAATTTGCATGATCTATATGTTTTGTGGCTTAGAGATGTCCGGTGGTTGTATTTTATTTTAATAATTACAAGGTAATCTACTCTTATATGTGTTAGTAATTGTGCATGCGGATTTAAACCCTTATTACATATGTGAAAAATATATATATATATATACACATTAACCATTTAAAATATGAACTTAATTAGATTAAATATTATTCCCCAACAGTTTTATATAATTATAAATAGATTTAGATTATCTCATATTTTGAACTTTTTAAACCTTTTTAAATATATGTGATGAAGTAAAAGCGAAAAATTATATAATAAAAGTAAAAGCCAATCATATCCTTATTATTTCTTAATTGTAATGTTTTTATTTTGGACTGGATTGGATTATTTAAATTAAATATATTGATTTGGTATTTATTTAATTATATTACACTTTAATTAAAATATTAAAAATATTATGCATAGTAGCCAAACTTGTCTAGTGCTTGTTTTAAAGAAAATCACAGATCAATTAGTTAATTTTACGAGGCAAGGAGAAGTCTATCTCCCTCTCCAACCTCATTAAAGAGGCTTTCAGATATTTCAGACAATTGTCATATACTCAAATATGTCAAACGATTAACAATTGAAAAATCAGATTCCGAATCACAGAGAAGATACTAACCCGATGATAATTTCCTTTGAAATATGTACACGATATAACTGTTAGTATATACATCACTACAACAAAATTGGTATAATATAGCATGAGATAAATGCTATAATAGGCAGTAGATAGCATTTCACCTAATGCTATCACAGTTAGGGGTGGGCAACACCATGTTCAGATCGCTTTCGATCGGATCCGATCCAAACATGGTAACTTAGCGGATCGCCATTTTTGGATCCGAACATGATCCATCAAGGAGAAGGAACCGATCCGATCCGAACACCTAGTTCACGGATCGGACCGAATTGGACCAGATCAGAACACCTACTTTCAACTTCAACTTATGATAAGAAGATAAATAGAGATATCTTGTTGGTGTACCTTCGTGAATTGTAATACATATCTCCCAAAATTTGTAAACATTCATACAAATTACTCAACATCAAACACGTGCAACATCTCCTTTGTCGGCTACCAACATCAAATTACGTGGACTTTATATAGAGGCATATGAAATTATGTATGTATCATTGTTCACGGGTTCACGGATCGGATCGGTTTTGGATACCCCGATCCGATCCGATCCGTGAAACATGGTGTTTTCACAAGTGAGGATCCGAACACCTTACTTTTGAACATGTGATCCGATCCGAACACCCACGGATCGGACCGGATCAGGGTGTTCGGATCGGTTCCATGTTTTTGTGTCCACCCCTAATCACAGCCCATGCTATCAAAAGTCTCCTCCCATTAATAGAAATTTATAAATGCTATGCATGATATTCTAAAAAGTTATTATAGGTGCAATCACAACCTTTTGTAAATGCTATAATCATGTTTCTATTACATTTTTTAATTGTTATAAATATTTAATTAAGTTAGTAGTTTTTCTATGTTATAGCCTTTCCCATATGCTATGAGAACAATTGGCTTATAATTCATAAAAGCTACAAATAATTTTCCTAATACTGTTATTTTTTATATAAAAAAAATTTCAGATTTCATTATATTTTAATTATGAACAATGGAATTCTTCTTAATACATATATATATAGGAATAAAAGGGTTCAAGTCGTTCCATTAAAATACTAAAATTATTGCATTGTCTATCATCTCAATATATGGAGATTGATAGCTACATATAAATTATAATTGAAGTACCCAAATATAGGTTCTTCATACGTAAAAGTATAAGTCTAAACTAAAAAGGCTATCCCCAAATCTACAAAAGTGAAGAATCGGCCACCATTTATCTTCAACATTTGTTCAGTGCAATTGACAAATTTGTATCCCAGCATTTGAACAAGAATTTTGACTAAACTTGTATCCAATCCAACATTAACTCACGAAAGTTTTCGAATGAACAAGAGCTTCTCAATCTTGGTACACCTTCACTGCACAACTTCCAACCCTGTTATATTCAAGAAATTGGAAGTCAATTTCTAATCAAGAATCAGTTCATTTAAGGAAAATTCGATACAAAAAAATGTTGAATGATAGTAGCAGTAAGAGTTATTTTCAATTCTCTTTAGTATTCAAGTTCCCATCTGATTTTAAGTGTTCTTGCCATTCATTTTGATAATTAGGAAACATGTCAAACATCATAATGCATTACATACATAATCCTACTCTAAATAGTACACGAAAGGTTATGATATGACAAATTTACATGGCTACACAATGTTTAAAGACAAAATACAAAATTTCAGATTGGAAACTAATTTTCTGAAAGGAAAAATATTTCCGATTGAATCCTTATAATCCAAAAAATCTGAAAAATTAGTTTGAATGCGGTTCGTTTCCCACCCACCACTATCTAGGACCACATGCAAAGAACCAACATCATAAGTAGATAACAAAACTCTTGGAAAAAGCTTCCACATATTAAGTAAAATTTATCTTCATTGATAACTCCATCATGTATTTACACCAACAAGAAACTGATCTTTGTAGGGTATTATAGTTTTCCTAGTGAAATTGTGCTATTATTTCAATTCATTGCAAAACCTAAAGCTAAGCAAATTAACTAACTCTAGAATAAAGAAGACTAAAACAAGATAATGACATGGCATGACATATTAAAACCAAAAGTAAGATAATACAACCTAATAAGGGCTATTCAAGGTCATAAATTAAGCTCATCACAAACTTAAACAATACCAGCAAACTTCTTTGCTTTTCAATTTTGGTTATCTTCTAGGTTCTTGTCTCTGTCGATGGCAAGGCTAACTTTTACCGCTATGGTAAAAGGCAACAAGTTTCTTAATATCTATATGTTATAGATTTAGTAAATATAAGAAAGTAATAAATTGATTTAAACCTTAATGGAGTCATAATGCCACCAAACTAAAACAAATCTAGGCAAACATAAAGAACTATGCACCATTGATGGAAATGTCAAATGTAAGCATTTTAGAACTAGCTCATCAAATGTAAGCATCTTAGAACCAACTAATTAATACATCAAAAAAAGAAAAAGAAAAAGAAAGAACTAGCTCATCAGGAAACAAACCAATGCAACCTCAAGAATGCTTTCAAAATCCTTGGAATGCAACATGGAAAAGTGAGTGACAAAATTACACCAAAATACAGAACCTGGTTCTGCTTCAATAGTTAAAACCTAATGGGAAAGTGACTTCTCTTTTGCATTCCATGTGGCTTTAGGGTCCTATCATCTGACTCAAAATAAAAATAATATAGAAATAAAATGTTAAATTCACATAATGGGAAAGAATGAGAGGTATTATCGGGTTATGAAAATTTTGCAATAATATTACCAGTAGCATTAGAAGAATTATCTTATAGTGTAGATAGAACCTAGAGTCCGTGGGACAATCCATCTACCATCATCATAATATCTATACAAGCAGACAACAGCGGCATTATAAAAAACAATTGAGTTGAGCAAAATAAGAACATTGAGCATTACAAACCAATCGGAGTTGGGTTGAGGAGGTACACTTCTGGAGGCAGAGTTGAGTTAAGGAGCTACCCATGCATGTAAACTTCTAGAGGGATGTACCACCTGAGTACCAATTTACCAAATATATACACCTTAGGATGAGCTGATTCATTGCCATGTTTGAAGACTCATTATAAATTAAAATTTATTATATCAATTTCTAACAAATCTACCCATAAGATCTCAAAAATTCCTTTGAATTTACCAAAAAACCAAATTATTCTAGTACCTATTTGTCAAAAGAGTAACGGAAATGCTACTCACAGGTAATCATATATCTATAAAATGGAAACGCCATTACTTTCACCACAATATCCATGCACATAATGTTCACAGGAGCTAATAGCACACCTTCTGTAACAAAGATAGTAACTTGAACAATAACAAAGATTATTCATCAGTTATATATTCAAAAACAATCCTCAAATCAAATCAATGTTCAGGTTGTCAAATATTCTCTTCATCTTAACAGACCACAACACTCAAAATATATTCAACCAGTAACAATCAAGCAATGAAATCAACATACAAGTTGTTAACACTAACAATGACAACTATAGAAATCGACAGACGAAGGACATGAAAATCACCTCTGGCCTTCTTGTAAGTTCATATAAATATTTTTTCATAAGCTTCTCACAAGTTGAAAGCGAATGTGGTGTGGTGGTCTAACAGAGCAACTTGCGACCTTGTTTCTTGTGCTTGATCTTCTTAGGCTTGGAGTAGGACTATAGGTCCTCTTCTTCCTCTTCTTGGCGCACCAGCGAAGGCGAAGTATGAGGTGGAGCGTCGACTCCTTCTGGATGTTGTAGTCGATGAGGTTCTACTGTCCTCTTCTTACCGACGAAGATGAAGCGCTGCAAGTTTGACAGAATGCTTGTCCTAGATATTGGCCTTGAGGTGGTCGATGGTGTTGGAGGACTCCACCTCCAACCTTATGGTTTCCTGGTTTTAAGAAATTGAAAAATAAGAGACTTGGGAAATTTAAAAAATTGGGGAAAGTTTAAGCGGGGTGAAAGTTTAAGCGAGTTTCTCTCTCTCTCTTTTTTTTTTTTTTTTCCTGCCTTTTGGTTTTTGAGAGCCGGCTAAATAGCATATCTAAAATGCTATAATATTCAAATTAAACCAGTAAATTCATTGGTTATTGTATAGCATTCATGGGATGCTATATTATTTCTATTAAAAAATAACAAAAAATAAGTGTTACTAACCATTCATCCATGATAGCATTTTATATTAAAAAGCAATTGTATATGAAAAATTTATAGCATTTTAAAATGAATGCTATTAAGTAATGCTATAAGATGTGAAATTTGTTGTAGTGCATGATAGATAAGAAAGGTACCATGAGATTGAATTAGAGCTATTAAAGATTTGTGAAAGAAAACATCTAAAACTAGAAAATTTATGTGTGAGGTTACATGTCTTGCATGCTATACTTGGAAGTTTCAAAAAAAGTAACACGTATGCACAATAGAGATACGTGTTGTACAACTGCATTTGACGTTTATTAATTTAAGATAATCAAATCAAATTAAGCCACCTATGCAAATTCCGAAAGAGATTGATTTTCAACTTGTAGTGAGTTGAATTCTACACTTACTTACGTTGAGGCTCGACTTGATGATTAGCTTCTTGAGACCTAGTATTTTATAAAAAGTCGAACCACAAGGGTTACTTTGATCTTGGGGTGGTGTCAGTTAAAAGCACTTCGACGCTCAAATTAAAATACAAAACGTATAAAAGTAGATAAAAAAAGGTGAGGGTATACGACTAACAACCGTAATGATAGTGTACGACGAGTGAGGAAGACGATTGTTGAGACTTAAGTAGGATCAGCATTGAGCAATAGTTGACTATCATGTGACAATGTAGATACAATAGTCAGTGATGTTTGCTCAATGCTTGGAAAGGATTTGACAGAGTAACATTAAAGTAAATGAGATATAATTTCCCTCTCTGGTTGCTTCCCTTTTATAAGTGGGGACTAAAACCGTTGCATGGATGTAGGCTAGGGGTGGACGTTTTCGGGTTCGGGTTGGGTTGGGTTGAAAATCTCTCAACCCAACGCGGGTTGGGTTGAAAATTTTTCAACCCAACCCAACCCAATTTAATTTTCAACCCAATCCAACCTAATCTATCTAATTTTTTTTTTAACCCAACCCAACCCAATAAAAAATAATCGGGTTGGGTTGGTTTGTCGGGTTGGATTTATAAATACTCTAGATTTATAAACCACTTGAGGTTTCTGATTTTTTCTCTTGTGTTTTTATTCTTCTACTCTAGATTTATAAATTCTCTGTGATGGATTTCATGTAGTAGCGTAAAAGTGTATGTCTAGGAAAGATTCTAGATAGAAAAGACTTGGTTAGGGGTGGGCGTTTTCGAGTTCGGGTTGGGTTGGGTTGAAAATCTCCCAACGTGGGTTGGATTGAAAATTTTTCAACCCAACCAACCCAATTTTTTTTTCAACCCAACCCAACCCATCCATCAATTTTTTTAAGATGTAACCCAACCCAACCCAATAAAAAATTATCGGGTTGGGTTGGGTTTGTCGAATTGGGTTGAAGATGCCCACCCTTAATGTAGACAGTTGGGATCAAGGGATCTGTTCCCTTGATAGTTGATCCCCACCTCAGTGTATATTAGCGGATATCCCCATTAATCTGGTCAAACCCCTCTTTAATGTGATATCAGCTATCTGAGAGTTATTGCCGATTATGGGCTCTTGGGATTATGGGCTTTGATC
Source organism: Litchi chinensis (assembly GCA_019925255.1). Classification (NCBI taxonomy): domain Eukaryota; kingdom Viridiplantae; phylum Streptophyta; class Magnoliopsida; order Sapindales; family Sapindaceae; genus Litchi; species Litchi chinensis. The sequence goes on from CM034466.1 coordinate 22,163,464, forward strand.
GGGCTGAATTAAATATTGGCCCAACCTTTGGACTGCCATATTGGGCCTTTCCATCTATATGTTAATTGGGCCTGTGAACGGTACTGTTTTGCTATCACAGTGGTTGTGAGGGGTTGAGATTTGTTTATGATCTCTGTTTACGGTTTCCTTTAGATTTGTATCTGGTTTCTGTTTATGGTTTCTTTGAGATTTATTTATGGTCTTTAATTTTTCTTAACAATTCAAAGCTGAGTTCAGTATCTTTTAGAGTTTTTTTTTTTTCTTCATTTTGGATGTGATTTGGGAAGATTGAAACAAATATGTATATGTAGTTAGAGGAGTTCATGGTGAGGAGATTCGATGATGCAAGTTTGCAAAAGGGCGATGGTGAGAGTGTGGGAGGTGTTGTAGAGGGTGATGGAAAAATCTTTGTTGGGTTTGCCTCTAGAGGGTTTTGACTATGATTCTATTGTGGAGCTTTATTGCAAATTCCAATTTCATTTTTGGTGTCAATTTTTTTTTTTTTTTTGAAAGAGTGAATTTTCATTCATTAAACTAGAAAAGATGAAAGCCTCTGTACATCAGTTTCCAAGAAATACAATAACCAGCTTGGAAAGACTGCACACCAAACAGTTGAACCATTGTGTTTAACAGCCATTTTGCCAAAACATGAGCTATATTGTAAAGAGTTCTAGGGACAAACTGTACAGAAGTGAATTGTGGACACTTTAGGGAGGCCTTGATATCATGAATGATGTTGTCAACATCCCCTCTAACTTCCAAAGCCCCGCTGCACATGTTCACAACTGTTAAGGCATCAGACTCGATCAATACCTACCTTAAATCTCTGCCCAAAACGAACTTGGATTACTTTTAGAATAGCTGTAGCCTCTGCTCTCTCTGTCACTAGATTGCACTTCACACAGAAAGCTACAGCAGCCACAGAGAGTCCAGCTTCATTCCTAATGACAACGCCCAGACCAGCCTTGTTTCCACACAATCCACATCCACATCAACATTCATCTTTAGTGAGGAGTGGGAAGGAGGTAGCCAATGGCTGGTTCTAGTGGTTGGGATAAGAGAAAATGAGAGAGTTACCTCTGTTGAAAGCCTCCAGGTTTTGAACTAAGGCAGCTGCATTGACCCAAACAGCCTGTGGAGGGCCTGCTTTTAGGTTCCGAACTAATAGATTCCGCCTCCTCCATATCAACCATGATATCACCAAATATAATCTGACCTCTTCACTGCCTTTAGATGCTAGAAGGTTGTTGAGCCTGTTTGAAAAGTTGACCGGCCAGTTATTGGCTACAAAGACAGAACAATGGCAGTGTATCCACACTCTAGCAGCTATAGGACAGCTTAGTATGGCATGATCCACGGATTCTGCCTTCTGATTGCAAAGAGAGCACAAGTTTGAGGCTGAGATGCCCCTGTTGGTATTAAATTCTTGGTGGGAAGCATTTCCTTGCAAGCTTTCCAGCGGAAGATTCTGATTTTGTGGGGAGGGTCGGGTCCCATAACGATTTCCAAACGGATGGAGAGGCGTGAAAACTAGAGGCCGACCCATTGTTAAGAGAATGATATGCTAATTTTACATACATATATATTTAATTATTTATGTTATTGGGTGTAAGTTTAATAGGTTTGGGAAGCTTTAAAGCATCAATGTGAAATTCTTAAGAAGAATATGTACATGACATTCTGTTGCAGCACTGGTGATGTTATAGGATGAGGATGACGATTATAGCATGGTCCATTTGAAATTCATTTCTATCTGTTTTTTCATGCATTTGTAAATTTACAAATTTTGAAGGTTAGTTTCATAAAATTTTAAGGTTGATTTCATAATTTTATATTAGTAATTATAAAAACGTTTGATGTTGTTTGACATTATTACCCTTAACGACTGTGCAATGAACAGTTAGCAAGCTGTTAGTCAACGTTTGATTGACATTTTTTCGGAGAGGTTTGTGCAATAAATAGAAAACTTACCTGCAGCGAGTGTAATTTATCAATAATCTATGCTTAGTAGTGCAATTAACCCAAAATGAATAATTGCACACCATAGTCTGATTTTTGGCCAACATGTAATTTCTTATTTAATGAAATAAATAAATAAATAAAAACCTCACACAATTATCATAGCCATAAAAATCATGGCTGCCATGATGACCTTAGACATCGACGAGTCGATTTGGAATCCTGCAGAGTTGGGTGCCTGAACAGTGATGGCCAGCTTCATGGCAAGATCAGCACAGTGCCTTTTTACACCACAAATGTACCACTTGTTTCCTGGAGTTGCTAGCGTGATTGTGTCATTTCCAGTAACTAAGGCCTCGTTAATTGGAGGAATTATGCAGTCATTGAAACCGGTGCCATTCACTTTAAACACATTGTGATTACCGGGCTTGTATTGAAACACTGCAAAAAATAATTACGGTGTGAGATACTTCTAACATTGAGATCAAGACATCATATTTTAATCTTAAATTTGGATATAATTCTTTATTTTTAAAATATAAAAAAAAAAAAGATTTTTTTTATTGTTTTTTCCAAGATAAATCAATTGTTTTTGTAAAAGTTACATATTTTATTTTCAGATAACATATCAAAAGTATTGAGCTTTATATACGTATATATATATATATATATGCGTACCTAGTTTGTCACCAACATGAAATACTTTGTGTTTAGCCCACGCTTGATAATCAAAGTTAAGAGTCCACCGTGAATTATCACCAACGATATGCTCTGTGGCTATGGCAACTGTGGGAAGAACAATTGCTACAATGGCAAGGGTAATAAAACTTTTAAAAGCCATTAATGGATCTTAAAATTGAGCTAAGAATATTTCTGTATCAGCTTTAATTGTTCAAAAAGCTGGCTTGTTTTTTTCCATGGATGTCTCTGGGGCCTAATTATAATGAATTAATTCTCCATGCAAACAAAAAGAAACCGGCGAGGTCGGCATAGTAGTCCATGTTACGTTGTGCTACTTAATTAAAACTTCGGGTTAGAGTTTAGGGCGTGACGAATTAATTAATTAAAAAGTGTGGTTAAGACAGGAATATGAGAAAATGATGTCTTTGGTTGTATATTTGAGTCAAAAAGATGTGAGAAAAAAGTTGATAGACTTTCGTCATATACATGTCGATATGCATGTATTCGTTTTTATGTGTTTTATTCCCGTTTACATTTTAATGTAAATTAATGATCAATTCCAGATTGATGCTGATGCTCCATTTAGCTGCCAGATTTAAAGAACACAAATTCATTCTATGTTGCTTTGTATTAGGATGATGATAGACATCTAATATTTTTGTTCAACTTTTTTATTTGTGACAGTTAATATGTCGAAAAATTAGAGTTTTTAAATATATCAACTATCATATAAAATTAAATAGAAAAGTTAACAAAAGTGTTGGATGTCTACTACTATCCTTAGCATTATGAATCCTTTACAACTTAGAAGAGAATTTGATCACTTTGATTGATTTATGGTTTTTAGAATTGGTCAAAGCTTAACAATGTATAAAAACTTAATAGTATTAATTGGCATTTTGTTTACAAATATTGGTCTTTTGCTGATTGGAACTTTATAAGATCTTATCGCATATTCTTGCCTAGTTTTTTCATTTACAATTGAGAGCCTTGTTTTCATGCAGATAAAAATTAATATATATCAACAGTTCTATATTATTTTTCTGATGCAAGTAGACCTATAGAAGCACATATGCCTTGGGTGTGTGACCAAGTAAGATCCTAGATGATCAAAATTGTTACCGGATCAAACAAGTATAGGCAGCCAAACTTGTCTATTACAAAGTAAATTAGTTAATTTTATGAAGCAAGGAGAAGAATATTTTATTCTTTCAAAAAAAAAATTACGTCATCTAATCATGAAAAATCTACAATAGCTAAAAACATAGAAAAAAATAAGACTACGAAAGGATTCTATATATTTACTAACCTGTTTGATTATTAGAGAGGATCATCACATCTTTGTCACTCTCTCCAGCCTCATATATTATATGTTTGAATATTTTGATCAAAGAAGCATTCACATACTTGTCTGATAAACAATGGGAATCATTAAATGTATCTAACATTTAAAATTTAAAAAGTCAAATTTTAAAACATTAAAAAGGTACCTGATGATAATCTCTTTTCAAATATGTACACAATGCAACTGTGTATATATTACATACATGATCAATAAGAACATCACCATGAGATGGAACTAGAGCTGTTCATAGTTCGTTTGATCAGAGAAATTTGTGAAAGAAAATATCTAAAACTGGCAAATTTATGTGGGAAGGTACATATGTACTGGCAGTGCTGTAGTGGGGAGATTCTAAAAGTAGTATAATGTATGCGCGCAGTACAGAAATGTGTTGTATAAACTTCAAAAAAAAAAAAAAAAAAAAAAAAAAAAAAAGAAATGTGTTGTACTAGTACATTTGATGTTTATTAGCTTAAGATTATCTAATCAAATTAAGCCACTTTTACGTATGCCTAAGACATTTATTTGTCACCATATATATCATATTTCTTAAACAGTCTCTACATGCAGCACGAGAAATTAATTTTAATAGTATAAACACCGACATACACCAAATAGAGGAGACAACATGAACCCTATCCGTTAAGTCTTTAGAATATATATTCTATTAAGAAATCTTAGAAAGACGAGAAAATACATGAAACTGTGTTATAGAATTTCAAGTTATTTTCAAGTATTCATTCCAGATGTTTTGTCTAATTAATACAAGACAGTCCAACAGAGCTCATGCTTTGGCTGCTCATGAAGTCGGATTATTTTGTCTGAGATAGTTTGGTCAGATCAAATTCAAGTTTGTAATGGTGAACTTTCAAATTTTGTTCTTTCTTGTAATTTTCTTTAGACAAACAAATACCATTTTTATTTTTATTTTTATTTTTTTGTAAAAATCCTTACATCTTAGTTAAAAAAAAAAAAATCCAGTACATCTATAACATAATTTACACATATAATTTTGGATTTGCTTTTGTAATTATAATTTTTGGTATTTATATAGTAACTTTTTTAAAAAAAAAAGAAACTTTTTTGAAATGTCATATTTAATAACTTCGTAGTGAAATCATCCATCGTGTATTGATTAGTGAAGAACAGGTCTATCAACAGATGTGATCTTATATGAACAAATATAATGATTAATGGATATAGTTTTCTAGTAAATGACTAGTCTCAACTTTTGATTTTCACCAGTAATAAATGATTATTCAGGTTAGTCTTAAACCTTTGATTTTCATTGCTCACCACTTGTTACAGTGATAGTTGAAAATGTTTTCCTATTATTGGCTTACAAATTTAAAACTAACATTAATAAAATCAACTCGTTCTAGTAGTGGAAAAAGTGTATGTATGTATATATATCTATATATATATATATATATCCTTATTTAGTTTTCTAGTAAGGTAATCTCCACACATGTCACTTGACATAAGATACAATGAAATGAGTATGTGAGTTCAGGGCATAATTATACAAACATTATCCAATATTTGTAGAATGTTGCAATTATATTTTTATCGTTAATTGACTAATCATTGACCAACCTTTACATTAACATATGACTCGTGAATTGATCTGTTTGTGATATATTAAATAAAATAATAAAATAAAATTAATTCTTCCAATAAAAGGTTTCTATGTCATTGTTTCAAATTAAAACCTAAGCGCAATATGATCCTTTCGAGTAGATATATAAATTAAAAAAATTAAATTATAAAAATATATATCTTCGATATAAAAACGAATTAACCTTCTTGATCTGGTTTGATCTTTTCATGAAAGAGACCTTAAAAATTTTTCCTTTTCTTTAAAAAAGATGGCCTATGGTTTTTCTCTTTTTTGGGGGGGGAGAAGTTTATGAAAAAACTTTATTTTTAATTTCTTGTATTCTTGTTTTAAAAAAAAAGTTTTCAAGGAGAAAACCCAGAAAGGAAAGATTTTGATTAATTTTTTTTTTTTTTTTTTTTTTTTTTTTTTTTTTTTTTTTTTTTTTTTTTTTTTTTAATTCATTATTATTATTTTTTAATGAAGTTCCATGGAGGAATGTAGATCCGGGTTTGTATTTTTTTAGTGTTTTAGCAAGTGTTTTTTTTTAAATGAGTTTGTATTTAACAATTTTTAGGATAATATTATTTGATTATTATATGTTAGCTTTTTATTTAAGTTATTATGTGATGAAGATGATGAAGATTAAGTTGAAGATAAAGAAGAAGAGGAAGAATTTTTTTTTAAGAAAATTTTTCCTATTTTTAAAGTTAAAATAAGAGATATTTTAGTCTTTTTGCATGTTTGATTACTGGCCATTTGGAGTTAAGAGAACAATTTAATGGTAGGGCATGTAGCTGCAACACTTTAAATCATTAGGTAATGTTTGTCTAATTATGTCCTAATTGATCTCACAAATATATATAATTATATCAAATGTCAGGGTGTATACGTAATTTTAATTTTTTTATGACGATAATGCACACACTTATTGTTGAATAACGAAAACCAGTGAAATGTATTCAACTTAATTTTCAAAAATTTAAAAAAAAAAAAAACTAAAAAAAAACAGTAAATTCAATAATGAAAACCAATATAACGTACTCAATTTTCAAAAATTAAAACAGAAACAGTAACCCCCTCTTTCTCAACACAGCAAATTTTTGTCTCAAATTAACACTTGTAAAAACCTAATAGTTCAAATAAGTTAATATGAATAAAAAATTTATTTATTTCATAGAAAGTGACTCCACCAAGACAAAAGACACACACTAATATTAATTAATTTCATGTCTTACACAATGACAAGTTCAAGACTTCACGTAGCATTATTCCAACTTACAATACTAGCTAGGCTACATGCTCCAATATAATTATAGCAAATATTGACTCTAAAACTTCAAATTGATCAGTTCAAAGACCAATCTTAATGCTCCATGATTGAGATCTTCACCACCAGTGATGGTTCATGAGGAATGGTCTCCTGGACACCTTCGACGTGTGAGTCATGCCGGGGAGTGGAGAAGGAGAAGGTGCCATGAAGAATGGTCTCCTGGACGCCTTCGACGTGTGAGGCATGCCGGGGAGTGGAGAAGGAGAAGGTGGCATGTCTGGAGAGAGTGCTAGAGGCTGCACATTTATAAACAGCTTTTGGCCCAGATCACAGTGCTGCCCCACACCACAAATGTACCATTTTCTGCCTGGCGTTGCCAAAACAATGGTATCGTTTCCACTAACCAGAGCCTCGTTTGCTGGTGGTTTGACACAATTTTGGAAGCTAGTTCCATTCACTTTGAACACAGAATGTTCTCCGACAGGGTATTGGAAGACTGCACACACATATATGAAAGTAAGTAATTAAACTTCAACTATAGTTATAACGGGCAATAATATATAGAATAGATTGTGATTCAAATTATTTGCAAATAGTTATTATACGTTGTTGAAAGCAAAGATGAATCAGCTTATAAGTTATAAATATGTAAGGTACGCACATCAATTTGACACTATTTTTTATTTTATTAGTTCTCATAAATGCTAAAACTTCTTTGTATTTGTTTTGTAACTTTGGATTAAGACAAAGGTAACATATTAGAAAAACAAATTTATATTTTTTAACTTAGGAGGGGGACTTAAACCTTGGGCCTCAATTTCACTAAGAGATATGACTACCATCAAATTATGCTCGCAACAACTAATAGAGAAATTATTAATATATATATATATATATATGCAATTGTAAAGAAGAGTTATTCATGTTTCATAAGATACACTATAATGTAATCATTCTTAAGTACAAAAACAACTTTTAATTAGCAAGAGCACTAGTAAAACTTCTTTCTTTCAAGAAAAATGTTATCTTGTACCTTATGTTTTGTATTGTTATTATTTTACAAGGAGTTCAAATTATGGATGGAATTTACGTACTTAGTTTGTCTCCGACCTGGAAGTGCTTGTCTTTAGCCCAAGCTGCATAATCAAAACCTACCGTCCACCCGGAATCATCTCCAACGATGAATTCCGTTGCAGAACTCATCATCGGAAAAAACATGGCTACAGCCACCAAAAACAAAACATACGCACGATTGAAAGCCATTTGAAAATGTGTAAATAACTCAATGTGATAGATAGCTAGCTAGCTTATACTATGACTTGTAAGTGGCACAGGATGGGACAGTCATGAATGTTAGCCAAGTCACATATTTATAGGGGACTGGAACGCAACATTAGTGGTTGCTGTGGTGACCAGCAGCGGCCGAGGACGGCATAGCCGTTTAAGGAGAATCAAACTGACGTAGGATGAGTTCAGCTGGCTAGATGACATTTTGAAGGATGTTTAATTAGGAGATGATTACAACATTACTTATAATATCAAAGCAATTTTTGGGTCTTGGTCTAGATTCTGGTTTGGTTATAATATTTTTGACTTATTCAATAACGCGTACTTACCCTCATAATTATTTAAAAAAGAATAATATACATATATATGTATACATACAAATTATCAATTATTCCGCGTTAAGAAAAGTCTTATTCAGATTAATTTAACCAAATCATATCCAATTAGATTAATCAATCACAAACTGATTATGTATGCTTCTATCATTTTCATTCAATTCTCGTTTCTCACTAGAAGGTACAAATACAATAAGTTCATCATTGCTTCAGTAAGATTACTGACCCAGTTCTTCAAAAGAAAAGACTACTGACCCACAAAATAAATAAAATAAAATAAAAATTAAATCTAAGCAATAACTCTAAAAAATTTCTTAGCATATTGTTGAATCAGAGGGATAATTTAAGTTAGTTTTTAACGGTCCACCGTCTAATACAGCATAATAGTAGAGAGACGTTGTTAATCTACAATCCTAAGTTTAAATCGTTTCATCGCAGATGGATAGTTAAAAAAATAGTTTTTAAAGCATCCCTAACAACATTATTAAGCTATAGTTCTTCGAGAAAGTATGAACTTTCAATGGAGTAAAGCAATGACAAGACACCATATCACTTGGTTGTTCGATACTATTGGTGTAGCATGTCATGTGACTGGCTTTTATTAGAGTAGTACTACTGGTGTATACCTGAACCCATATCCAAGAATTCCAGAATCAATTTGTGAGCCGTTTAATTATATTAACCACACATATAATTTCTTTAATTTCTTCCCAGTGACAAAATGAAAATACCTAATTGCACATGGTAGCGTATTATATATAATTCCATTAATATATATTTTAAATGTTAAAATTGAATTCTATCGGTTTAAATTTTTAAATTTAGTTGTATATCACATGATAGAGACTACAGTTCTTTGGTTTGACTCTTTCTCACCTTCATTTGATTTCATATTCATTGCACACATTGCACATCAAGGATTTCATTTTATTTGTATATGTTATATCTGTGGGGGTTGTTAACTTAACACAAAATATATATAAACTTATGTTTATATAATAAAGTTGGAACTTTACCAGTTAACTTAAATTTTTTGGTTATGACAAAAATACCATATTTATTTGAAAAGTAATGTTAAGTCTCTCAAATTATTTGCTCAAACTCATACCCAAATAACATAACATATGAATTATTATATTAATTATATATCTTCTCATAATTTATATGATATTGATAACTCATATACTATCATTTGGACAAAAATTTGAGAAATTTAATATTACTATTATTCGAGTGCATATGCTAATTGACTATTATCGGTATATAAGTTTGGGTGAGATGAACCACCTCCAATGTACATTGGTAGAAGAAGATAACCTATTCAAATTCAATGTTTTTTATTTACTAAGTTTTGGACTCTTCAGGCCACATTTTAAAAGAATTCTTTATCGTATTAAAATTAATATGAGTTTACGTCACCATTCTGCTTAATTACGTTTTGCTTAAATCAAGCAGGAGAAGACACCGTGATTAAAACAGTGTCGAATAACGGAATGAGAGAGTTGAGTTAATCAAATTAAATACATATCCGATAATTAATTTAACAATGAAGTTCAATGCAAAGATTAATTTATTATTCCGTCAGTACGTCTAAATTGAAATAAATTAACAGGCATAATGCTGCCATGATGTCCAACAACGAACCTGAAGTCCATTGGATTTTGTGCCTATTAATTATTTGACAGAATATATCTAGTAATTGATCTTCTTTCCCAATTTTTAACTTTTTGTCATACGTATTAGTATTGTGTGCCGAATAAATTAAGTTCACATCCAATTCAAAGTATGCTTTTGGAAATGACATTTGTATTGTTTTAACCAAGATTTTGGAATAAAGAAGTCATAGTTAAATTTGGGCGTTATTATTAACATATGAATACACACAATTACAATATCTATGAAGGGAAAAATCGATTTTAATATGAATATAGAAATGTGGATTTTAAAAATTTTTCCCAACAAAAACATGTTTGATCGATACTAGTAATAACAATTCAAAAATTAAATTAATAAAATCATATTTTACCTTGCATGAAAATCAAATTGATCCATTTTGATTCATAGATTCATCATCATCTGATCTTCCTTGTTATGACTCTTTACAAAAAAAAAGAAAAAAGTGTATACGTATAATTTCGAAGAATCAAATCACAAAATCTTTTTATAAAAAAAAATTATGTAAAAAAAAAAAAATTGATTTCTTTTGAGATAGAGCAATATTGTGTTTTTAATTAATGGAAATTTTTGTTCAAGTAGCCAGAACTTCTCTCTCTTGTTACTAACATAAAACACTCTTTTATAATAGTAAGTTAGAGTTTTTCAATTTAACAAAAAATCTAATTTCCTTTTTAAATTGAAACATTTAGTTCATATCCAATATGGAATCAAATTCTTTATTGGCTTGAAATTCTTTACTTTAATTTAATATAAAATGTAATTTCTATTAAATTAAAATTCCTTTAATTTAATATAAAATCTAATTACAATTAAATTAAATTATTGTTTTCATTAATTAATTAAATTATTTTTCATTGAATTAAATGATTCTAAATCATTATTAATTTAATGACATCATTTAGAACTGAACCCATAATCTTTATAGATAATTAAATAATTAACAATTAATTAAATAATTATATATATTTAAATAATCAAATTATTTAAATAATTCGTGAATATGTCTATAAAATTTGTATGTAACACTAATAATTGGACAAACCAATTTTATTCTTCCTTTGGTTTCTTTATATGGTTGTGAGCTAGTGAGGGGACTAAATGGACCTATAATTTGAGCTTCAATAATATTGAAATTATTAATTTGACTTTTTAATTAATAATTCATTATTATTAACCTTAGAGTTACTCTACTAAAAACTTGAGATTGCATTATCAAAATTGTAAATATTTTATACAATATGAATTTTCAATGTCCATCGAGTTAATTATTTCATATGTTTGATTCTCTACGAGTAATTCATAATTAGAGATAGGTCATTAAAGTCCGTTATACTTCTTTAATTATATATTGTTCCATTAAGTGTCATTGATTCTCTAATGAATAATATATCCATAACAACTTATGAACTTATTTTTTCGTTTACTCGTAAATAGAAAGTTAAGCGCTTTTATTGTTCAATATCCGAATCAATATTTAAGGAAACTATTCATCTATTTCTCACAAGAATGAGTGAATTCTACTATTATGTAGAATATTTTCAGCCACTTATTAAATTATATCTTCGAAGTATGAAACTTATTGATTGTAAATCTACAACAGCCTCACCCATGTAAATCAAAAGATATGACTCAACAAATAGGAGTTCATAAAACACTCAGGATTAATATCAATCAATATATGATCATCTAGTTAATAAATATGAATTTTGTTGTTTAACAGATATTAATAAAAAAATTATTTTTATCGTGGTTTCGTCCTATATAATTTTTATTATATAAGGTACCTCCATTTTCATGTCATCGTATGAACGATCCCGGATAAGATCATCGTATCAAATATAAAATGGATCGTAGCTGTACATTTACCATAAATAAAGTACCCAGTTTTATTTGGTTTCTATGGACTATTTAGATTACTAATATCAAATTAAATCTCCTTGTATATAATACTTATATACTTAGTTTGAGACTAATAAGTAATCATGAATGTTACATGATATTCGTATAAAGCAACTATTTCAAAAATGCACATAAATTGAATAAAATAAATATATTTTATTTATTATTTATTAAACGTATACAAATTACAAGCTCTTATGGTACAAACCCTAACAATCTATACATGTGATCACAAACGGAGTATATTTCGATTTTAAAATAAATGTTACTAAAATAGTTCATCATATTTGACAATGTTGATTTTATAAAGCTTTACAAGTTGCCATTTAAACAAATGAAAAAGGTTACTTTTTTTTTTTATTTTTATCCTCCGACTTTAGGTCAAACAATTACCACAATCTAACGTGGATAGGATGCCATCGCTCAATCTACTGAAAAGTTACTTTCAGAAATGAGAAAGGTCTACTTACATATTTAATGGAAAATTGCCATATATTTATGCATGATGGTGCTCAAACCTGCCCTTTGCGCATGACACATACTGGGCAGATGGGTTTGTGTCCATCGCGCCAACATGCTTGAAGGAAAAAAAGAATTACTTATATTACAATTATCTTAAAAGGAAATTGCAATTTACTAACTAGGATTTGCGAAAAATAAACTATAATAGTAGGAGGCTGGAGGTACAATTGGACATTGTCCTTTATTACACTTTACCCTCCGATTAGTAAATATTGATAAACTATAATAGTAGGAGCGGCATTTTGATCTATTCATCTTCTTATATATTTTTACAAAAATAAAAATTTAAAAATATTTTAAAGAAAAATGAAGGTTTTGTTTTTGATAAAAATCCAACGTTGTAGATCCGACAAGGACTTCCGTTGGATCTTCGCTGACGGGCCTCCTTGAGGTGGGAGGACACTCAAGTCTCCTCCTACGAGAAGGTGACAATCTCCTTCTTGCAAGAGATATGTCTATCTCTTCCCAAAATTTGGGAAGAGATCAACAGATCTCGTCCTCATGAGGAGGAGATTATCTCTTCCACCCACTGGCTCTACATGCTTGATCTTCACCTTTGGTACTTTGTTTCCCTTTGTTATTATTTTTAATTTCAATAAAATAATATTAACTATTTAAATTATTTTTAAATATAAGTGTGATGATGTGGCATTTTATAATTGGACCAAATAATTTTAACATGAAAAAAAAATAATCCTGTCATTGAAATGTTAACTTTTTCGTTAAATTGGCATTGGTCAAACCCAACCAAAGGCACTTGTGTGTGATAAATGCTAAACTCAGCATTATGGTTGATGTTTTGGAAAACGGCAGCGTAGTTTTGTGCAATTAAACCTTTTGTTATAATAAAATATTAAAAAATTACATAAAAGAAATGAGGAGAGACAATAGGTGGAGACCACCTCCATAATTGACGAAGATGGTGTTCACTGTATAATTAATCTCCCTCATAAGTAAAAAATAATCTTTCATAAGATTATTTCACAGTTGATATGATGAGACAGATCAATGAAAAAAATAAAATAAAAATAAAATATTAATGAGAAAAATAAGAAAAATAAAAAATCAACTATTTTATTTATTCGTCTCACCCATATCAGTTGTGGGACGGCCCTATAAATGATTTTCTTAGATAGGTAAGGACATTAAGTTATCACCTTCTTACGCGGTGGAAGATGTTCCTTATTCCCTCTGCATGGAGGAGACTGGTGGACGTCATCTTTATCACTGGGTCATCACTCGTTATCTCTATTACGAAGAAAGGTATTAGAGTTCTTTTCCCTATGTGATGGAAGAGACCACTCGTTTCCTCCGCCATAGAGGATACAGGTTGAGGTCATCTTTACCAATGATAGAGATGAGCTCCACCATTTTCTCTTGTTAATTTGGTTTTTGAAAACCAAGATTTATGATTTTATCAATGCTTTATTTTGTTTATATTTATAATTAAATTCCTTTATTTATATTTATCATTGTATATAATCTTTGGGGTTACTAAAATAATTTTTGATTTGTTTCTAAATAACTTTTTATTTGTTTTTCAAATTTTAGTTTTTTTTGGGTCATTTTGTATATTTGGAGTTTTTAAAGTACAATAATGCAAACGTAAAGTTGTATAAATAATGTTTTGTATGAACATTTTAGTTTTCTCCCAAGTTCAAATTAAAATGTATAGTAATATTAACAAAATATATAGTGTTTTTGTTGGGTTTAAATATTATACATATGTTCAAAGAAACCATTTGGATGTATCTATGGAATTATAACTAAGAGCCAAACAAACTAATATATAGAATTAAGTACAAAAAATTATACTTCACAATTACTCAGGCATTAAATTAAAAATACCGCCTTTATTTTAGAAGTGTAAATTTAGGCCTTCAGAGTAAATACCACCTAAATTTTGAAGAGTGAATTCAGGTCAAATTTTATTTTTCTTTGCATGTAATTGCCTAAACAAATTTGATTGTAAATTGAGATCATAAGTTCACAAAGTACTTTTTTCTTGAACATAATTTCCAGAAGTATTTTCATGAACCAAATTGAAGTATTCGCCTCTAAAAGCGAAAACATCTATACCAAATTATATATATAGTCTGGGGACTTCTTGTTGACCATAATTTTTAGAAATATCTTTAATAATGAAATCAAATTATTTGTAAATGAAAGTGCGAATTAAAATAAATAATGTAATGCTTATAAAAAAACATAAATAAATAAATACTGTAATAATAAGATTAGTAATGTTATATCATTCATCACATCGTCTTGTGATTTATATGATAAAAATGAATTATTAATTACATATATATTTATTATAAAACAAATGATATATAAAAAAATATTGTATATTACTAGAAAGAATAAAAGAGAAAACACAAGAGAAATTTAAGAGAAAGTAACTTTCGATTCTTTCATTCACTTGTGGAATGGATAAAGAATACATACTCGTGCATCCTCTATTTATAAGCTAAAAACTATAAGTAGAGATAATGGAAAAGAACGAATTACATAACATTAAGGAGTAACGAGAGATAATAGTCCTTATTAAAAAGAGAATTATTGAGAGATAATGATGGTTTAAGTGCGGGTTATGAAATACCAAAAGGTGGCATCCACACACAATTGATTCACAACAATATTAATGGTGTATTCACTTTACAGATTAGAGAATAAGAATAAAGAATGAGTATGATTATTGATATTTACTTGCTTTAAATTAATCTTTAATGAAAATGAAAAATATAGGTCTCACACAAATTTGAGGTTGTGGAATGAGATTGTTGTACCCTCCACCCAACTTAAAATTCTCATTTTCATTTCATTTTAAATATTAAAACATTTTTTATGCCTCTACTTAAAAAATTGAAAAAAAAAAATGAGAAAAACCTATTTTATATTTGTCGACGTTTGGAAATGGTCGACTGAAGATTCTAGGCCAAATACCTGCAATTAATGAGAAACAAAGCAAAAAACAAAGAGGAGTGCAAGAGGAAGAACAGAGATAGCACCAGAACAACAACAAAAAATAGATAGATGCAGTAAAAGCAATTAAAATAGCAAGACTGCGAATGTGAGAGTAACAAACAAATAATAATAGATAAAAACAACTAAAAATGAAAGAGAAGAGAGGAGGAACAATGAGTGCAAAAAGATTTTTACGTGGTTCGGCAATGGTGCCTACGTTCACGGGCCACTCTCAATATATTTTGACAGAATGACTATATCACTAAAAATGAGCTCTCTCCCCCTTTACAAAGAATTTCACCTCTATTTATAGGGAGAGATTTACAATTGAGTGTAGTACATGTTAAGAAAACAATAATTATACTAACTACTCTGTCATAGCCATACTGCATTAATTAACAACTCTGACATGACCATTCCTGTATTAATTGCTCCTCGGGATTCGGGATTGCATAGATCTCACAGGTACGAGATTGAGAAGCTTTAATCTGAGAGATCGAATCTGGCACGAAACTAAGGAGCTCAAATTCGTCTCGGATTTGATTGCTGTCAGCTCTCAGATCTCAGGTCTCAAGTCTCAGCTCTCAGTTCCCAGCTCCCAGCTCGCTAAACATCTAGCTCGTAGGAATGAGCTCGAAGCTCTCAACTCTTAGTTCTCAGTTCTTTTGGCACTAGAAGGAGGGCCCAACTGCGTCTTTGTAACTTTTTCTTCAGTAATTTTCTCCTTAGCTATTTAACTATTAGCGAACTGTAATTGCTAGAGTAAGAACGACCAGGAGTGTTGGTGTGATAGATGAGCAACCTGAAGGTCAGGAGGACCAGTAAAGCACCCTACCGTCTAGGGAAGATACCGCACAGGAATGGCAACAACGCCAGCGAACTCTATAAGATACAGTGAGACAGTTGACCGAAGTAGTCAAAACGCTAACAGAAGCTCAAAACCAAACCGTGCAGAGACGGGTAGAGGTAGCGCCTCCCAAAAGAGCTCGCCAGCAGCCAGTAGAAGAAGTCCCAACCCCGGAAGGAGGAGCTGGTAGGGAGAGGCCGCTGTCCGAAGAGTCAGTTCGCTCCTCAAGTATGGATCCGAGAGGGGATAGACGGCGAGTTCAGGAAAGGAAAATTTCACCTCACCCCGCAGACTTGAAGGCGAGGGTGAACCATGATGGAAGCCGGCATGTAGAAGTTAGCCGCGGGCATGAGCGAGCTCATGAGTACCACGGTGGCCACGAACACTAGCTACGAAGAGGCTCGCTATAGGTAGAAAATTTTGATTGGATGCGCAGTCGATAAGCTCGCGCTTGGTAGTGCCTTGAGAAGCCAATCCTAGATCGACCCTGTTATGCCCGTTTTCTCGACGCAGGCAAAAGGGCCACTAAAGGCTCAAGAGATGAGTACAGTACCGAGGGGCCTAAGGAGCCCAGTCTTCAGGTCGCGACAACGAGCTCGCCAGACCCTCAAGCTCGCGCTTATCTCAGTCTGTCTCAGCACCTTTCAGCTTGTGTCTATGCCAGAATCCACCTCAGCCTCTCTTCAGCTCGCGTAAGCAAACAGGTCGATGAGCTTGCGCCAGGCAGTGCCTTGAGAAGCTAATACCAGATCAACCTAATTCCCTGATTTTATGCCGACACCATCTCAACAGTTCCTGAGAAACATTTAATGCGGCAACTGTTCATTTAATGAAGAGAAGACTTTACCTGAAGCATTTAATGAAGGCGTGGGCATGTGAGAATAATCATTGTCGTAGCAATAAATGTAGTATGACTTATGTCAGATTAGTTGAGAATAATTATAATCTTTAACGTGTAAAATACTTCATTATATCTCATCTTCTCTATAAATAGAGAGATTTTCATTGTAAAAGGGAGAGCTTAACACTAGTATTACCATCACTTTGCCAAAATCAATTCAGAGTGATCCGTGGACGTAGACACCATTGCCGAATCACGTAAAAATTTCTGTCTATGCATTCTTCCCCCTTTCTTCTTTTATTATTAACTGTTTCTCCAGTATTGTTTGTTTATCTTAATCAACATTCAATAGTTTTTATTACGATACACCAACCTTAAACCATATTTACTACCATTTATTGTACTAATCGCGGTCTGGGCCTTGGATCTCCACGTCGACCGTTTTCGAACGTCGACAAAATCAGAATGATCTAGAATTGGATTAATTTGTAATTGGATTGATGTATCAGAATAAGTTATTTACTTTAATTACATAAATTATAATCAGAAAACAATATTTTCTTTTAAGATGTTTACTTTAAATTGAAATAGGAATAAATTGTTTAAAAGTTACAAAAATACCCTTGATTAAAAATATGCATTCCTTTAGCATTTTTAAATATATTTTTTTTTTGTCATCAAAAAAATTTAATAAGCATAATATTATTATATAAAAATACATATTTCTTGATGACAAAAAAAATATATTTAAAAAATGCTAAAGGAATACATATTTTTAATCAAGAGTCTTTTTGTAACTTTTAAACAATTTATTGCTATTTCAATTTAAAGTAAACATCTTAAAAGAAAATATTGTTTTCTGATTATGATTTCTGTAATTAAAGTAAATAACTGATTCCGATACATCAATCCAATTACAAATTAATCCAATTCTAGATCATTATGATTTTGTTGACGTTTGAAAATGGTTGACGTGGAAAACCAAAGGCTCAGACCGCGATTAGTATAATAAATGGTAGTAAATATGGTTTAAGGTTGATGTATCGTAATAAAAACGATTGAATATTGATTAAGGTAGACAAACAATAATGGAGAAGCAGTTAATAATAAAAGAAGGGAGGGGGAAGAATTGCATAGACAAGAATTTTTACGTGGTTCGGCAATGTGTTTACGTCCACGGATCACTCTGAATTGATTTTGGCAGAGTGACAATAATACTAGTGTTAAACTCTCTCTTTTACAATGAAAATCTCTCCTATTTATAGAGAATGAGAGATATAATGTGAGTATTTTACACGTTAAAGGTTATGATTATTCTCAACTAATCTGACATAAGTCATACTACATTTATTGCTACGACAATGATTATTCTCACATGTCCACGCCTTCATTAAATGTTTCAGGTAAAGTATTCTCTTCATTAAATGAACAGTTACCGCATCAAATGCTTCTCAAGAGTTGTTGAGGTGGTGCTGAAGTAAAATAAGAGAATTAGGTTGATCTGGCATTGGCTTCTCAAGGCACTGCCTAGCGCGAGCTCATTGACCTGTTTGCTTACGCGAGCTGAAGAGAGGCTGAGGTGGATCCTGACATAGACACAAGCTAGAAGGCACTGAGACAGTCTTGAGATAACCACGAGCTCGAGAGTCTTGTAAGCTCGTTGCTGCGACCTGAAGACTGGGCTCCTTGGACCCCTCGGTACTGTACTCATCTTTTGGGCCTTTAGTGGCCTTTTTGCCAGTGTCGAGAAAACGGACATAACAGATTTTAAGTCATTCTGATTATGTACAAATGCATGCGTCATAAGTTTATTTTTAAACTGTAAATTTTAAATAGTAATAGGCATCCTACCTTTTGTCTTCCACTTGCATGTTACCTATTGATATGGTAAGTGATAGATGGGTACACATTAATGAGAATTTATTTACTCAAAAATATATATTCAATCACTAATTGTCACATTATTAAGTGAAATACAAGATATGAGATATCTACCATTACTAAAATGTTTTAGATTGTGTATCATAAACAAAATATTATCTAATTCATCGTCGTAGATAGTAAATTAACATTATTGGAGAAGATTTTTTCTTTCCAAATATAATTTGTAGACATTAATTAATTGTCATTCATTATGGTATCAACAGAAGAAATCCAATTGGATTTTTTTTTTTTACTAAAATGGTAAAAGGAACAAATTTGCACACATCACCAATAATGGTTAATGATGACTTTATTTGCTCAGTTACGAGCATATAAAATTTACTAAGTGGTATCTTTATTGAATTAATAATTTCTAATGTTCAACAAGCTCACGCGCTTTTGCTCTCCACGCTCTCATGACCACGTATACTAATAAACATCAAACCTTTCCATCTAGTGTTGGAGCCACGTACATGTCAAGGGAGGAGAGGTACCTCCCTAATTTCACATTTTTTTAACAAAAAATAGAATGATGTTAAAACTTTTTTTAGAAATATATATTGTTAACTTATCTTTTCATAAAAAATATGTTTACATTGTACTTAGTTATTTTTTAGAAGTGTACTCATATTGAGTTTGGTGCTAGCTAGGTTTATTGAGGTATGAGCATACTAATATAATTGGAAAACTCTAATGATACTTACATCATTTAATTCTATTTACACATATCTGTGGATATATCTGTAAAATTGTACGTACTTTAATAACTTGATGTTGTTGACATCAGTTCATCATCTAAATTAATCCTGAGAATTTCTCAAAACAACTAATCATATACTATAGGCTTATATCCTAAATCTTTCGAACCTTTGACACGATATCAAGTGATAATAAAGAAACCCGGCATCATTGATATGTATAATAAATATGCATATGACTATTAAACAGACTGAAATATTCTAATTACATCCAAGTACATTGCATTAGCCATCAAATTAGCAACTCTAGTGGCCTAATTTACCTCAGTTTATTCATCCTTCGAAACTATATATAAATTCTAAGTTCTAAGGCCTTCAATCAACAAAACGATATATTTATATAATAAAAGTACTAATGTTATCTCTTCAACCAATCAAAAAGAAAAGGAAAAAAGGAAAAAGTTTGCATCACGCGTGTTTGCACACCCATGAAAGCGTGTGTGCCTGTACATGTATATCTACCTACAAACATAGCAGATATTGCACATATTACTAATTAAATTGCATTATATTCACTATGAATTCAATTGGCCTAATCAAAAATAAAGACAACAACTTTGTTGACTACACGTTAGGCAAATACAGTAAGGAACAATTGAAAAACAGATGTGTAAATGAGATTTCGTAGAAAGTCGTGTTTTTTATTTCTATATTAACATGTGAGAGCAATAATTTACAAGTATGTCTTTGTCAAATCATGTTTTAGATTAATTCGATTCATAAAATTCAACAAAAAATAGAGGAAACTTGATATAAAGAAACAAGAAAAATGAAGTCAAGACATTTAAAAGATAATTGTATATTTATTCAAAGTAAAATCGATCCATGTTTATTCATAAATATGCTGATATTAAAGAGAGATGGTGGTGTACAACTACAAGTTCACAATACTAGATATTAAGAGAATCTTAATTATCGGATTCATTAGTAGCTCGGCTCATTAAGAAGAAGCAAGGAAGAGGAAGCCTCAACCTCACGAACATGTCTATTAAGATCTTGATGTAGCTGCTCCAAGCGTGTCTTCATGTCCAAAAGCTCATCTTGGTCAAGCTGGGCTATAGGGTTTCCATATTTGCATTTTGGTTGTGCCACTTTGAGAGCCTTGTCCAGCCCCTTTCCTCGTTCCTTCTCAATTTGAAGTTGTTTGAGGATGTCAGTGAGTTCTCGATTGAGTTCCTGCACTCCACCCTCTATACGATCATTGACATGCAACGTCTCCTGATTAAGAAAGCGTTGAGCCACGGCATTAACATTTGGATGGCCAAAAGAGAAAGGCCTCCCTCCTGGAGAGAACACAACGATCGCCACCTGAGCTGCACATAGGGTTGCAAGCTCATGTGCCTTCTTGAACAGGCCATTCCTTCGCTTTGAGAAGGTCACCTGCCTTGATCCTCTGTCTCTCACCATTTTCATCTCGATCTTTTTGCGACCCATGATTTTTCTTTTTTGTGAGAGACAAAAATAAATAAAAATAAAAATAATAAAAGAGAGTGATTTGTGTGTTGAGGTTGATATCCATTTATGTAAAGGACAAATTTGAAAAATTAGTAAAGGCACTTACCTTATTTGCATTTGGAATTTATCCTCAATAAGGTTAAAAGTTACTAATATTAACATTTAATACTTCAATTCATGACTTCCATATATGATTTTCCAATACGCTACTATGAGAATGTTTTAATTAACTTACTTTATTATGTGAACCCTTATTAAGAGCATTTCCAATACTATCATGAATTGTATTTTTAAAAAAAAGTTATATGTCATTAATATCAAGGGATTTACTTTTTATATAACATAAATATCATTTAACAGACAATCAAATTAAAAAATGTTTTCCAATGTTTCCATGTATTTTCATTTAATGCTTCATGTTTTTCCATTTAATACTTTCATTTTTTTAATTAGATTTAAAAAATAAAATTAATTAAATAGTTTTTTACTTGCTGAAATATCGGTCTAACAAATCATTTGAAAATAGATGATCATATTGACAATATCTTTTTTTTTTCTTGTCACCTCAGCTTAACATTAATGAGTGATAATTGCATTAAAAAAGTTTATTTTAACTCAATATTTATTTATCCTATATATGATGTACTTTTTTCACAATCCATGAGAATATTGGAAATGTTTTAAACTTTACACTTTTGTTGCCATAAACCTATTTTGCTAAGCCCATGTCAGATTTTTTGGAACTAATAATTAATTGTTCAAGATTATATCTCTTAAAGTTATTCCTTGTTGAGGTCAAGTCACATTGTTTACAATAATTTTGGACTAAAATATAATGATTTGAAAATATAAAAAAAATAAAAATAAAAAAAGAATATATATATTTAAAAAAAGACCAAATAAGTTGTCATTCACCTATTTTCAAAAAAAAAAAAAAAATTGTCATTCACTTGTAAAGGGTAGCCACATATTGAAAAATGATAAAATAGTGTAGGATAGCACTAAAAACCAAATGTTTTAGAAGGTGAAAGGTGAAGTGAGATGGTGGAGCCTCAGCGAGATGAGACGGTCGACTTGAGGTGCTCAAGGCGATTGCCTCAATTCAAAACGAAAAAAAAAAAAAAAAGAAAAGAAAAAAAAAAAAAAAAAAAACCTTAATTTACAAAATCATCCATGACATTGAAAAAGCTAGTGAAAACTAATGTTAGAAACATAAGTATCAAATAAAATAAAACAAATTCAATATAAATACACAAACATACAAAATCCTAAGTTAGGTTAGCATGATGAAAAAATTAAAAATAATTAAAAAGTGCAATTTATATGAAATGTGAGTGGTTATTTTGTAAAAGTGATAAATAATATTTAATAAATATTAATAAAATTAAAAATTATATAATCTTCAAAAAAATATTAAAAATTATATAAATACTTTCAATGGCTTTGTTTTCATTGATCCTATTTGTTGTTTTGGCTTTTCATTAATAATCCGGAGCTTTCCTTAACGATGACACTGTTGTTGCCGATGATGATGTTAACAATGAGTGTGGCGATGGCGATGTGAGTACTCCTAGTCCAAATCATAGCCAATCGTGTCGAGCCGATAGAGAAAACAAATCGTGAGCGACGAATCAAAGCCAATCATGACGACATTGATGATTGAGCCATAAACTACTACTCCTACTACGACGACACGATAACAGAGGAGGAGGTTACAGAGTACGATAGTTTTTATCTCTCTTCCGTTTGCTCTCTCTCTTTTCCCTCTCCTTTCTTTGAATTGCCTCTAAGAGCCTTGACTCGATGTGGCCTTGAGGCAACCATGACCTGAGGCAGCTATCTCACTAATGGCGTGATTTTTTATCCATGTCACCCAAGGTGGTCGGCTTGCGGCTCCTCAGGCCCCAAGACGATCTTGTTATTTAATACATTGCTAAAAACTGCAAGTTTTTAATTTAGCACCTAAAAATAAATGATTTTTTTTTTTTTTTTGCATCATCAATATTTGTGAACTATAGTTAGCAAACGAAAAGTATTGGTTCATAAATGAAGGTCACAGATTGTGGTCCTTTTTTATCCTTTGTGTGTAAGTTGTTGAAGTTGTTCGCAAACCATTATCCTCGAACACGGTTGACGTTAAAAAAAAAGGAAATTTTTATTTAGTCTATGAGGTTTCAAAACATATTACGTTTTTAAAACTCTTTTAGAAATAACTTTTTTCATCCCTAATATTTTCAAAACTCTTCAAAAAAGTCAAAATCGTCAATCAACTTACTACCAGTGGTGACTTTAGACAATTCAAATTGTAATTTAACAACTTAAGTTTCGAGGTATTTTAGAAAATTTAGTTTATAAATTCATTATTTTATGAGAATAATATGATAATTGACGTGCCATTAACAACTATCAAGGATAAAAATATTTTTTTATACATTCTGTTAATATTAACCTTTAGTTGACTGACAGTTTAAACTATTTTAGAGAGTTTTGAAAAAGTTAGAAATGAAAAGAGTTGTTTTCAAAAGAGTTTTAAAACCTTAGAAACTAAAATAAAATTGTCCTAAAAACACTCATTTTAGTTTTTTTTGGTGATAATTTGAAAACTCACACTTTTTCTACTACCATAATACAAAAGATCCCAAGTGAAATTTGTAGAATTTTAAGTAACAATTGAATCGGCAAACTACCCCAAAACATGGAGACATTGATTTTTTTTTTTTTTTAAGAGATTTAGTGTTGTTTTGTGGGGTAATTATGTTTTCAGGATATCCTTAAAATGATTCAATATGTGTAAATTTTTTATTCAAATTCATATTTAAATGATGTGATATTTAAATTATAATCGACACTAACACATTATCTACCATATCATTTCATAATTTACATAATAGTTATAATTCATTAATATGAGTGACATTATATAGACAAAAAATTGCAGCAATCTAATACTATTCAATTAACATCGTAACTTATTAAAGAATATTGCTAGGTTGTCCAAATTGATGCTCAAATAACAAGACATTTACGTTGTCAATTCCATGTTAATCACAAGAAAATATGATAATTAATGTCAAATTGATTATTTATATGCTACATCATTTTGAAATAACTTTAGATAAAATTACTTAACGATTTACCATTACTTACTGGTATATGATTCTTGAAAGGTCAAGTGGCATGACCAGGAGAAACTCTCGATCCGGATGGGCTATCTAACCCGCTTTTGGACCAGAATTTGTGTATTTATTTGGGCCTTCTTAGTTTGATGCAATTTAAGACAAATTATGTTTAAGTCCCGATGTTTCAAACTCTTTTTAAAAACATGAATTCATTTTTAACTTCCAGCATTTTCGAAGTTTTAGAACTTACCACTTTAGTCTCGATCGTAAGTTAAATATTGGCCAACAATGGGAGGCTTATTTTTGTATTCCAATAGGATTATTTTCGTTTAATTAACATAAAATAAAAAAAAAAAATAAAAGTAATTTGTTGTTCAAATAAAAGTTTAGATAAAGAAACCCAATTTTTTTTTTAAAAAAAAATCCCAATTAACAAGGGAAAAAAAAAGTCTAGAATGTCAACCATCTGAAGTTTAGAATAAGTATTTAAATATATTAGTTTGGCCCAAAGTCATGTCTCTCTCTTCCAAACCCTAGTTAAATTATATTAGTTCTAATATAAATCCTCTGTACTTCCACTTCTTTTGGCTTCTCCACTAGCAAAAGAAGTCTTTTTTTTTTTTAATAATTTTTTTTTTAAATTTTTTATGTTACAGCTTTTTTGATACGTTATTTGGTTGTTGCCTTGTTGGCAAAACTCAAGAAGAGTTTCCTTTTTAAATATTTTTTAAAAAAAAAAAAAACTATTTATGTCTATTACGGCTCCTACCAAGAAGCTTTTTTTAATAAAGACAATTTGTCTCAACTACCCTCTTGGAATTTTAGTAAAATCTCCCATATACTCTTTTCATTACAAAACCCTACTTTATATTTGAATAGTTATGGGACTTCTGATTTGTCTTCTTCTCTATAGGCGTTGTAGCTACTGCAATTCTTCGGCTTTGTCTATTTCTTCATTCATTTTTCTTCCTATTGAAAGTGTTTCAAGGCAAGAAAGAGAAGTCTTCTATGTTTGATTTTCCAGCACAATGGAACAACCGATGCCTCCCCTTGCTAATAGAAATGTCACTACAATTGTAAAATAATAATAATAATTTTTTATAAATTACAAATTACTGAAATTATTTTTTATGACTATGAATTTTTCTATGTTCTTTTATTTATTTATTTTTAATTTGTTATTTTTTTTGGTAATACATCAGAATTAAAGACTCTTTTAAAAATACATTACCAAATAATTAAACTGAAAAGCACTTTTTGATCGAATACCAAATAAAATACAACTCCTTGTTACAAGTTATACTCAGTAAATGTTCTAAATAGTAAATTTATAGCTCTAATCAGGTATATTTTACAAGTTTTACTTTTATAGTTAGTCAAAATGAATTTGGTACAGATTCTTGTTACTTTTATGTTCTGAAATGATAAAATTTGTTTTATCTTAGTAATTCATCAGCTTATGATAACTATAAGAAGAATCTACATACTGATTTATTGTGATTCTGTCTTTCAATATGGACCACGTCTGAAAGGAATACAATAATCTATCAACTAGAAGTTTCAAGCTCTCTCTCTCTCTCTCTATATATATATATATGTATATATGACACGAGAAATTATATTAAAGTTGTCCTTATTAATTATAAACCAAGCTCAACTAATACTCCAATTATAAAACATTAATGTTCCATCAACTCATGACCACTTTGACATAGCATTCAAGAAAGAAAAGAAAGAAAAAATGAGTTCAATACATGATGATGACGATCAAATCAGGCCATCAAAAGATGAGGAAGATTGGTTGTTGGCCATGCAATTGGTCACTGGTTCAGTGTTTCCGATGGTGATGAAAACTGCCATCGAGCTTGGTTTGCTAAAGATCATGTCAAAAGCCAGCCCATCTCAGCTCTCTTCTTCCCACATCGCCTCTCAACTGCCTACAAGAAACCAAGAAGCCCCTTTAATAATTGAAAGAATCCTTCGCCTTCTTGCTAGTCACTCTGTTCTCACATGCAGTCTGGTCACCAGCGAAGATGGACATGTTCAAAGATTATATGGTTTGGCACCTTTCTGCAAGTATTTTGTTGAAAACGAAGATGGAATTTCTCTTGCTCCTTATCTGCTGGTTTTCCAGGACAAAGTTTCCATGGATTCTTGGTTTGTTTTCTTCTCTTGATTAATCACTCACTCTTTGTTCTTCATATTAAGAGTAGAATTGATCTTTTGCAAATTGAGGTCGCTTTCTATGCGTAGCTTACATTTTGTTATTTAGTATTAAAGGGAAGTTGACAAGTACCTATCATTTTTTGGATGTATAAATTATAATTCATTAATGTGACAGAAATCTACCAACGATAGGTACGACCTTATAATTATCTAGTTTTATTTTTCCTTTGTTGATCATCTGTGTATTTGATAGAGAGTTTTTTATGTTCCGTTAACATCACGTAAAATACTTATGTAATTCAGCAAATGTTTGTGCTCGGGCCTATTGAAGCCGCAGCCCTATTTAGTGTGTACCGTGTAGGTTGTATGCTTGCTTGTAATATTTCGCTTACTAGACTGGATAATTAATTACTTCACATGCAGATTAATATAGATTCAAATAGCTTTGCATGAGAATGGCACAATTGTTTTACATAATCCAAACACTCATTCTATAATTAATGTCTAGTGTCACATATTTAGTAATTAAGGCTTAAGTTTAAAGTTAAAATCACACATTAAATTGTTAATGTTCAACGAAACAGACTTGTGCAATAACATTATATCTCACATGTATTTTTCTTGAAAAGCATTAATTATAATGGTAATTTTGAATATAAATGATAACATGATGAATGGTAATGATAATTAATGTTACTAGGTGGACATATGGATGTTGTGAACAATTTTCATAGTAAAATTAAAGGTTAATTATTCAGTTTGAAGAATAACGTTCCAATATTTAAAGAAAATTTTAGTGCAAAATATTCTAATGAAACTTAGGAACCCCATTTTATGTATTAGTAGATTCAAGACTTCACAGGATTTTATTCAAGAATTTTTTTATCAAACTAACAAAATATGACTTAGATATCATATCATTTGATTGGTCTTAAAAAAATTGTCGTTAGGTACCATTTAAAAGAAGCAATATTAGATGGAGGCTTGCCATTTGTTAAAGCACATGGAATGCAAGGATTTGAGTATGCAGCCATTGATGGTAGAATGAACAATCTCTACAATGAAATCATGTGCAATCAAACTGCTTTTGTCATGAAGAAAATTCTCGAAGTCTACAAGGGATTTGAAGAGCTAAACCAGGTGGTGGATATTGGTGGTGGTCTAGGTTCAAATCTTAGCTTTATTGTCTCCAAGTACCCCCATATCAAGGGTATATATTTTGACTTTCCTAATGCTATTAAAATTGCTCCCCCTTGTCCAGGTAATTGTCAACATGATATTCAATTGAATTTTTTTAAGGAAAAATATTTTGAAGAGCTCTTTTTTTTTTTTTTTTTTCTATTTGTTATTTTTCACTTTAGGTGTAGAGCATGTTGGTGGAGATATGTTTGTGGAAATCCCAACAGGACAAGCTATTTTCATGAAGGTTAGTACAATAATGTAACTTAACATCAAACTCATGAGGAAAAAAAAATGCTATTATTCTAGCTAGTATTTATGCATTCACTTCCTAGGCTTATTATCCAAACAATTTTGGAATTCTAAGTATGAAAGTTGTAATATTTGAAAGGGATAATCCCAATTTCCTCCCTGTAGTTTGAAGAAATAGTCAAAATCCCCTCTGGTTTTGAAAAATCACTTGAGTGAGAGGGGGGATTTTGACGATTTCTTCAAACTACAGGGGGAAATTGGGATTATCCTTATTTGAAAATATAGTAAGTAGATGCTCTGCTACAATTCCTGTATGAAAACCAACCTGTTTAAATATTATTGTTAGATCTTTATTTATTGGTTAGATTTTTAAGATGGACTAAACCTCGTATTAGAATTTACTTGACTAAAAAGTCAAATGTTTGAACATAAATGAAAACAATAAAAGCTTCAATGATGAAATCATCATTATTATGTTCTTCAATTCTAATACCATCATTAAAAACCGTTTTTGGATCATGAAAAACTATTTCCTGAAATGTTTGTAAGCTTTACTTTCCAGTGGATATTGCATCATTGGGATGATGATCAATGCTTGAAGATATTAAAGAACTGCTATGATGCACTATCAGAAACAGGGAAAGTGATAGTGGTGGAATCAATAGTGTCAGAAATCCCTGACACAGATGTTGTAAGCCAAAATATTTGTAGACTAGACATGAGCCTCTTTACTACAGTTCCTGGAGCAAAGGAGAGGACCAAGGAGGACTTCCAGGCCCTGGCAACAGCAGCCGGATTTGCTGCCCTGAAAATCATCTGTCGTGCTTACTGCTACTGGGTCATTGAGCTCCACAAAAAGCTTTAGTCCAGATTTTTACTAAACTAATTTACAATTCTAAATTTAATTTATTGCTTGAGAGATTTGGTAGTTATTATTGTGCATACCAAACTTGAAAACTTGTGGTTACTTGATGGTAGAGGTAACTCTAAGGATTTTCTATCGTCCTTTTTTTCTGCTAAACTTTTGATAATCTAATGATACATAATTATAAAAAATAGTATGAAAATAATTATTGGTGAATTCCTCTTTGAGTTTCAGTGCTGCTTCCCTAGTATTTGAAATGAAATTCAAGATATTATGATTCTTATAGATTCTGCAGATGACAAAAGGATTTGGGAACATTCTATATGGATGGAAGTCTTTCTTCCCTGGATTGTCATAATTATTTTGTTGGTAATTATAAGACTTGTTCTTGGGGAAAATAATTTGGTCACCTTATGTTCCTCTGAAAATGTCAATCCTGGCTAGGAAGATTTTTCATAATCGTTTATCTACTGAGGTCGAGGGGTATGGAAATTGTTTCAATTTGCCAGCTTCGTCAAACCGTGCCATATGAAGAAACGACTTCTCATCTTGTCTTGTCATTACGTGTTTGTGGAGTTGGCTTTTAGCATTTTCCTATGCGACTTTGGATTAAGCTCAACACAGATGATTTGGCCAAGAATAATCCAGGAATTTCCTCCACTAGTTCGGCTTTTAGAGACTTCACCTGCAGTTCGAAAACCCGGATCTTCAATTTTCTTTAAATTATTTTTTTCTCAAAAATTTTAAATTTTAATTTTTTTAACTTGATGGTGGTAGATAGAGATTTTTTTTTTTTTTTTTTTGATTTTAAAATTTAAAATTTATATTTTTTAAATTAAACTTTTAAAATATAATTATTAAATTTAATATTTTTTTTTTTGTTTTGTTTTAATTTAATTAAAATTAAAAAATAATAATGGTATTTTGATATATTTATATTATGTGGTGGTTGTTAGTTTTTATCATCAAATGGATAAATTTGATGAATTTTTAAAATAATAGGGATGATAGAAATTAAAAACACATTATATTAAGAAATAATATTTTATCAAAAAAAAAAAAAAAAAAAAAAATTTTCCCTTAAAAATAATAAAATAAAACAAAATTTAAAAAAAAAAAATAAAAAAGACGTCGCGGTGTTAATAAACAATTCACTTGTGCAATCCCTCCCCTCATCTGGGCCGCCGCCACGGCCAAAATCTTGTATCGTTTTGTTTTCCGACGACGCCCACACCACCTTCCTCGTCACGGGTCCCCACGGATACTCACATATACACGCCATTTTGAAGGCGTCTCAGACTCACTTTTAATTTTATTTCAAAGTAGAGATTAGAAGGTCAGTTATAGCCTTTACATGCCTTGTTAACTTTGGATCCGGTTATTGGGTTTGAAACTACCTGTTGCTTTACAAATTTTATGTGTGAGTTGAAATAGTTGCTTCTTGTAGTTAAGTATATAGACAAATATGTAGTTTGTAACACTCTGTTTGGCTGCTGAGAATAAAAATAACAGAAAAGTAATTATTGTTTTTTTTTTTCTACGTTGTTAATTTTTTAACTTGAATTATGAATTTATAGTCGTTTGTGGGTTTTTTTTTTTTTTTTTTTAAATTGATAGTCACAATTTTTTTTTTAATTGGCAGTGTATATCAGTTGATGAAAGTTAATTAAAAAGGAATCATGGGTAAGTGTAGTTTCGCTGATTGAGATTGCCTCAGGTGTTTTTCTTTTTTTTTTTTTTTTTTTTTTTTTTTTTTTAAAAAACATTGGCTTTGCTCTTTGAGGCCTGTGAAAAGTAGTTTGATTTGTCGTAATAAATATGTCCTAGAGAAAAATACAGCTCGCCGTGAGAAGAGGAAAGAAGCTCGAGTAGCAAAGAATCAAAGAAAGCATCAGTCATGGATGGAGCATCAGGTAGAAGAAGGTTTTAATTTTTAATTTTTAATTTTTTAAGGTTGCGGAATGTGAGTTTAATTTCATTATATGTTTTAATGGAATGGTTACAGAAATCACAGAAATTGAAGAAGACGTATGGGAATAATTTGAAATATGGGAATAGATCAAAAAGTTCGTTCTCTCTGAGTAATTCTGCGGAAGATGAGAGCTCGGAGAAATTGATGTTGTCAGGGAGAGCTGAGGTGAAATCAGACTCTTTTGGACAAAATGAGGCTACTTTATCTAAGATGGTGAACGGAAAGAAGGATCGTAATAGAAGAATTCAAAAAACAAAGTTTGAGGAGTTCCTTGAAATGGATATGCCTAAAATTGACATAAGTGCAGAGGAGGATTTGGAACTGGAAAGGAAACTTGCAAAGAAACTCAAAGTTAAGAACGGCAAATTGAGGGGAGATGATGATGGTCTAAGTATGTTTTTGGAAGGAATTCCATCTGTTCTTGATTCACTAGAGGAGGGAGAGGATGTCTCTGATACTGAAAAACTTCCTGTCGAGAAGAAAGGTAAGAAGCAAACATCATTGGAGCAAGAGCTAGAAGGTGAGATCAAAGGTGATTTGGATGTTAGAGGGCCTGGGCCTGAATTAGAGGAAACAAATGGTTCAGAGTTGGCTTTGGAAGAAGATCCCGCCATAGCACTTTCTCGTAAGAGACGGAGGAAGAGAAATTTGTTAGAGCAAAGCCAAGAAGACAATGACATAGGCAACACTGCTGTTGGTGTATCCAATCCATTGGAAACTCACGATCCAGAGGTGAATAGAAAGAAGGATCTTAAAGAGAGAGTTAAAAAAACTAAGTTCGAGGAATTCCTTGAAATGGATGTGCTGAAAGCTGACATAAGTGCAGAGGAAGATTTGAAATTGGAGAGGAAACTTGCAAAGAAACTCAAAGTTAAGAATGGCAAATTGAGGGGAGACGATGATGGTTTGAATATGTTTTTTGAAGGATTTCCATCTGTTCTTGATTCACTAGAGGAAGGAGAAGAAATCCCTGTTGCTGAAGAACTTCCTGTAAAGAAGAAAGGGAAGAAGCAAGTAGCATTGGAGCAAGAGCTAGAAGGTGAGGTTGAAAGTGAGTTAGAAGTTGGACTGCCTGAATCAGAGGAAATAAATGATACTGAGTTGGCTTTGGAAGAAGTTCCTGCCCATGCACCTTCACATAAGAGACAGATGAAGAGAAAGTTGTTAGAGCAAGTCCAAGAAGACGATGTTGCAGGCGACTCAGTTGTTGGTGTCTCCAATCCATTGGAAACCAATGATGCTGAGATGAAAATAGTGGAAACTCCTGCCACATCATCCACAGTAGAAAGCAGTGCTAAATATGTTGCTCCTCACTTGAGATTCCGTGCTGGAAATGAATCAGAAGAGCAAGCTCAAATACGTAGAAGGGTTCGAGGTATGATAATTGAGCTTCTTTATTGAACTTCAGATTCTTTATCTTCATATTGAAATCTGATGTGTTGCATTTTTAAATGTTTTAGGTCTTTTGAATAGGCTGTCAGAATCTAATGTGGAATCAATTACTGGAGAAATCTCCACAATTTTTCGTGTACGTTGTTATTTTATCTGTAGCTTATGTATTTCTATATCTTTTATATGTGAATTTGTCTTGGAATTTTGTCAGGAGGATGATGTGACCATTCTTGTTGTAAACTTACTGCGAACATGCTGTCACAGCTCAAAGAAATTTAAGTTGTGAATTGTTGTAAACCTATGTTCCAATGTGTGACCCGTGACACATCTATACTATTCTTTGCATGGAAACTTTTGTAGTTTTACTGGAGTTACATCATATGTGATTTGTTTTATTGTTGTAGCATTGAATCTATATGCAGTTTAACCTTTTAATCTTACCCATCTGCAGTCTGCTGGCCGCAGCTTTGGTTCTCAGATAATCAGTGAGGAGGTGTTGGCATCTTGTTCGAATGGTCCTCGTGGCAATGAACAGTTAAGAGTTTGCTTATTTATTATCATTCCATATTTTCTCTTCTGTGCTCTTAATAACTGATAAACCTCTCTAGTTGGAAGCAGTAGTAATAAATCCATATAAAATGCTGCCTGGAGGTTATCTTTTTTTTTTTCTTTGTTTATTGTTTGTTTTCTCTCTTGTTTCTCAATCTCAAGGCCTTTTTTTTCAATCAGTGCTGTTCTGTTATTATTACATATGTGCTACTATTAAAATTCTGAACAGCGCTAATGCGCTATAGTGTCATGCAAATGTGTTTACCCCTTAGATTTTTGGCTCTATGATGTCTTTTTGAAAAGTCAGATATTACTGGAATAGGTTTTTATGGCATGGTTCAGGCTTTCTCCCAGCGGAATTAGTTAAGGGGACCTGATCAGTAGCTTGTTATGAATGAAGTTTAAGTTGATCTGAGGATTTGGCTTTGTCATGGGCAATTATGCAAATATTAATCCAGGAGCTTTTGTGATTTAAAAAAACTTAATACTTTCTCTAATAACAATCGGTGGTTATGGAAACGATGAATGTGGAGACTTTGGCATCTATTTCTGACACAAAAAAGCTAAAATGATAAAAATTCTGGTCTTGTCATGCATCCATTTTACTGAATTTCTTAAAGTTATATTGTTTTTTCTTGAATTGGGATTTGCCACACCATGGCACTTTTTCTCCTTAAGTTCACTTTTTTTTTTTTTTTTTTGTTTCAAATTTTTCTTATATATGTAAGAATTCCTCATCCCAACTTTCTTTCTTTCAAATATTTCCTACATATGAAAGAATCCCTCATCACTACTTTCTTTGTTTCAAATTTTTCTTTTATATGAAAGGACCCGTCATCCCTACTTAACAATAGGAAAGGAAGAACGAAAAAATAATGTATGAAATTGGTTTCACTTCTTAAAGAATTCATATTGAAACTTAAACGTGATGTTTGTCTTAGAATTCTAAACATATACAGCAGGCTGAATTATCAGCAGGATAGTTATTTAAATTACCAATATGTAGGTGTGTGCATATTTTTATTTATCTCAGTGATTTTTTGTTCAATTTCTATTTCTGCATCATAGTCACTAAATTTCTGCCTCATGCTCTTCTATTTAAGATGAGCTAAATGATAAAAGGAACTTTGCAGGATTAATTTAGGTTATCTTAGAGTATCTGTATTAATGTCTGCCTATCCGTATGTATTTCATGCACTAGAAGGAGGACAATCCATTTTATTGACTGTCATGCATTAGTTATGTATGGAATAGGCATATTTGAAGTTTCCATGTGTGAATTTCTAGTTTCTTAATTTTTATGTGAATGTTCTGTATAATTTAATACTGCACTAGATCTGTAGTCTTATTGTGTTTATAATTTTTTTTTTTTTGGTGCTTTATTAGATGTAAAGCTGGGATGCTTTCATTCTACTGTCTTTCTTATGACAGTTTTGTATATCATTTGCATTCTCTATGTTTGTCTTCCAGGTATGCTGCTGTTTTTGCAGCTTTTGTTGCAGGCATGGCTTGCTCAGTTGGGATCGATTTCAGTGCAAAGCTTACGGCTTCACTTGCTAAATCTTTTGAGGTTTGAGTTTCAATTTTGAAAAGAATTACATCTCATCATGGAATTTTTTTTTTTTTTTTAACTTGTAACATCTTCAAGATATTTAATTATTAGTGTCCAAAGGCATGCTTTTTCCATCTACTAGCTCTATTGGTCAAATGCAGCTGTTTGCTTTGAGGAATTTTCTGAAGTTTTCCTTAGCTCGTGTAGTGGGAACTTGTAAAATAACTAAATCAGTTGTTCATTTTCTTTTCAGAATGAGTACCGCAAAGAAGACAACCTATCCTTGCGAAATCTTACTCTCTTACTTTCTTATTTATGTATATTTGGAGTTTGCTCAAGGTGAGTAATCTGCAGTTAACAGGATATATGATTTGTATTGGGACATATGTCTATACCATATATATGGTCCTCCTTAGTAGACATTTGATTGGAAATTGCTTAAATATGTTGCAGTATAATTATGGCTCTGGTGACTGCCCGGTGTCTGCAACTGTTATAAACACTAACATCAAAACTTGAGCTTCATAAATAGGTCAATTTGAAGCTGAGGACCCCCAGTTTAAATTAAAATGGAACTCATAATCAGAGGTTCATTAGTCTGACAACTTATTTGGTGTACTTAAATTTAGCTACGACCTAAGTGAGTTCCCTTGATTATAATCTATACAGATCAGTGATCGATGCTGTCTAGTATAGATCAATAGGTCATTTCCCTATATTTTCTATTGCAATTGATTTCACTTGAACACCTTCCCTAATATGGCTCTCAATTGGACAACCCTATTCTAATGGTATTGCTTCTGCTTATGTTTTTCAGTGAGTTGATATATGACTTTCTCATCATATTGAGCAAGCGGTTAGCTGAGATTGATGTCTCAACTATCTTGACAATTTTACAATGTAAGCCTCATTTCGATTATTGATATTTTTGTCTTCATGTCCATGGCTTTGTCTTCTGAAAAAATCTAATCATAATTTATGGTTAAATTTTATCTGAATTCCTGAAGATCCTTTCGTTGAGAATGTTTCCAAACTATTTAATATTTTAGCATGAGCTATCCTTGTCATATGTTTTTATTATGCATAAATGATAAATCAGTATTTGCAAACAATTTGATGTCAATATACAAAATTTTTAAAACCAGTGAACCAATATATCATGTTTAATATGAACTGCTATTTATTGAAAAGGCTGTGGAATGAAAATAAGGAGTGACGATCCTGCTGCTATGAGAGATTTTATTCTTAGTGTTCAGAATAGGGTGAGCCAGTTGAAGGCTTCCTTGGGGGATGATGAGAATAAAATAAACAGCAAAAGGGTAAGGTTATGAAGTTATACATTCAACTTTTTTGTCTACTTGTTTTTGTTGCTAAGTTGTAATTATCTTTCTTTTTAATTTGTGCAGATGGAGTTCATGCTGGAAACCATATGTGACATCAAAAATAACAAGAAAAGGCCTAAAGAGGATACTGTACAACACACACGGATAAAGAAATGGCTCCAAAAGGTCTTGCTAGTTCTGGTTTTTTTTTCTTTTCATTTGAAGTGTTTTTACTTATCATAGATGTCCTTCCTTCCCTTTTTTCTTTGGATGCTTTGGAGCGTAAAGGGAGAAGACTTTGCATTGCCTCTTACTCTTTTTGCTGTGGGTTGAAATACTATGTGTTTGTAGGGAAGAACCTTTAAGAAAGAGACGAATTGTTTTTGGGAGAACAATCATCCTGAAAAATTCATCAGAGCTCCACTTTGTTTGTGCTTTTGCTTGCACCATACCTGTCTTTGCTTCACATTGGCAAAGTTCAGTCTAGCCAAGCTTGATGCTAATATCATGCCTTTATGCACCTGAAGTATAGATTTGCAAATATAATGCCTTTATGCACTTGGCAAGTATAAATATATATATATATATATATATCTAATAAGCTGAATGTAATGAAATTACTTAAGGTCTGGTTTCTGCTATAGCGAGTGACATGATAAATATATAACAGGTTCTGTTGCTTGTAACATTATTATAGGTTTTGGGGATCAAGGTGAGGTTTCCCTTGATTGCCAAAATATTGAGAAATAGAAAATGATTGATGGTTTAATATATGAAAAATATTCTTCATTAAACTTGTTTGCATGAAGTTTTCTCTTTTTTTGTAGTTATGTAGTTTGATATGCCTTGATATTGCAGTTAAGAGTCGAAGACATATTAATAAGGGGATTAACATGGAGCAAGCTGCTTGACCCTGAGAAAAAGGGTCAATGGTGGTTAACTGGAGAGCTGGCTGCCAAAACGGAAAATGTGGAAGAGGTTGCTAGCACAATCGATAAAGAGATTCTTGAAGCCCAGAAAATGCTGCAGCTTGCTTCTGCACAGAGGATGAATACTGATGCTAGAAGAGCAATATTTTGTATAATAATGAGTGGAGAAGACTATATTGATTCATTTGAAAAGCTTTTAAGGCTGGACTTGCCTGCAAAGCAGGTGGGCTTCTGTTGATTTCTTAATTTGTTCTCTCTCTAAGTTGGGTTCCATTGTGATGTAATACTTATTTTTCATGTCTATAGGACCGAGAGATTATGCGGGTTCTTATGGAATGTTGTTTGCAAGAGAAAGTTTTTAACAAATACTACACTATACTGGCGTCCAAGTTATGCGAGCATGACAAAAATCACAAGTTTACTTTACAGGTATGAATTTCTCTGCTTGGTTTGGTTGAAATAGGAATTATAGGATGTGCATAATATGTGGGAACAAGCATACATTGAAATAGTACACAAACACTATACCTTTATGGTCACAAAGTGGAGGGAAATTGGATGATTGTGAATGTTCACTAGTTAACAACGGATGAGAACAACATAATACATATATATATGTTATACGGTACAGATTTGGTTATTATATCCTTATGTAGCGCTGATTTCTTTGTTTGTTCTCAATTTGTGGACATATAAGAGTAAAATGGGATGGTAGGAAATGGATAATCGTCTTTTACGGTTTGTGCAGTAATCATGTCAGTTTCTTTTTTCTCCTTTCAGAAGGTAGAGAGAACCTAGATCAACTCAGGGAATGAGTAAACTATATTTCTTAAACTTATTTATTATTCATGTCTGATCTTTATTTCAACGTCAGCAATTTCATTGTGAGTACAAGCTACAAATTTTGGTTAACATAATAGTTGTTTTGAGTCATCATCTTTGTTGCATTTCTTAGATTGTTATAAAAGCTATTACCTTTTAGTATCCTTGTGATTCTTATAATCTTAGTGTCCGATTTCAGTTTACTATTTGGGACCACTTCAAGGAGCTGGAGTCAATGCAGCTTATAAGATCAATGCATCTAGCGAAATTTGTAACGGAGATGGTTGCCTCGTTTACTCTCTCCCTTGCTGTCTTGAAGAGCATAGACTTCAGTGACCCCCAGCTTCTGACCCCAAAAAGAATCATGCATTTCAGGATGCTGTTTGAGGCCATTTTTGAGTATCCTGATACCCTCGTATGGAACGTGTTTACACGTATAGCTGTAACACCGGAGCTTGAAACACTTCGAAATGGGATTGAGTTTTTTGTGAAGGAGTATGTCGTGAAAACCAACAAAAAGTTGTCCAACAAATTAAAGGTTGCGAAGAAAGCCCTCAATAATACAGAAGGAATCCTCATGTGAGCTTTGATTATTGCAATCTATTGGCCATTTATGCCAAACCCAAATTTTGTAGCTCAATTTTGTCAGTTTAATTGTCATTATCTATCTGGGAATGTGCTTGACATTTTACTGAATCACAAAGTACTGAGAAATGGAAGGGTTGATTTTTTTTCTTTTTCTGTTTGGTAGAAAATTAGTGTTATAAATAATTGTCGGTTTCAATCAAATATTAATATTTAAAGGCTTAGCTGACTTCTTTATAAGACAATTGTTTTTTCATTAATTAAATTAAAACATTTTGTTCCATTACCTTAGTCAATCATTTTCTCTCTCACCTTTCAATCATATTAACGACAATAAATGAAGTTAGATGTTTCAAACGATTGTTAACCTTCTCTAAAAAACTAATTAGCCCACTGAATCGTGCCTTTTACATGTGCCAATTCTAAATTAAAAGCAATTGTTAGCCTAGCACAGACATGTTAAGTGGCTCATACCAAATTAGGGACCAATAAGTATTGGGTTATACTGTGCTTGGACTGATCGGACCCAATTTGCATGCCTAATTGTGGAACAGAGTTGTTTTGAGGTCACAGAACTAACTTAACCAATCCTATATTCCTGCTGGGCTCCAAAACAAAGGATGGGGTACATATTAGCCAGCGCCCCAAATGCACCACAAAGATGGGAGCAGGACATTCCCGAATAGATATCTATAGCCAAGGAAGAATTTGTGTAATGCAAACACGAAAATGTCTGTGTGACTATCATCTAGAGATTATTTTTTTTCTACATACTCATATGAGGCACAGTGCAAATGGTATCAACTGAGGTAGGCATCAAATGGTCAAGAGAGGGGTAATTCTATGGCCAGACACAGTTACATCCAGAATTGACATAAAGCTCTATGTCATTGGGAGATATTATTAATTTTCAGAAACGGAATCTAATGACCCCTCCTAGTTTCTCTATTTGCAATTAGTTTCTATATTTGAGAATCATCTTTGGCATTAAGCATGGCCATCCAAGTTCACGTATAAGCAGTCATTTAAAATTTGGAAAAAACTTTGTACATCCAATACAAATGACTTTGATACTTAAAAATATATATATATATATATATAAATACAAATGACTTTGAAAGGAACAACAATCAAGAAAGTGACATCAGATTGAAAATAAAAGAAAGAGGAAAACAGAAAACATATGACGAACTTCGTTTGATGTATTAAAAGAAAACGCTACAGTGACAAAAAAAAAAGACGAGGAGCATAAGTAACATATTAAGTCTTTTAATTAATAAATATGGAGGTATACCTATTGTAGAATTATGTGAATATTATTTGTATTAGTTAAATAATGACTGTCCTTAAGATAGTAACAGTGTTAGTTTGAATTTAAATAGAAGATTAGGATATTGGAAACTCTTAGGGCATGTTTGATACATGAGATTAGGGATGGGATTGGGATTCAAAAATCCCAAACCACTTGAATGTCATGTTTGGAGAGTGAATGAGATTGCGATTCAAGAATCCCAACCTCCTTCCATTTCTCATTCTTTTGGCATTTCCCAATCCCATCCAAAACCATGTCATTGGATGAGATTGAATTTGTGATTTAATGCCATGTTCTTCTTTTTTTTTTTTTTTTTGTTAATGTTATGATGATTTGATAATGTTATAATGTTGTTGTTGTTGTGGGAGATGATGATGTTGATGAATTGGATTGATGATATTGATGAATTGTGGTTAATGATATTGAATTGTGGGAGATTGTGGATTTTGATATTGAAGAAATGGGAGATCATTTTGTTTTTTGTTTTTTTTTTTTTCCAGTTTTTTTTTTTATAAAATTAATTTTATATAATAAAAATTTTAAATTAATTTTATTCCAATCCAATCATAATCTATACAAAACATGATATAATATAATTTTTAATCCAATTCCAAATTTTACCAAACATGGGATTGTGATTTCTCATTCCAATCCAATCCATTCCATTCCAATCTAATCCTGCGTGCCAAACAAAATCTTAAGGTTATCCATATCTGTTAGTTAATGATAAGTGCAACATTTAAGGAAGTTTGTTTTCTTAAGTCCTATAAATATTGTACTTGTTCTATTGGAATAAAAAGTGATGAAAAATTATCTCCTATTTATCTTCATGGTATCAGAGCCTGGTTTAGAGAGTTTAAGCTTTTTTTTTATATGACAAAGTACGGAATGGCCACAACAAGAACCTCTTCAACTAGTTCGACTTCCTCTTCAAACCTAGACACTCCTGCCCAGAATGATAGTAGTGAGTCTAGTAATGGGAATAATGACAATGTTCCTCACATGCCCATTACCGGTCACAAATTCAATGGCCATAATTATTTGCAACGGTCATAATCTGTTTCTTTTTTCATCTGTGGGAAAGGAAAAGATTATTATATTACTGGAGTTGTTGTACAACCTGCAATAGATCATGCATCATACAAACAATGGAAGACAAAAAATAGCATGGTGATGTCGTGGCTTATAAACTCTATGACCAATGAGATTGGAGAGAATTTCATGTTGTATAAGACTGCAAAACAGATCTGAGATGCAGCCAAACAATAGTATTCCAGTAATGACAATTTGGCAAAATTGTTTGGAGTTGAAAGTGCTTTATATGGTTTTCAACAAGGGGAGATGAATGTAAATCAATTCTACAACAAACTGACTCGTTACTAGCAGCAATTAGATCTTTTTGGAAGATATGAGTGGAAGGATCCTGATGATAGTAATTTATATAAGGAAATTGTTGAACAAAGGAGGATTTTCATGTTCCTTTTGGGGCTGAATTCAGAGTTGGATGAAGTAAGAGGCAGAATCCTAGGAACTGTTCCTCTTCCTAGCATTAGAGATGTTTTCTCAATTGTGAGAAGAGAGGAAAGTCGAAGAAAGATCATGATGGAGAGTTCCGGATCAGAGGCAAAATCAGAAGCAAGTACTGACAGTTTAGCACCTATTATTCGAAACAACTCACAACCAAACTCAAAGGAGAATAAACCAAGGAAAGGCAGACCTTCGTGTGATCACTGCAAAAGGCCTAGACATTTGAAGGAAACATGCTAGAAACTGGTTGGAAAACCAGCTGATTGGAAGCCGAAATACAGCAGAGAAAGTCGAGGCAATATGGTGGCTAGAAGTGAGGATAACTTACCTATAGAACAATAGCTTTTCAGTAAGCAACAGATGAATTACCTGCAGCGAATGTTCACCTCATCACAACTGAATGTTGTTGAAACTGGTTCTCTTATCCAAAGAGGTAATTTTCTTACTGCATTAACAACAAAGAAGGAATTACAACAGACTTGGATTATAGATTCGGGTGCCACTGATCATATAACAGGGGACAAATCTTTATTTGCTGATTTTGTGTCAAATCTCAGTAATTCCTCTATCAAAATCGCTGATGGATCTCTTTCAAAAGTGGTCGAAACAGGTGTTGTAATATCACCTGAGATTATTCTAAAATCAGTCTTATATGTACCTAATTTAGATTGCAACCTATTATCAGTTAGTAAGTTAGTAACTGATTTAAATTGTATTGCTAACTTTACTGCCAATGGATGCATTTTTCAGGACTTAATCTCGAGAAGGATGATTGGCAATGTTGATTTGCACGCCGGGCTCTACTTGCTTCAGGTTGGAACCGTCTCTAACAAGCAGTCTCTTTCAGCTAGTAATCTGCCTTCAAGTATGTTTAATAAGACTGTTAGGAGCAATAAGGATGATGATGTTTTCTTGTGGCATTTTAGACTAGGACATCCAAACTTTATGTATTTGCAAAAAAGCTTTTTCCAGTTTTATTTTGTAATAAAAGTTTGCAATCTTTTCAATGTGAAATATGTTCTTTGTCTAAACAACATCGTTAGTATTATCCAACACAAGACTATAAAAAGTCTCATCCTTTCACTCTAATTCATAGTGATGTTTGGGGTCCATCTAGGGTCCCTTATGTCACA
This sequence comes from Litchi chinensis, assembly GCA_019925255.1. NCBI lineage: Eukaryota > Viridiplantae > Streptophyta > Magnoliopsida > Sapindales > Sapindaceae > Litchi > Litchi chinensis. Next base: position 22,205,503 of record CM034466.1, read on the forward strand.
GGTGCTAAGTGGTTTGTTTCCTTCATTGATGACCATACTAGACTTACTTGGGTTTATCTAATGAAAGAAAAATCAGAAGTGCATCAAATTTTTTAAAATTTTTATAAAGATGATTCAAAACCAATTTGATACTAAAATCAAAATCTTCAGAACAGATAATGGCAAGGAATTCTTTAATAACATTTTAAATAAGTTTTTGCTTCAAGAAGGAATTGTCCATCAAAGTTCTTGTATTGAGACACCACAACAAAATGGTGTTTCAGAAAGGAAAAATAGACATATTCTGGAAGTAGCAAGATCTCTCCTATTTACTAGCAATATTCCAAAACAAATTTAGGGAGAAGTTGTATTAACAACTAATTATTTGATTAATAGACTTCCATCAAGAGTTTTAAATTTTGAAACTTCTTGTCGTGTTTTGTTAAAAAGTTTTCCAAATACAAGACTTATTTCAAATCTTCTTGTCAAAGTTTTTGGATGTACTACTTTTATTCATACAAATCAATCATCTAGGAGCAAATTTGATCCTAAATCTCTTAAATGTGTGTTTGTTGGTTATTCACCAACACAAAAAGGGTACAAGTGTTACTCTCCAATCACAAAAAGGTTTTACATATCAAAAGATGTCACATTTTTAGAAACTAAACCTTTTTTTAATAAAGAAACCGATAAGTCTGGTTTTGATCTTCATAGAGGAGTGGAACAACTTAGTAGTGATTCATCAAGGGTCTTCGAATGTCCATCATATCCTGCCTTAGATATATTTGAATCACCTTCAGACATCACGTCTCAACAGGATAGTGCAACCTTTCTTCATAAACAAACAGTCATTCCCACTGAAAAAATAGTCTCTAACAGTTCAGAGTCAAATTCCTTTCAAGAGCAGAATTTAGTTGAAAAAGAGTTGCTTGTATATACTAGGAGACCAAAAGACCAGAGGCAGTCTAGAGCTCCACTGCAAGTTGAGCAAAACCAAGAGTCTGAACCGGTTAAGTTAGTCCAAGAAAATGTTACAAATTCTAGTATAGAAGCTGTTGAACTAGAATCTGAAAATGATAATAGCCCAGTAGTAAACTCGATTAATGACAGTGAGCTTCCAATCACAGTAAGGAAAGGTGTTAGAGAGTGTCATAGCAGACCTCTATATCCAATTAGCAAGTATGTATCATATGATGGATTGTCTCCATCCTTTAGAGTTTTTTCTGCTAATATTATGCAGGCTGAAATTCCAAGAAATATAGAGGAAGCAATGTAGTTTCCAAAATAGAAGGCAGCAATTGAAGAGGAGGTTAAAGCACTTATGAAAAATAACACCTGAGAGATAACAGAACTGCCACAAGGAAAACAACTAGTAGGAAGAAATTGGATTTTTACCATAAAACACAAGACTGATGGAAGTATTGAGAGATTCAAAGCAAGATTAGTAGCCAAGGGGTTTACACAATCATATGGAATCGACTACGAGGAGACTTTTGCTCTAGTAGCAAAGCTAAATACGGTTCGAATTTTACTTTCTTTAGCAGCTAATCTTGATTGGAAGCTTCATCAATTAGATGTCAATAATGCGTTCTTAAATGGAGAGCTAGAAGATGAGGTTTATATGGGTATTCCACCAGGTTTGGAAAATTCAGAAAATAGAAACAAGGTCTGCAGGCTTAAAAAATCTTTATATGGACTAAAACAGTCCCCACGAGCTTGATTTGAACGTTTCTCAAGGGCTGTTAGGCAGAATGGTTTCATGCAATGTCAGTCCGATCACACTATGTTTGTTAAACATGGAGTGGAAGGCAGAATAACAGTTCTCATTATCTATGTAGATGATATAATCCTTACTGGAAATTGTGAAGAAGAGATCAAGTCGCTAAAACAGGTTCTTGCTAGGGATTTTGAGATTAAAGACTTGGGAAACCTGAGGTATTTTCTTGGTATGGAAGTGGCACAATCAAAAGAGGGAATTGTAATTTCAAAGCGGAAATATGTTTTAGACTTATTGAAGGAGACAGGAATGACAGATTGTAAACCAGCTGAGACATCTATAGACTCTATGGTCAAACTGGGTCAGCTTGAAGGAAGTGCACCTGTGAATAAGGAAAGATATCAAAGGCTGGTCGGAAATTGATTTATCTTTCACATACTAGACCTGATATAGGTTTTCCTGTTAGTTGCGTAAGTCAGTTCATAAACCAGCCTACAGAAGAACATATGCGAGCTGTTTTTAGAATTTTGAGGTACCTAAAATTCACTCCAGGTAGAGGACTGTTTTTCAGGAAAAACTCAAGCAAAAGTGTGGAAGTTTTTACAGATGCAGACTGGGCAGGATCTATTTCTGATAGAACATCTACTTCAGGCTATTGCAGCTATGTGTGGGGAAACCTAGTTACTTGGCGAAGCAAGAAGTAGTCTGTAGTAGCTAGAAGCAGTGCAGAGACAGAGTTTTGCGCAATGGCACAAGGAATTTGTAAAGGAGTCTGGCTGAAAAGGGTGTTGACTGAACTAAAGATGCTTATGGAACATTCTGTGCAGTTGTTTTGTGATAACCAGTCAACCATCAAAATAGCTAAGAATCCGATTTTGCATGATAGGACAAAACACGTGGAGATAGACAGACATTTTATAAAGAGAAGATTGAAGAAGGTAGTGTCAACTTGAATTACATTTCTACTGCTTCTCAAATAGCTAATATTCTAATCAAACCTTTGGCTAGGACAACTTTTGAGGAGCTGTGTACCAAGCTGGGCATGATGGATATATATCATCCAGCTTGAAGGGGGGTGTAGAATTATGTGAATATTATTTGTATTAGTTAAATAATTATTGTCTTTAAGATAGTAGCAATGTTAGTTTGACTTTAAATAGAAGATTAGGATATTGGAAACTCTTAAGGTTATCCATATCTGTTAGTTAGTGATAAGTGCAACATTTAAAGAAGTTTGTTTTCTTAAGTCCTATGAATATTGTACTTGTTCTATTGGAATAAAAAGTGATGAAAAATTATCTCCTATTTATCTTCACCTATCAATAATACATGATACATATTTTATACACTTGAAGCAAATTTTCTATTAAGTGCAATGATTTTAGTAGAACATTAATTGAGGGTACCATTTCTTGAAGGATAGTAAAACAATATAATATAATAGTCTAATATATCCTTGAAGGATAGTAAGATAATAAAATTAACTCTCAAAAGGATATTATAATAGTATAAATAAATCTCAGATGAATATTATGAAGATACAGATAAGTTCATGAAGGATAACAAAATAAGGCTAATAAATAAATTTTTTTATCATTAAGGGGTGAATAAGGATAAAATTCTTAACGACATAAAATTACAATTGGCATACATAATTTATTATGACAATTATTTTATAAGTTATGTGAACCTGAAGTTCAAAAGATCTTTTACTTGAAAATTAAATATCCAAATAATTTTATACCTACTGCCAATATATTAACTTGGATGATTGTTCCTGAAGAACAATTTATGTAATAGCAATAAATAAATAATTCATTATACACAGAAATATGAAAAATAAATTTTGTTGTAAAGTTATTATTTCTTGAAGTAAATTATAAAAGATCATGACCATTTCAAAAATTATGCTCGAGCTAAGATAAATATTATATCAAGTCCTGCAAACTTAATAGAAGGTTCTGGAAGAACCATTATCTTGTTCACAAATGATATAAAATTATGTATAAATAGTGAATTATACTCAAGTAGATCCAAAATAAATCTACTCAATTTTAAAGATATATATCATATTGAAGCTACAAATAAGAAGAATATTGAATATTTATGCATCACTAGAATTATTTCAAGCCAGAAGTTTATTTTAAAAAAGCTTAAAACTTTCTCATCTGGATTATATTAAATAATTACAAGATTAATTGAAACATATGTAGTTTTGAGCTAGAAGCTTTCAAAACCAATAATGTTTGAACTTTCACATGACCGTCTTGGTCATCCAAGATCTACAATGATGAGTAGAATTATTGAAAATACTCATGGACACCATTAAAGAACTTGATTCTATCATCCAATGAGAATATATGTACTATTTGTTCATAAGGAAAACTAGTGGTTAAACCATCTATTTCTAATGTTGGTTTTGAGTCTCCATCTTTTCTATAAAGAATTCAAAAAGACATATATGGACCTATCTATCCACCAAATGGATCATTCCGTCATTTTATGATATTAATTGATACATCAGTAAGATAATAACATGTATGTTTGTTGTGTACTTGTAACATTACTTTCGCTAGATTGCTTGCTTATATTATTAGACTTCGAACTCAATTCTCAAATTATTCAATTAAGAGCATGCAATTAGATAATGTTGGTGAATTTACATTAAAAACATTTGATGATTATTACGCATAAGTTGAAATTGATGTTAAACATCCAATTCCACATGTACATATCCAAAATGGTCCAGCAGAATCATTCATCAAACACATCCAGGTAATTGCAATAACTTTGTTATTACAAACAAAATTACCAGTTTCTATCTAAGAACATGTTTTTACATACAGCAACATTAATTCACCTTAGGCTTGCAGTCTATCACCAGTCCTCTCCTTTACAACTTATGCTTGGGCACTAACCTGATATTTCTCATTTACGCACTTTTGGTTGTGTTGTACAAGTTCATATTGCTCCTCCTCAACGAACAAAAATTGGACCTCAACATCATTTAGGGATATATGTTGGCTTTAATTCACTTTCAATTATCAGATATTTTGAATTATTGACAAGTGATCTTTTTACTGCCCGTTTTGTAGATTATCATTTTGATGAGACAACTTTCTCACTATTAGGGGGAGGAAAAATTTCTCCTAAAGAGTTATATGTTTTCAAAAAGATTAAACTCTTTTCTCCCCCTTTGAAACTCACAAAAGGGATCTTAATTACATATGGAAAGGTACATGCATCTAACTATAAATATTATAGTTTGTCTAAAAAATATACAAAAGCTTACAATAACCACCCCTGAAAAGGCATATGTACTGAAAACTTAAAGAAAATTGAGATATCATATTTTATTACTCTGTATATTACAAAATAATGATAAGAATATTGAATTATAAATTATGAAAATTATTGATCAAACAAAAGCAGAGCTATACTTATGTAGTCTTATTGAACTTGTCATGTTTTGATCAAAATAATTATTCATATGAAAATTGAGACAGTGAGATATAATTGTATCTCAAAGATTTACTGTAAAAACTTAATATTGATATTATGAAAATAAATTGTCTCATAGTTAATTTCATATAATGAGAATTAACAGCCCTTGCAAAGAATTGTACCTTAGAAGTGGTACAATCGTCTGAAGAGAAACATGAGAAAAATGTCAATATTAGAGAGAAAAATAAACTCTCATAGAATGTGATAACAATATCTCATCTAGATTCCCGTACTACCCATGTGAAAATGAAGTACAGAAGATGGTTAATTTTCAGATAATTGTGAATCAGTTGCCAGATGCATTTATAAATGCAGCTAGAGTAACAAAATTACATATACCAGCTGCCAATAGACCAATTAGAATCATTGTTCTTGTAAAACAATGTAAACAAAATGCAGTAAATGAATCATCTACTGCATGCCAAAATTATGGTAAACCAATTGGTTTAAAAGACAGTATTCCTCAAAAGCGGAGAATGAAAAATCACAATTTTATTGAAAATAATACTCAAACTATAAAATTCATATTATCTAAAAAATCAACTCTAGAAGAGTTACTAATCTCTAAGGATTCTGAAACCCTCACAAATGTACAAACCTCTGCAGAGCTACAAAATTCTAAAAATGAAAAAATTTCATTGAATTTTACAGAAGATATGTGGAATTGTGATGAAACAATCATCGACAGTATATTTTCATATACAATTGCAATTTAAATTATGAACGATGATTGTGAACCACATACTGTTGGTGAATATAGACAAAGACATAATTAGTCTAAATGGAAATATGCAATTCAAGCATAATTGAGTTCTTTGGTCAAACATAAAGTATTTGAACCTGTAGTCCAAACTCTTGAAGACATCAAACCTGTTTGGTACAAATAGGTATTTGTACAAAAACGTAATGAGAAAAATGAGGTTGTAAGATATAAGCAAGGCCTGTAGCATAAGGTTTCTCACAGAGACTAAAAATTGATTATAATGAGATGTATTCACCTATGATGGATACAATCATTTTGAGATTTTTAATAAGTCTAACAGTCTCAAAAAGGCTCCAAATGCATCTTATGGACGTAATGATGACATATTTATATGGGTCACTTAATACTGATATTTACATGAAAATTCTTGAAGCATTTAAAATGTTTGAAGCATATAAATCAAAAGCCAACAATGTTTATTCAATTTAATTGCAACGGTTCTTGTATAAATTAAAACAATCTGGATGCATGCAGTATAATCCCCTAAACAAATACCTGACAAATGAATGATATATTAATAATCTTATATGCTCATATGTATTCATAAAAAAATCGGAATTTGGATTTGCAATTATAGCAGTATATGTCGATAATATGAATTTAATTGGAACTTCTAATGAACTTCTAAGAGTTGCTAAATATTTGAAAAGAGAATTTGAGATGAAAAACTTTGAGCAAACAAATTATTGTCTCGGTCTGGAGATCGAGTATAAATCACATGGTGTATTTATCCATCAAGGAGAATATATTGAAAAAAATCATAAAACGTTTCAATATGAAAAATGGGGTTGTAAGATATAAAGCAAGGTTTCTTGCATAAGGTTTCTCACAGAAACCAAAATTTATTATGATAAGATGTATTCACCTGTGATGGATAAAATTATTTTTAGATTTTTAATAAGTTTGACAATCTTAAAAGGGCTCTAAATGCGTCTTATGGATGTGCTGACAGCATATTTATATGAGTCACTTGATACTAATATCTACATGAAAATTTCTAAAGCGTTTAAAATGCCTAAAACATATAAGTAAAAAGCCAACAATGTTTATTCAATTTAGTTGCAACGGTCCTTGTATGGTTTGAAACAATCCAAACGCATGTAGTATAATCATCTAAACAAATACCTAACAAATAAATGATATGTTAATAATCTTATATATCTATGTGTGTTCATAAAAAAATCAAAATTTAGGTTTATAATTGTAACAGTATGTATCGATGATATGAATTTAATTGAAACTCTTGAAGAACTCCTAAGAGCTGCTGAATTTTTTAAAAGAGAATTTAAGATGAAAGACTTTGGGCAAACAAAATATTATCCCGGTTGTGAGATCCAGTATAAATCACATAGAGTACTTATCCATCAAGATATATTGAAAAAAGTATAAAACGTTTTAATATGAAAAATGAGATTGTAAGATATAAAGCAAGACTTGTTGTACAAAGTTTCTCACAAAGATCAAAAATTGATTATGATGAGATGTATTCACCTGTGATGGATATAATTACTTTGAGATTTTTAATAAACTTAACAGTATCATAAGGGCACCAAATACGTCTTATAGACATAGAAACGGTATATTTATATAGGTCACTTGATACTGATATCTATATGAAAATTCCTGAAACATTTAAAATGTCCAAAGCATATACATCAAAAGCCAACAATATTTATTCAATTTAGTCGCAACGGTCTTTGTATGGATTGAAACAATTCGGATGTATGTAGTATAATCACCTAAACAAATACCTAACAAATGAATGATATATTAATAATCTTATATGCTCATATGTGTTCATAAAAAAAATTAGAATTTGGATTTGCAATTGTAGTAATATATGTATATGATATGAATTTAATTAGAACTCCTAAAGAATTCCTAAGAGCTGTTGATTATTTGAAAAGAGAATTTGAAATGAAAGACTTTAGGCAAACAAAATATTGTCTCGGTCTGGAGATCGAGCATAAATCATAGAGAGTACTTATCCATCTAGAAGAATATATTGAAAAAAAATCTTAAAATGTTTCAATATGGATAAAGCTCATCCCTTGAGTACCCCTATGGTTGTTCGGTCTCTTGATTTTAAAAAAGATCCATTTCAACCTAAAGAAGATAATGTATATATACTTGGTCCAAAAATATCATATCTAAGTGCAATTGATGCTTAATTATTTTTAGCACAATGCACAAGACCTGATATTGTATTTTTTGTAAATCTATTAGCCAAGTTCAACTTTGAACTAATACGACATCACTGGAATGAGATCAAATATAGTTTTCATTATCTTCGTGGAATAACAGATTTAGAGTTGTTCTATTCAAAATCTATTAGTGATGTAGATTTGATTAGTTATACTAATGCTAGATCTCTTTTAGATCCCCATAAGGCTCATTCACAGCTAAATATATTTTTACTTATAATAATATAACAATTTCATGACGCTCCACAAAACAGACTTTTGTTGCCACATTCTCCAACCATTCTGAAATTCTTACACTTCATGAAGCAAGCCAAGAATGTATATAATTGAGATCTGTCATTCATCATATTCAGAGTATATGTGAACTACCTACCATGTCAACTTTGCCCACAATCATATATAAAGATAATATTGCACATATCGCTCAAATTAAAAGAGCATACATCAAAGGAGATAAAACTAAACATATCTCACTAAAGTTCTTTTATAGTCATGAACTTCAACAAAGTTAGCAGATTGATATTAAACGAGTTCACTCCACGAATAATCTTACAGATTTATTCACCAAAACATTAGCAACATCAACATTCGAGAAATTGATTTATGACATTAGAATGCGTCGATTATGTAAGCTACATGTTTGACTATGAAGCATTCTTTTAAGGGAAGTATATTAAGTCAATATGGACATATATGCACTGCACTCTTTTTTCCTTCGATCAGGTTTTGTCTCATTGGATTTTCTTGACAAGGTTTTTAACAAGACAGTTCTTTTAAACACGTCCAAATACTATTGAATTCAGAAGATTACTATATTTTTTATCCAGTAGATCATGAAATATATTTTGCTTAGGTTTTTATCCCATTAGGTTTTTATTAGCAAATTTTAAATGACATCATCCTAGAAGAATCATCAAGGGGAATATGTCATCTCTCTTTTAAAGTTTTGTATACTACACTCTTTTTCCATTCAACTAGATTTTATTTCATTGGGTTTTATTAGTAAGGTTTTTAATGAGGTGGTCTCTCTTAAATTAATGTACATCTAAGGAAGAGTGTTGTGAATTATTAATAGATAGATCCCACCAATTTAAAGAATTAATTTTTTAAGGAAATGATTAGAGAGTTGTTAAATGTGTCAAAAGTCGGCAGCTATATACCATACATATGTTCTTTGCATAGACGAAATTAAAGACACACATCAATAAAATTTTGAGCGTTCAATTCTCTCTCAGCAATTCTCACTTTAATTTTAGTTTTATCTCTTTTGTTTTGCAAGTTATAAAACAAAAAAATTAAAGCTAAAATGAGAATTTCTAGAGGGAGAGAAAAAGTCAAATTTTATTGTTGTGTGTGTCTTCTGCCAATCTGCAAAACATCATATATATTTATACGAATTTCTTCCAATAAATTTAACACTCCCTGACCACTTAAAAAAAAAAAACATTTTTTTAAATTAGTGGAACCTACCCACTAATAATTCACAACATCCATATTAAGATCAAATTATCGATATAAATAAATAGTAAAAAGATAAAATAGGTAATTTATAATATGCATGTTAACCTACATAACCTTTGGTAATTGTCATCTTGAAAAATAACAAAGTACCCATTAATTGGTTCATTAACTTTTAATTTATTGTTAATGGGTTTGCTTTACAATTATAAAATTAAAGGAATCTTGAATAATGGAACCACTATCAATAATAACTTGACACCACTTCAATATATAGGGACAATAGAATGTAGATCATTCATAAACTTAAAGAGGATCATGAGTAGATGCACCCACCAAAACCCTAGACAGCTATCATTTAAACCATTAAAATGTCCTACAACATATAACGAGACCATTTCCATTTTCGATAGTCAAGAAAATTCCACCTTTGAAAACAATTCATCACAAACTACGACCAAAAATGATCACAACATGGAAATCATTAACTTTAGCGTAAAGTAGTACCTGGTGTTTCTCTCAAGGTAGACTTCTGCTTCTGCGCAATCGAAAATCCAAAAACCAACTACAACCAAAAATCATCACAAAAATAAAAAATCCATCAACACAACACAATAATATTTCATAGAGACAATAAAGTATTTTGAACATTACTAAATTTTAGCAGTTATCAAATAATGAACGAGCAGTTGATTATTTGATTTCAACATACCAGTTGATTTCTTGAAATTGCTTTCAGTTACCAAATAATGAACGAGCAGACAGTAATTTTAGCAGGCTTTAAAGAACAGATATATTATAACAACTTATACAAGATAAAGGGCACAAAAGCATTGACTTGTTTTAGTATAATAGCTAAGAAACTGAAAATTCAAAATTTCAAATGAATTTAGCATTTAATCCATTGATCATCTTAAAAACTGCAACGAAATTCACAACAATCTATAGAAAAAACCGCAAATATAAAACCCATTAAGGAAATAAACAAGCTGAAACTAAACAATCCTAATAGTGTGAACAATCATTACAGAATACAGAATCACTTCAACTAAGAGATTCCAAAACAAGACAAAAACTAAAATCTCAAATTTCAGTTCTTTGTAGTATCTGGCAGCCTTGAATTCTAAACTGAACTGGGTTTTCAATTGCTTTTGGATTAAAAATAGAAATTATAACAATAAAAATAAAAATAAAAAAAAATAGCGTAAGAGCTGAGAAATGGCTTTGGGGAAGAGGTGTCCGTACGACGGAGGCGGCTGCGTGAGCAACCGGCGGCGGAAGATCTGAAAAGAAAAAAAATGAGAAGAAGAAGAAGATAAAAGAAGAAGAAGCGGCAGTCCGGCGGTCGGCGGCACGGAGGAGAAGAAGAAGAACAACAACAAGGGAAGAAGAAGACGAAGCGGCGTAACTGGTTCGGCGGTGCGGAGGAGAAAGTAAGGCCCGAACGGAGGCTGTCCGACGAAGGAAGAAGACGAAGAAAAAGAAAAGAAAGAGGAGAAGAAGATGAAGGAGAGGTGCGGCGGTCGGCGGAGGAAGAAGATGAAGGAGACAAGGGGCGGCGAGCGGCGGAGGAAAGAGATGAAGAAGAGAAGAGAGCAAAATGGGTGTGGCGGCTGTCAAGTGTGAGGAAAGAAACTGATCTAGGTCACGCGACTTTGGTCATTTAACTTACGTTCTATAGCGGTCACCAGTGCGCCCGCTATAGAAAGCGTAATCCAGGCCTCGCGGCCCTATAACACCGATGGATGCCCCATGATAAATATCATATTTTATTTTCTTGTAGTAAATACTTCTCACATTTGCACCAATGTTAACTTTCCTCTATCCTTTGACAGTGCCAAAGCCAAAAGGTCAGCACTTAGAATAAAACAATGAGTAGGATGATCATTTAGAATACAATAATGAGTAGGATGATCATTCATTATCATGTTATAACTAAAGCCTACAATCATTTGATGCAAGAAGAAAAGCTTAAGAAATGAAATGAAAACTAAAATCACTTTTAAAAGAAAAGAAACGATAAAATTAAGACCGCTTTTACAAGCCCTTAATCTACAAAAACTGAGAGAACTCAGTCTTTGAATTGATCAGAGGAGTTAGATCTGTTTCAAGTGCGTGTTCAACCATAATCACACCAGAACTGATATAACAAACCACGACTTAGACAACTAAGGATAAGAAAACATTAGACGACTATTACCTCTGTAACTTCTCTACTTTTTTGGTGACAAATTTTCCAAGAGAGGAGCCCTTCCACAGAACTTTCCGAGCTTTTGATATGTTAGCATCTTCGAAAACTGAGGCAGTTGCATTGACCTGAGGAACTTGATTTGTTTCTTGCATGTTTGGCTCCACTGCGCTTGAACTTGAACAACCTACAGATACATACAACACAATACAAAACCAAGCTAAACTTTTTACGACCAACAAAACAAATTCAGAATCCTTTCAAACCCATCATACTTGATTCATGTTTTACCCTCATTTAAGAACAGTATCCGCGGAAATTCATACTTTTCACAAAAGAAATATCAAACCAACTTAAGATACACAAAATAAAGAGCTAAAACACAAAACATTAGTAGTATACAACAAATACAAATGTACCAGCACCAAATCGTTACCACGAATTACAAGGACACAATCATCAAGGAAATCAACACAGGTTGCAACAAGACAACGATACTCCATAAATGGCAACCAGTCAATTATGCTATGAATCAAAAACTCAGATTAAGATCCTAAACACAATTAGCTAACTGAGCAACATGCAATTCCTGCCCTCACAACTCAAAAAGCTGCAATCTTGCCTTTAAATGCAAGATCAAAAATTCCATTTCCATTTCGATCTCCAAATTCTCTCAACAACCAAACAAGCACATCACCACCGCTTATAAATATCAGCATATAAAATTATTAATTAACATATTTTGGATAAAATGTAAGATAAATAAACTAATTCGAGGGTGGATAACATACCCTTTTTGTAGATAATGTCAGTGCTTCAGTGAAGAATTAGTTAAAGACTAAAAGCATAACTAATGTGGCTTTATAAATGAGAAAATTTCTAATTTAATACAATTTTCCAGGATGACAATTAAAAAATTGCTTTTACAAGATTTTGAGATTTTATTTAGAAGCACGAATGGTTTCCAATTTAAAACGTCAAAGTGACAATAAAAGATTAAAGAGAGAGCACAATGAGAAGAAAGAAAACACAGTAAATGAACCAACTAGTAAAGGCATTCCATAAATTTCCCATCAGTGGGGTACACTGAGCAATTTGGACACTAAAGGAAAGAATACTAACAAAACTAAAAACAAGCCGAAAAAAGAATGAAAAAAAATTCATGCCTCACAGGGCATGCTATGCCTACTGAAATTTTCGCAGTAGACCACAGTTATTGAAATTATAAGACAGCAATCTCTTTTTTTGTTTTTCCTTTGTTTTGGGTAAAAATCAATGACTTGGTAGGAGAATTACACACCATCCGTCTCCTGGACCGTTCACTTGGCACTGGCAAGCTGTGCGCGGAGGAGCTTGGCAGCTGCAACCATATTCTGGAGGGCTGGCTTGACCTCGGTGTACTTGCGGGTCTTGAGACCACAGTCAGGGTTAACCCACAAGATGTTGGTTTCGAGAACTGCAAGCATCTTGTTGATTCTATCAGCAATCTCTTCAGTTGATGGTATTCTGGGGGAGTGTATGTCATAGACACCAGGGCCAATACCAGCACCGTACTTCACACCCTCACGGAAGACTGACAAGAGTTTCTCATCTGAACGAGAGTTCTCAATTGTGATCACATCAGCATCCATGTCGATGATTGAGTGAATAATGTCGTTGAAGTTGGAGTAGCACATGTGGGTGTGGATCTGTAAGTAGTGAAAAAGACAGATTAGATACTGGACACCAGAGGGCTAATTTAAAGACAAGAAAGTGAGGGGGAAGAGGTAACTGACCTGGGTAGTGTCCTGGACACCACAGTTGGTGATCCTGAAGGAGTGCACGGCCCAATCCAAGTAGAAAGCATGCTCAGCCTTCCTAAGAGGTAGCCCCTCTCTCAAGGCAGCCTCATCAATTTGGATAACATTGATGCCTGCCTTCTCAAGATCCTCAACTTCGTCCTTAATGGCCAAAGCAATCTGGTAGCAGGTTTCAAATCTACAAAATTGACACAAAATTATGCTAAGACATTGCCATTTCAATAATAGTATCCGACAATACCATTTCATTTTCACCGATCTTTATTCAATTCATTTCCAATACCTGGGCTGGTCATTCCTGACAAAGGACCAGTTGAGAATGGTAACTGGGCCAGTCAGCATTCCCTTCATTGGGCGACTAGTCATGCTCTGAGCCAAGGAGGACCAGAAGACCGTCATAGCCTTGGGACGGCTCACGTCACCATAGATGATTGGTGGCTTCACACAACGAGATCCATAAGATTGCACCCACCCATTGGCAGTGAAGGCGAAACCTGAGAGTTGCTCCCCAAAGTACTCAACCATATCGTTTCTCTGCAAGAATACAAATTCATATTCAATGAAGTTTTGTAAGCTAAAAGTGCAGGACTGAATGAAATAAATTCCTCATCATTCAAACCAAGGAGACATCTGTTCTTGTCTTCCAGGGAAAGATGGTAGCCCACCTCGGGCTCTCCATGAACCAAGACGTCAATATCAAGCTCTTCTTGAATCTTGACAACTTTGCTGATTTCCTCCTTGATGGCATTCACATATTCCTCCTCAGAAATCCTAAAAGAACACAATAATAACATTAATTCATAGAATTGTCAATATATAATTTCACTAGTAGAACATAATGAGGCATTTTCAGATTGACTCACTTCTTAGCCTTGTATTCACGGCGGACTCTCCTAAGTTCAACGGTTTGTGGGAAGGACCCAATGGTGGTGGTTGGAAGGACTGGAAGGTTAAGCTTCTTCTGTTGAGCATCCAATCTGGTGCTAACATTTGTAGCACGTCGGTGGTCAGATCCCTTCAAAGCTGCAGCCTGAGAAAGCATAACAGGTACATTATGGCCAGTTAAAAAAGGCATTCTACAGAGAAGTCACTCAAAAATCGCAAGTATAAATGAATCAACCTAAGCACTTACAGCCTTCTGAACAGCCTCGTTTGTCACTCTTGGAGAGGACTTTCTTGAAGCCTGAGCAGCAGCATTGGCAGAGAGGAATGCCTTAAAATAAAACCAGAAAGAGTGAGAATTGTTAGTCTCTTTCACACGTTCAAAAAATAAAACAAATCTATAAGATACAAATACAATTGATCGATAACACTAAGCAGAACCAGAAATGCAATCGAGTCTTGGAATTTTCCTTATGATGATCCACACAGAAAATCTCATTCAGTGCTTTAAGTTTAAACACAGTTCCCAGCTATCATCATTTCAACTAAGCAACTTTACATATCAAGCTCAATTTTCCAGTTGCAAGCACAAGATATACTCCTCAGATAATTACATTCTACTTAGTACCTCAAACATAATTTAGGTATGAACTAAAACTAAACGATTTGTGCAAACTGTTGCAACAACATTAGTTTAAGTTGTAACATTTTCATAAAGTAAGATACCTCATCCTTCTGACCAGCCAAAGCCTTGGCCAATGCATTGACTTCAACAACTTTCTGGGCAGCAAATGCAAGCCATGACTTAATTTCCTTGTCAAGCTTGGGCTCATTAACTAGATCAACAGCAGTGTGAAGGAGTGAGCATGAGGTGGAGACCACAAGCTTGTCTGCATAGGAGATGTAATTATATAGTTAGTTATACCTCAATTAATAAAATAAAACAAAAAACATCAATCGCCATTTATAAATTAATGTAAGTAAAACAAAAATACCTTTGCCCACAATGGCCTCAAGTTCGCCCAAGATAGTAAGAGAACCAGCAAGGTCATTGGCCCAAATGTTCCTTCCATCAACAACTCCAGCAAAGAGGTATTTGCCTGTAGGGAATCCACCCTTGATCAAATCAAGGGTTTTAGTTCCACGGATCAAATCAAAACCATATGCAGTGACACCCTTCAAACTAGTGAGGGTCTTGAATGCCTCAGCAGGAATATCAGCAAAGTAAGTCTCAATGAGAACATTCAATCCGGATAAAGTTGATTCTAGATCAGCATAAGCCTCAGTGAAAGCTTGCAATTTGTGGGAATCAAGATCCATGACAAGCAAGGGCTCATCGAACTGAATCCAGGTAGCACCAGCTGCTTTAAGCTCAGAGACAACTTCCCTGTTGACGTTTTAATTATTACATTGCATGTTAGAGGAATCACAACATTTATGCCAAGTACAAGAAAAATCAATTGTACCAAAAAAAGCGCTATAGTTTCTTACTTGTAGATAGGAAGGATTTTGGGAAGAAGGGAGAGAAGAGAAAAGGTCTTCTCAACGCCTTTGCTGGGCTTAGACAACAACAAGTAAGAGACAGGGCCAACAATGACTGGAACAGTCTCAACTCCAAGCTGCATATAAGACAAGTGACAAAAGAGTTCAAATCTGATGAACTTGAACAGATTGATGGAAAGCTAAACTGCATTGTATTCAAAGATGTTGATTCGAAATTCTAAATTAGCATTGATTTGTTTATAAATATCACTGAATTTGAAATATTAAAAAAAAAAAAAAAAAAAAAACCACAGAGAATTTATCAATCCAACTACAATCTATCCGGTCAAGCATGTATGATATCTAAGTTCAAAATTATACTATTAATACCATATCAAGTTCAAATTTTTCACATGCTCTGCCTCACAAAAGATATCTGAACACAAAACAACATGGGAAACATACCGCCTTAGCCTCCTTGTATTCGGTGACAGCCTTGTGAGATGCATAGGAGAATTTCACATGAGGTCCCAACTCGGGCACGATGTAGTGGCTGCATCAAACACATTACAGACCAAATTTCAGTATCACAAATCAATGAACCAACACAAATTACTAAACCAATAGAGTGAGAGACATACTAGTTGGTGTCGAACCACTTGGTCATTTCCATGGCGGGGACGGAGGCATTGCCTCTGGCCATGGAGAAGTAGGTGTCGAAGCCGATCTCACCACCGTTCCAGTTGTACCTATCGGGAACAGCACCGAGCATGGCGGTGGTGTCAAGGACCTGGTCGTAGTAAGAGAAAGTGTTGCTGGGAATGTACTTGATGCCAGCGTCAGACATCTGCTTCCAGATGGACGTTCTCAGATCAGCTGCCACCTTCTGCAAATCCTCCGCACTGCTCTTCCCATCCCAGAACGACTCCAATGCAAACTTCAACTCTCTCTTTGGTCCCATGCGTGGGTACCCAACAACGTGCGACGCCATTTTAAACAAACCCTTTAAACTCAAATCTAAAGCACAATTGTTTTGATGGTGGTGTGAATTGTAATGGAGCGAGTGAAGTGGAGTGTTTATAAAAGAAGATGAGACACGAAAACAAACCCTGGGAGGTTATAGCTGTTTAAGGAGAGTGACAATGGGCTTTAGGAGGCTTTAGGGCAGTGACAACAATAGAAAGCCGCGAGTTCAGTGGGAGTTGTGTAGGCTTATTTATACCCAAAAATTCGTGACAACACAGTAAATTAAAACAACTTTGATAAACAAGGAGTAGGTGACTGGAGTTGGTGAGGGGATTGGCAGGCTGTCCGCTTCTTTGTGCTATGTTATTTGTGTATTAATTTTTTATTATACCAAAAAAAACTCTTTAATTAGTGGCAAGTGAGTGCCACGTAGACATTGGTGTGTTAGGTGAATGTGTATGAATACGATATTCCATCGTGTGCAATTATGCGTCAGTAAAACCATGGTCCCACATCACATCCACCAACTCTTTGTCACCCTACCAACCCATTTCTACGTGGCAGTCAATGCACACTAATTAAAGGATATTTGATACTTGGGGTATAATATCAAAAGTTAATGTTTTGAATTAAAAAATAAAATGGACTGATGGATCCAAATATAGTGCACAATTTCGGAAGTTTGGTGGTCAGGATCCTTTTGTATATGTATATATCACTGAATGCCAAGGACTAGGCATCTAATCAACTCGTGAGACAATGCCAAACACGGAGGAGGACCTTTCTAAAGAGAAATTATCGGGCAAGCTAATAAATCGGATACATAATATTGGATAAGAAAGGATTTGATTAAATTATAATTGTAATATATTTGATGTAATTTGAATCAAATTGGATTGGAAAGAACTAAAATATTATAGTATTAAATTAAATATTTTAAATATAAAATTTTTTAAAATAATTATAAAGAAGAATAAATTTTATTTTCTAATTGATATATAAATTATTAATCTCATAAAATATTTTTAATGGATTAAATTAAATATGTTTATTATAATAAATAATTTATATATCTTATAATTAATAAAACAAACTTTAAAAAAAAAAAAATTAAAAAATACGATGTCAACACCAACAACAAACTGATAGTTGCCAAGGTAGGATTTTGAAATGAAAACCCACCAGCTATGGGGGTCAGCAGGAAATACGGATAGGCTCCACATGGATCCTAGAAGAAAAATATCTCTTCCCTATTCCCTCCCAAAGCTAAAACACAAGAAGATTTGGTAGGGTAGGGATTTGAAATCTCATCCTCCACCAAATCCTATCAAACGAACACAGCCATAAGTTTTATTTGGTGTGCCGAATTGGAAGAACTACGTCAAAGCCAATTGAACAACTATTAATGTCGATTTAATGTCTAAATTTTAAAGTTATTAAAATAATAGTATTACTACCAAGCCAACTATTAATTTTATACATGTTTAACTAGTATAATTTATTTTAATTACTCTCATCATTTCAAGTTTCTACCATGCCATCCGTTATTGTCTCTCATGTCAATCAAATTAGTAATAATGAAAAATTTTCAAACGAAAATCATGTTAAATTCTTTATATGATAATTGTCATTTCCTACGTATTAAATTAAAACATTTCTCCTGTACCCTACCGCATCTCTTTCACCTTTCAGTCATACTAACGATAATTAATAAAGTAACTGTTTTCTAAATCAAAAACAATTGTTAAAATTTTTATCAAAAATGGAATGTTTTTACCCATTGGAGGGTAGTGCCTGTCTAAGAACTAAGGAGCCACACAGCCTAGCCAAACCCGACATATAAAGTGGGTCATACCAAGCCCAATATTTATCGAATCCATCTGTCATGCCTATAAGGACTCGGGCCGGTCCTAGTCCTACACAACCCAAGTTGCCAGTTCAATTGTTTGGGTGCCTTTGAGGTCACAGAATTGGTTACACCAACCCCACATTCCTCTTGGGCTCCCAAACAGACGGATCGAGGGTCCTTATGAGCCAGCGCGCCGAATGCACTTATAAGAGCATTTTTAATTATCTTCGAATTGAACTTTTCACTATGTAAATGAATAAATAATGTAACATTAAAACCACTTCAATATTATTATCTAACTCAAATATGAAACTGATGTAACAAAAATTTTTAACGAATATGAATATGAATTTCTTAATTGAAAAACTCTCCTAAAAACATCAACTAGAATTTCTCTTCTTTTTTTCAACCAATAGAGCATATAGAAATTTACATTGTTGGCTTCCCTCTTAATTATAAATATTAAAAAAAAATAGAAATATTTTCAGATGATTGACCAAAAGTGCATACATATTTTACTTTTAATAATGGCATTGAAGTTGAGAATATACAATTACATATTTTTTTGCCAAATTGAATCCATATTAAAAAAAAAAACTATTATTACCTCACTAAGGGAAACTCAAACATGCATAATAGCATTGGACATGCTCTAATGTTTCTAATTGATGAACCTCATCTGAAAGTTGCAGATGATTCTCTATATGCAGTTGAGATTAATAAAAACTTATATCCATACATCTAATACTTAGTTTAATTCAACATGGTGAGCCCAAAAATTTTGTATCCATACATCTAATACTATAGTTTAATTCAATATGGTGAACCCTAACATAATAAAATTATCCACAAAACCTGTCTACTCTGTGTATAACCTGTGCTTGCTTCTAGACCAAGTTACTGATTTGATTGAGATCTCAGCCTCAAGGCAACATAACGTTCATCTGTCCGTACCACTTCGCAATCTTTTGGAAGTTTCATGTTTGGCGTGAGCGGGAGAACTCTAATTTTGGCACGGGAATCACTATCTGTTCCACCATTGGCATCAGAAGGCAAAAATAATGAAGCTGGGGGATTTGCAGGCACAGACGGGGTCGATAAAGCAGTTGGAGACATGAGCGATATGACAGTTGGAGACGGGGGCAATACGACAGTTGGAGATGACTCTCTTTTCCAAGTTGGATTGATCTCCGGTTGTGGAAACAGATTGAGATGTTCCTCAAATTCTTCATTCACTGTAATCAATTTAAATCATAATATCTTTAACAGAAATAGAAGCAAAAAACCTGTATAACCATTAAGTTCAAAGTGCAAAGCAATTTCCAGTCCATATGAACTTATATACAACTACCAACAATTTCAGACTTGAAAGGAGTCCTTGACAAGTTAAGCCAAAAGTCACCACCTGTAACTATTATTCACAATCGTATCCCTGTTAACTATATATTTTCTAGTCAATTTCAGG
Organism: Litchi chinensis; assembly: GCA_019925255.1. Classification (NCBI taxonomy): domain Eukaryota; kingdom Viridiplantae; phylum Streptophyta; class Magnoliopsida; order Sapindales; family Sapindaceae; genus Litchi; species Litchi chinensis. The sequence goes on from CM034466.1 coordinate 22,225,759, forward strand.
TCTGTGAAAGTGTGCTGAGAACTAGTTTGGTGCAGTAACAAGACCAAACAAATAAAAAAATACATGGACAATATCATCGATCAAATTGGATTATGTTATGATATGAATTTAAAGCTCCAAGAAGAATGTTGACCTTCATCATCGTCAGCTTCCTCCCAACTTTTTGGATTAAAGACCATGGGGACTGTAGGTTGGATGTCCTGATGCGGACTAGCAGTGACATTTGATTGCAAGCAGGAAGATTGATGATCAGCTTGTGCTCCACAGGCAGGAGAAAGAGATTTCGGACCCTGTCCCTGACTTGTCTTACCTGAAAATGAAAGCATAGTCTCTAGCAAAGCACTAGAAATTGACCGACTCTAATTATAAGCATAATGACAACAATTTTAGTGTAACCTAAAGTAAACACTCTCTCTTTTCCCAGTTTTGTAATTTGGTAGTACCTAAACCATAACTTAGAAGCTGATATCCAGTATATTATGACGTTGCATCAGTTTCTCATAAGATAGTAGTTCATTAAGCTTAGAACTGTTTCCCTCAGCAATAACTGTAATTTTAAATCATGATACATGACTCTCCTCATTCACAACTACAGAACTTCTGTAAGAAAGTCAATGCAGAAAGTTTACACTTAGGATAAGAGATGTAAATTAGACGACCTAGGATCTAGCAAACACGTATATCTAAATCAAACATTGGAACAGCAAAATAGATGTTCCCCTAGAGTCGAAGTTTTTTCAGTTCAAGAGAGAATATAACATCTTCAATTTAATGTTTCACTTGTTCACAAGCTAATCATCCCCTATATAAGTTCAACAATTGTTTTTTCAACTTTGCATGCTTGTGACAATAGCACTAATTCTACTACAGAAATTTGATTTGCTATTGCAATATGCACCCAGGCCATTGATATATAATTAAGTGGTCATTTGCCAAAAGGTTTTAGCTGTTATAATACCTCATATAATTAGATCAAAATGGTTCGATACGAAGGAGCCTTCTCATTGCAACTAGTTAAAAATGATTCGATACTCACCATTCATCTTTATCACAGGCTTATTCAATTAGGAGTCCACAACTATTCACAAATATGAGAATCCATAAATAAAATAACTCTTAAGTATACAACACTCCTACGTCTGATTTATAAGCAAGCATTTAATTAGCAAAGTCCAAAAAGGTATTCAAATTTCATAACCCGAAAATGTACAGTTCAACCATATTACTATACATTGGTATCACAGGAGATAACAATAAAACAATTTTTTTTCACTATAAATAATTTTTTGCGAACTGAAATTGGAATCCTTCTTTCTATGAGAGATTAACATTAAGCATGCACTTAGCAGCTGATATTCAAGTGCCACATACCCCAGGGTTCATGAATTTGGGGTTTTAAGAGAAAGTATGAAGCAACAAGTTTTTATGTGTTCAACAAATAACTGAAAAAACAGAGTAAAAAGGGTAAGCATGTATACATATATACCTTCTTTAAGAGTCAAGTAAGCAACTTTTGCTGCACTAATCTCTGCCTGCTTTTTCGTTTTGGATTCCTGTCCAGTGAAAACCTCACCTTCTAACTCTACAGTCGAAACAAAAGTTGGCATATGAGGTTCACCAGATTGATTTGTCTTATACATTGGCAAAGCGTGATATTTTTTTTGAGTGAATTCTTGCAAGAGATTCTTGTAAAGCACAGAGTCAACCTGGAGATTACATAATCACACATTTAAAAGAAAATCAATAAAAGGAAATAAACAGACACGACAAACAGATTTACAAGTAATTAAAATACATGCCTCTTGAGCTGCCTCTGATGGCAATGACATTAAAGCAACTTTTGCTGCTCCATGTTCAGCATCTTTCAATGTGGAGAAAAATGTTGGGCACTCATAAGTTTGCTCACCAATTGTGACCTTACACCTAAAGCGGCTAGCATGAGGAGGACCCTCTCGCTCACAAGAATAGATAGGAAGAGCGAGATTCCTCTTGTGAGCATAGCTTTGCAGCTGGTTCTTATAAAGGTTTGGCATAACTGTAAAATTATTTTAAAAAGAAAGGTTGTTAAACGTAAAAAATTATAAAAATTGTTGGCCAAATATTGAATTCACATGAAAAGAATACTTAAATATTTTTATCGATGACGGAGATGAAAACCAGAATCCATGTTCATTGTTCGGTATGTAAAGTGCAGCGTAAGACGTCATAATAATAAAAAAAATTCAGCAAGCACATGGACGTTAACAAGCCAGATTTGGACAAAGGCATTCCACATGGCATCTCCATCCCTAAAAGGATGGCACTTTTTCCAAATGCCACCACAAATAAGTTCTTAAATCTCTGTCTTAGACCGACCTTGCCCCACCAGTAACACAAGTCAACTAAAGTCGACAAATGTCCCAAAATAGTTGATGAAAACCACTGAATGCAACCATGAAACAAAATAAGCAAAGTACTAAGTTAAACCAAATCCAAGAAAGTGAAAAGACAAAAGCAACAATCCAGCTAAATCCGTTCCTCAAAATTATGAGTCATTACTTAAGAATACCTGTTAAACCATAAAACAGTGAGAAATGTTTGTGTGATTTGAATGAGATACATAGGGGTTAGAAAAATTTAGCTTTTCCCTAAGCTTAACGCCATAGACCATCTGATCAAAGAAGAAAAGCATAAGAAAAGATATGATAACTAAAATCATTTTTACAAGCCCTTGATCCGTAAAACACGTTGACAGAACTGGAGTTGTTGAATTGACCTGAGGATTTAGATCTGTTTAAAGTGCATGTTTAACCACAATCACACCAGCAGTAATAAAACAAACTACTACTTAGACAAATAAGAATAAGAAAACATAAGACAAATATTACTTCTCTGACTTTTTTTTTCTCTTACTGTGCCAAATTTTCCAAGAGAAAAACCCTTACACAGAGCTTCCCGAGCTTTCGATCTGTCAGCATCTTTGACAACTGTGTTGGTTGTATTGACCTCAGGAGCTTGATTTGTTTCTTGTATGTTCAGCTGCACTGTGCTTGAGCTTGAAGAACCTACAGACACACACAACACAATATAAGGGCAAGCTAAAACTTTTAAAGACAAATAAAACAAATTCGGAATCCTTTCAAACCAATCGTAATTCATGTTCCACCATCATTTAAGAATAGTATTCATTGCAAATTCCTACCTTTCACAAAAAGAAATGTCAAACCAACTCAAGATACACAAAATAAAGAGTTAAAAATACACAACATAAGTAGCATACGATAAATACAAATGTACCAGCACCAAATCGTTACCACTAATCACAAGGACACAATCATTAACAAAATCAACACGAGTTGCAACATAACAACAATACTCCACCAATGGCAACCAATCAACCATGCTATCAATCAAAAATTCAGATTAAGATCCTAAACACAACTAACTCAAAGACCAACATGCAGTTCATCAACCATCAAATTCCAGCCCTCACAACTCAAAAACCCGCGAATACAAGACCAAGGATCCTCTTCCCTTCTCCATCTCCAAATTCTCTCAACAACCAAACAAACATACCACCACCACCACCACTTACAAACATCAGCATTCATCATCACCAAACATGCACATCAATCAACATGTAACATTAAAAAACAAAAAAAAAAAAAAAAAAAAAACCACTAAAAGACAAAACTTCAACGAATTAACGTTAAATAGAATTCCCCATATCAAAAAATCAGTCCTTTACAACATTTTCCCACATTTTCTCAGGAATCAAACAGAACAAAGACTGCCCACGAAACTTAACAGACAAGTGATAACCAAAAAACAAGAAATGGGAAGAGAGAGAGGTTGATGATACCAGAAGAAGAAGAGGAGGAAGCGATATGGAGTAGAGCGAGCTGGGCGGCTTCGTTTTGGGATTCCTTGGAGGTCTTGGACGGGTGGTGGGGGGTGAAGGAGCAACCGGTGACTGTTACCGTGGTTTGGAAGCGAGGTTGGTGAGGTGGGCCATCTCTGATGGTTTCGTATTCCGGCAACCGCCACTTATTACGTTGACACAATTCTTGCAGCTGTGATTTGTACATTGCTTCTTGTAGCACAATTCGCGACGCTTAGGGCTGCTGGGTTTTGTTTTTTTATTTATTTATTTATCTATTTTTATGACGAGAGAGAGACAGAGTGAGACGGTTTTAATAGTTTGATTTTCGTTGGACCAAGTTTTGAGAGTGACCAAATTAAGAAGTACAAATTTATCATATCACATGACAGCCACCACCGACCCCATCCTCATCTTCATCCTGGCTGCTTTTGTTACCGTACATAATAAAAAACGATTGCTACGTTGTATAGAAATTAATCTAAATCAACTCATTTAGTATGACAAATAAATTATATTTGTTATATAAGTTATGAGATAATATGAGCAAAAGGGTTTGCCGCACCGATAGGCAATCTGCTTTGTCCTTGCTTGTTTAACTCTGTTTATCAGTCACTTGACATAAGTAATAATTTTTTCATTTTTTGTGGATAGTTCTTTCCTGTTTTAGGAGTAGATTTTCAAATTGCACGCTCAGCAGAGATAATTATAGATCTTAATAGATATCTAACCTGACATCAAAAGTTGTCGTAAATAATTAGGAAAAAAAAAATATGAGATAATACGGTAAGAATTTGGTTGGAGAGCATTACCAAGATGTATAATATGGTAAGAACTTGGTCAAAGAATTTTAGCAAATAGAGAAGCCCCTACAATCTATCGAATGGTTTGTATTGTATGGTTTGTACATTCAAGAACAAGTCATTAATTTTGCAATTAAGTGGTTGAGATCAAAATCATCTTCTCGAAACCTCTCCTCTTTTCTGAAGAGAGAGAGAGTTCTCTCATCTATCAAGAATGAGAGAGCTTTATACAAGCGATATATTTCCCAGTTAGATCAGTTCTAACTTATTTTCTAACTTTTCTTCGTCTATTTTTCTTCGCCTTTTTTCACCCCTCTTCTTCTCATCATTTAGCATCTTTAGTTTTAGGGTTCTTAGGGTTGGATCCAAATGATATATTGATCTAATCCTAAAAATCTAATATCAGTTTTTATTGTAACTATTTCAAAATTGAGTGAAGATCAGCAGCTCAAAAGTCTCATGTATGACCAGTGGCAATGATGGTTTCTAATTCATTTCAGCAAGGTTTAGTGTTGCAATCAAGGATCTCTAGGCTCTTTTAGAGAGTTTTATTCAAGTCTATGAAGGAAATTTGATTGCGGTATGAGAATAATCTCTTTTGGTACGCCACATCCTAGTTCCAGGTAGTCATTTTATAGTTGTTAGTTTTGGGTTCAAATAGAAGATCTAAATAGTTTATTTTGTATTATTGCTTATTTTCACCTATGTTTATTATTCTGTATTAGTTTGAGTTGTAGTTGTTTTGTGGTCGACTGGATCTCAAAGGTGCCTTATCATTCCCATGATTAGGAATCGTCTGGCAACCTATTTGGCCATCCTAGCTAGTTCCTCTATTGAAAACATGATCCGATAGTACTAAGCTTCCTTTAATTGTTCCAAATTTGAATGAGTATTAGTGCTTGTAATCGTGTGGTTCACAAATTTGGGATAGATTAATGAATTTTTAGAATTAAAAAAAGAAGGGGAAAAAAAAAAAGAACAAGTCACTAATTTCAAAAGGAAAAAAAAAAATCATTAAATGAAGTTAAAAGGGTTGAGAGGGTCGAAGTGAATATATTCAAAATTTGAGAGAAAAGGCTTCTAAAATCAATAAAATGATTGGAATGAGGAACAGGGTGAAACTAAAAGTTTATATTTGAACGTGCCATTGCATGAAAATAAAATGATTGAGAGGGATCAAAGTGAATATAAAGAAAAAGTTTGGTTACTTTACTAATTAGATAAAATTATCCATTAATAACAATAATTTGATTGGTTGCAAAGGTAGTTGTTAAAGAATATTTTAGAGTTGTTATTGATGAGTTATTTTATCTAATCAATAAGGTAACCAAACTTAAAAAGAAAAAATATATATTACAACATTTAAGGAAAACTACTCCTATAATAAGGTGTGAAAATTATACACACAAATTGTAATATGTACTTAGTGAAAATTGAATCCTAATATTTTGAAGGATGTTAAGATATACAACCAAGAAGTGTTGTACCACAATTGTCACCGGCCCTATCTCCTCCTCCCTATTTGAGGAAAAATTTTGAAAATTTTGGAGGATTGGGGATGGGAATAGAGATGAATCTTCATCCTTATATCCTTATGAGGATGGGACGAGGGCTTCTCCCTTTTATCCCATTTATAATATAAATGTTATTTATATTTAATAATTTAAATTTATTTAAGTAAATTTTTATATATGACTAGTCACCGAGTAACCCTAATCATTGACTTATTTTTCATTTTACTTTTCTTTTTCATTTAATCACATCTTGTAGCCACATTTATGAAACCACACACCTTCTTCCCATTTTTCTTCACTAATTTTTTATTTCTTTCACCAACCCACTACAGTTTCCTCTTGCTAGTGCAAACCCCTCAATAGTGCAGTTCGCAACTTCAAATATGAGATGAAATGGTGTGGGGGATGAGGAAAATGGGAAAAGTGGAGAACGAAGATGGTGACCGGGATGAGAGAACCTATTCCAAATACGCATTCACCCATTTCTCTTAAATGGGAATTAAGATGGGGTTTGGAATGTGCCTCGTGGACATCTCTAATGCTTGTCCTTTCTCCTCTACTAATGATAAAATTTATATATAGATATGGCTAAGGACATAAAATAAAATAAAATGTATGAATAAAAATTACAAATTACACATTTCATTTAATTTAAAAATGCAGACATTTCATTTATTTATATATTGTCTAAAAAATTTTATAAAAAATATATATAATTTTTAATTCCATTTGCTGTATAATCATTTAAGCCTAAATAATTGTTACATTGAGTGAAAGCTCTTTACCATCAAATTACATGAGACATGGTTATTAGAGAAATCTTCACTATGGCTATTTCAAAACAAAATTACTTCTAAAATAGGTTAGCTAAGGAATTCTTCTTCTTACAAAATAATTTTTCCAGAGCAACAAAAGAGTATTATAATAGAACAGCAAAGTATTCATGTTCTTGTCTTGAAGACTTGGACCAATCAGTTAATTACTTGTCTGGACTAAATTCGTAAGTACTACACACATTTGATTTTGTTAAATTTTAAATGGATAAAGGTTGTGAGTATGGTGGGTGGCCCAGTGAAAAGGCACGCCCCACTTGCTTGTTATTGATAAGGTTCAATCCTCATCTAGTATGACAATTTTTTCAATATTTGTGGGTAGTTTTCTCCAAATTTTGAAAGTAGAGTTTCAAACTGTTTGTTAAATAGACTTTATCATTAGGTCCTAATAGATATTCGGTCTAGTGTGGGTAAAGGTTGCATTTACACACTATTGAAATTTTTAAAATAGAAAAAAAGGCAGTGGAAAGGGAATTTAGGCTATGTTTGGTGCATGGTTTTTAAGATAGATTTGAAATTCAAAATATCTCAAACTTTCAAATATTATGTTTGGAGTGGCTCACTTGAGAATAAAATCACAATCTCATCTTTATTTCAATCTCATTTTTATGGGAATGTTAAATCTTAGGTTCTACCATGGGATTAGTTGGGAATAGATTTTTCTTTCCCTCCTCATTAATTGTTTTTTCTACCAATACTATTTATTCCTCATGTATTTTGTAAAATTAATTTTATTATATGCAAACAAAAATTTGAAAATAATGTTATTATTTAAATAAGAGTTATTTCAAAATTAATATTTATTTACTCATACTTTAAAACAATATAATTCTAAAATAATCAATATAACTTTTTAGAAAAATGATTTATAGGATTTATTTTATTTAAAACATTATTAACTTTATGTACAATATAAACTAGGTTATATAATAATATATTTGAATTAATTTTATTTCCATTCAAACTCAACCTGCATTTTACTATTTAAAATTAATTCTTATATTTAAATTAATAAAATATTTTTTCTCCTTTTTTTCAGATTTTTTATAAAATTAATTTTCCAATTAATTTTAAGTAAAAAATAAAGTATTTGAATTAATTTTATTCTAATCCAATCTCAACCTGTACCAAAAATAATATGGGACATTTTTAATCTAATCTCAAGTTCTATCAAATATAGGATAGTGATTTTCCATTCTAATTCAATCCAATCCAATTCATTTTAATCAAATCAAATCCAATCCATTTCATTTCATTCTAATCCTGCATGTCAGATGGAGTCTTAGAATCATAGCAGATTTTTTAGGAAAAAAATAGAAATAAAGTTAATTATAAAACATTCATACTTATATAACATATAAAATTTTACATTTGGGTATATCTTAGATAAAATATGTAATTTATTTTCTTTAAAATGGAAACTTAATCACTAAAGTAATTTCCACCTAAATTTTAATTCTTGACTTCCTTATAAAAATATTAATGAATATATTTAGCTAAAACATAAGAAAGATAAATTAATTCGATAGGCAGGTAACATACCCATATTGTCGATTATGTAGTGTAACATTTCATTGAAATATGAGTTTAAATATTAAAACCATAACTAGTTTGGCTTTATCAATGAGAAAAATTTTAATCTAAGTGGTTTTTTATTTTTTTTTTAATTACATTACATTATTAGAATTGATCTAAGAAATAATCGAGATCAAGCAAAATCGAACATTGATAGTATAATCCGAAAAACACCTCTCATATGGGAGAGGACAACTCAACTCACTTATGGGTTGAAGGACAGCCAATATAAAGATAGGAAGAGGTCCACGTTGAGGTGAGGAAAGATATAACTACAAATGTGACTTTTGGTGCCTCAAACCAGGGATCAATAGTGGTCACTTGACAGTGCTACTGAGTTTATTGCACAATTTTCCAAAACCGCTTAATCGATTGTGTTTCTTGTATCCGATAAAATATTGAGATTTTTAAAGGAGCACGAATGGGTTCTAATTTGAAAGCTCAATAATGACAATTAAAGAGAGCGCACAAAGAGCAGAAGGAAAACAACAAAGTAAATGAACAAAGTAGTAAAGACATTCCATAAATTTCCATTCAATGGGGTACACTAGAATTTTGGTCCCCGAAGCAGAAAATATTTAATAAAAACAAAAAAAACAAAGAAAAACGAAAAAACAAAACAAAACAAAGATAAAATCATGCCTCACGTTATGCCTACTTAAATTTTTCATCACGGCGCGCAGTTATTGAAATAATAAGACAACAATATCTTTTTTTGTTTCCTTGTTTGGGTAAAAAATCATTGGCTTCGTAGGAGGATTACACACCATCAAATCTCCTGGACCGTTCACTTGGCACTGGCAAGCTGGGTGCGGAGGAGCTTGGCGGCTGCAACCATGTTTTGGAGGGCTGGCTTGACTTCCGTGTATTTGTGGGTCTTGAGACCACAGTCAGGGTTAACCCACAAGATGTTGGTTTCGAGAACTGCAAGCATCTTGTTAATTCTGTCAGCAATCTCTTCGGTTGATGGTATTCTGGGAGAGTGAATGTCATAGACACCAGGGCCAATACCAGCACCGTACTTCACACCCTCACGGAAGACTGACAAGAGCTTCTCGTCTGAACGAGAGTTCTCAATGGTGATCACATCAGCATCCATGTCGATGATTGAGTGAATAATGTCGTTGAAGTTGGAGTAGCACATGTGGGTGTGGATCTGTAAAAGTTGAAGAACAACAATGAGACAATGAACACCATGGTCCAAATTAGAGACAAGAAAGTGAGGGGGAAGAGGTAACTGACCTGGGTAGTGTCCTGGACACCACAGTTGGTGATCCTGAAGGAGTGCACGGCCCAATCCAAGTAGAAAGCATGCTCAGCCTTCCTAAGCGGCAGCCCCTCTCTCAAAGCAGCCTCATCAATTTGGATAACATTGATGCCTGCCTTCTCAAGATCCTCAACTTCGTCCTTAATAGCCAAAGCAATCTGGTAGCAGGTTTCGAATCTACAAGATTGGCACAAAATTAAGCTAAGAGATTGCCATTTCAAAAATATAAACCAACAGTATCATTTCACTTCCAGCAATCTTAATTAAACTTCATTCTCAATACCTGGGCTGGTCATTTCTGACAAAGGACCAGTTGAGAATGGTAACCGGGCCAGTAAGCATTCCCTTCATTGGGCGACTAGTCATGCTCTGAGCCAGGGACGACCAGAAGACGGTCATGGCCTTGGGACGGCTCACATCACCGTAGATGATTGGTGGCTTCACACAACGAGATCCATAAGATTGCACCCACCCATTGGCAGTGAAGGCGAAACCTGAGAGTTGCTCCCCAAAGTATTCAACCATATCATTTCTCTGCAAGAATAAAAATTCATTTTCAATAAAGAATCATAAGCTAAAAGTGCAGGTCCAAACGAAATAAATTTTTCATCATTCAAACAAAAGAGACATGTGTTCCTTGTCTTCCAGGGGAAGATTGAAGCTCACCTCGGGCTCTCCATGGACCAAGACATCAATGTCAAGCTCTTCTTGAATCTTGACAACTTTGTTGATTTCCTCCTTGATGGCATTCACATATTCCTCCTCGGAGATCCTAAAACAACACAATAATGGCATTAATTCATAGAATTGTTAATGTATAATTTTACTAGTAGAAAATAAAGAGGAATTTTCAGATTGACTCACTTCTTAGCCTTGTATTCACGGCGGACTCTCCTAAGTTCAGGTGTTTGTGGAAAGGACCCAATGGTGGTGGTTGGAAGGACTGGAAGGTTAAGCTTCTTCTGTTGAGCATCCAATCTGGCGCTAACATTTGTAGCACGACGATGGTCTGATCCCTTCAAAGCAGCAGCCTGAGAAAGCATAACAGGTAGATTATGGTTAGTTACAAAAGGCTTTCTACAAAGAAGTTAAAATCAAATATAAATGAATCAACCAAAGCACTTACAGCCTTCTGAACGGCCTCGTTTGTCACTCTCGGAGAGGACTTTCTTGAAGCCTGAGCAACAGCATTGGCAGAGAAGAATTCCTGAAAATAAAGCCAAAAAGAGTGAGAATTGTTAGCCCCTTTCACACATTCAAAAAAAGAACACAAATCCATAAGATACAAATACAACTGGTCAGTAACACTAAGCAGAAGCAGAAATGCAATCAAGTGTAGAAAATCAATTTTCCTTATGATGATCAACACAGAAATTCATTCAGTGCTTTAAGTTTCCCAGTTATCATTTCATCTAAGCAACATTACATATCAAGCTCAGTTTTCCAGTCTCAAGCACAACATATATTCCCCAGATAATTACATCCTACATTCTACCTCAACCAAAATTTAGGTATGAATTAAACTAAACAATGTGCAGGAAATGCTGTAATAATATTAGATAAGTCATAACATTCTTAGACAAGTCACGATATTTTCGAAGAGAACGATACCTCATCCTTCTGACCAGCCAAAGCCTTGGCCAATGCATTGACTTCAACAACTTTCTGGGCAGCAAACGCAAGCCATGACTTAATTTCCTTGTCAAGCTTGGGCTCATTAACTAGGTCAACGGCGGTGTGAAGGAGTGAGCATGAGGTGGAGACCACAAGCTTGTCTGAAAAGGAAAAGTAATATATAGTTAGCTATACATCAATTCATAAAATGAACTAAAAACTTTCATCACTATTCGGTAAACAAATGAAAGCAAAACAAAGATACCTTTGCCCACAATAGCCTCAAGTTCGCTCAAGATAGCAAGGGAACCAGCAAGGTCATTGGCCCAAATGTTCCTTCCATCAACAACTCCAGCAAAGAGGTATTTGCCCGTAGGGAATCCACTCTTGATCAAATTGAGGGTCTTAGTTCCACGGATCAAATCAAAACCATATGCGGTGACACCCTTCAAACTAGTGAGGGTCTTGAATGCCTCAGCAGGAATATCAGCGAAGTAAGTCTCAATGAGAACATTCAATCCGGATAAAGTTGATTCTAGATCAGCATAAGCCTCAGTGAAAGCTTGCAATTTGTGAGAATCAAGATCCATGACAAGCATGGGCTCATCCAACTGAATCCAGGAAGCACCAGCAGCTTTAAGCTCAGAGATAACTTCCCTGTTGAGGTTTTAAATATTACAACACAAGTTAGAGGAATCACAACACTAATACATAAGAAAATTAAATTATCCATTAAAAAAAAAGAAAAATTATAGTTTCTTACTTGTAAACAGGAAGAATTTTGGGAAGCAGGGAGAGAAGAGAAAAGGTCTTCTCAACACCTTTGCTGGGCTTAGACAACAACAAGTAAGAGACAGGGCCAACAATGACTGGAACAGTCTCAACTCCAAGCTGGATATAAGACAAGCCATGAACAAGACTCAATATCAATTACCTTTAACAGATCGATTAAAAGCTAAAAAGCCTAAAATGCATTGTATTCAAATATGTTGGTTCAAAATTCTACTCCTTTTCGCACTCAAACACTAAATTTATCAATCCAACTACACTCTATCCAGTCAAGCACGTATGAGATCTAAATTGAAAACTATACTTCCAATAGTACATCAGATTTCCATAAATCGCCCTGTTTGACATTCCTAGATTCGATCCAGACCCCAACTTATCAATCCACTCGTCAAATGTTAATAAATACAGTAACACAATGCATAAAAACAATAGACAGACACGTACCGACTTAGCCTCCTTGTATTCGGTGACAGCCTTGTGAGAAGCATAAGAGAATTTCACATGAGGTCCCAACTCGGGCACAATGTAGTGGCTGCATCAAACACATTACGAACCAAATTTCAGTATCACACAATCAACCAACCAACACAAAACACTAAAAAGTCCAAGTAAAGTAGAGTTAGAGACATACTAGTTGGTGTCGAACCATTTGGTCATTTCCATGGCGGGGACGGAGGCATTGCCTCTGGCCATGGAGAAGTAGGTGTCGAAGCCGATCTCACCACCGTTCCAGTTGTACCTATCGGGAACAGCACCGAGCATGGCGGTGGTGTCGAGGACCTGGTCGTAGTAAGAGAAAGTGTTGCTGGGAATGTACTTGATGCCAGCCTCAGACATCTGCTTCCAGATGGACGATCTCAGATCAGCAGCCACCTTCTGCAAATCCTCTGCGCTGCTCTTACCATCCCAGAAAGATTCCAATGCAAACTTCAACTCTCTCTTGGGGCCCATGCGAGGGTATCCAACAACGTGTGATGCCATTTTTTCTGACAAAAACACAACAACAAACCTTCATACTCAAATCTAACACACGATTTTCAAATTTCTGATATAGAATATTTAATTAAAAAAAATATGGAGAACATATTTCAGCCACAACACAATATCCTACAAATTCAACCAGAACTAAAACACAGTTTTCAAATCCTTTCAACACAACGACATCTAAAACAGTTTTTCAATCTTGAAAAAATTGAAACTGAGTATTTCACATCAGAACGCAACTTTCAAGATCAAGTTCAATCTCCAATATCACAACAGCAGCAGATCTATAATACAGATCCGCTACAAGACGAACAAGACGCTAGATCTACGACTGATTTACGCACCAGTTGATTATAGATCTGAGAAAAAGGCCAATCGAAACACAAATGATTTTATTTTTTCTTTTTTCCTTATTTGATTCTTTATTAAGTTGGCGTTCTTAAATATTATTGTGAAGACACTTAAGCGAGTGTTTATAAAACCAGATAACAGATCAAACAAAACCTGTAGAGGTTTTAGCAGTTTAAACAGAGTGAGAATTGAAGGGTAACTAAATGAAAAGGAACCGCACTAACCGGAGATAGAACCGGAGAGAAGCGAGACTGATTACTGGTAAGTTAACAGAAAGAGGGAGAGAGAGAGAGGGCAGAAGAGAACGACGCAAGTTGAGTGGGAGTGGCCTTGCCTTATTTATAGCGATAGATCTGAGATTGGATCCATTTTCTATTTTCTTTTTTTTAATTAATTTATGTAATAAATTAAATAATATCATTTTCATTTTTCAGTGCGGTTGTTGCCATCTCACCACGCGCGGTTATAGGGAGTGTGGTGATCCTCGTGGGCCCAACCTTTAGTTTGGTAATTTTTGTTTACCATACGCGCATCCATTTTCATTATTATTTTATTTTCACTACAAGGTGTCTATATTTAATTGGTATCTGCTACCAAAATTTCCTATTGTGAATTTATGCAATTGATTTTTTTTTTTTGAAAAACTGGAAACTCATTAAAGTATTCCAAATTTAATAACCACAAATAACAAGCATCAGTCTCCATGTACACTTGAAACAATCAAAACATGCTCAATGCATCCAAAATTTGCGATTGAATTTGACAATTGGTTTTTCGTTAAATTTGATATAAAGGGTCAAAAATTTATTCAAATTTATGAAAATCATATAAATATTTAGTCTAAATATTATTTATATAATCAAAAGAGTAATATCAGATTATTCAAAAATTGCATTGGACATGATATGGTATCAAAATAGTAATATTAGATTATTCAAAAGTTGCCTCTAAATAGTAGTTTAGGTTGTGGGCGGGTGGTTAAATCATCAATCACCCTCTCCAAATTCATACCTACATAATATAGTATATGGGTTGTCAAAATTATATAAATCATGAGATTATATAATAATTAATATAATATTGATAACTTACATATCATGTCATTTGAGTATAAATTTAGACAAATAATTTGAGAAAATTAGCATTACTCTAATTAATATGATACTAACAATTCAAATGTTACATCAAATATGCTTAAATCCCATTAAAGAATTCACACATATTGTTAAATGAATAATGCCACATTTTTTTAAAAAAAATCTGAATTTTTTACCCACACGATGTGGTAAGATTATTTGTACAAATACCTTAATTATAAAATGATGTAGCGGTTATATATAGATCTATCACATAATTTTGGAAATAAATTTGAATAAAATTTTGAATAGCATTGCATTACTTATTATTAAATATGTACAATAAAATCCCAACACCTGTTATAAAATGTGGAAATGAATCCATATTTTTTTGAAATCCTGTAATTAATTTAGAATATAGGCTAGAGGGACATGACTGGAATTTATGATCTCATGGAACAAGCATGATGTAGTGGGCCGTCCATTTGATTTACTTAATTTTTTAATATATTTCTAACTTGTTCTTATTGTTTTATAGATATTTAATTCAATATATATTAAGTGTTCTTTTTTTGTTTTTTTTGAAATAATATATATTAAGTGTTCTATAACATTATCATTAAATCAGTATAATTACATTGTATCAATCACTATTTTTGTATTCAATTGCGAAAACGTAGAGTTCTAGCAACTAAAACAAGACACATTAATTAGCGCATATTAATTGATAATAATGATGATTATAAAATATTTTAAACAATAATCTATCCACCGTTAATTTTAAGGGATAATCTCAATTTCCCCCCTTTAGTTTGAACAAATAGCCAAAATCCCCCCTCACAGTTAAAAAATTTTCAAAGTTAAGGGGGATTTTGACTATTTATTCAAACTACAGGGGGGAAATTGGGATTATCCCTAATTTTAATAATTTGATACACTATTAATTTTGTAAAGAGGTCGTTTGTTTTTTTGTCTAAAGACTAAATAGTGATACTGAAAACTGAAGGCTGAATAGTGACTGAAATCTGAAATCTGAATAACATGTTTGTTTTTTTTTTTTTTCATTATATCTGAATATGTTATAAATTTGTTTGTTTTTTAAATCTAAAATTGTCTGAAAACTAGTAAGTTGACATTTATAGCCTTTTTATTATTTATTGTTATGTAATTTTAATTAATTTAATACAAACATTTGGAAATGAATAATTTAATCAATTCTAAAACATTTTTATATACATATTAATAATATATTATTCATAATTAAAATATAGTAATATTAACCATATTTATATTTAAATATATTAATATATTTAAGAAAACAACTAAAAAAATGAACGTTTAAATTGTAAATTAAAATATATTAATTCAATTCTAAGATAATTTGGAATGAGATGTATTTAAGTTTTACTTTTTAAATTATTTTTGGTAAGTATCAAGAAACAAAAAAGAAAGGAAATTTGAGTAATATAAAATTAGAATAAATTTGAAATTATGATATTTTAAAAAGGATAGATTTAGAATAAAAACTTTGAAATGTGATTAAGTGATTTGTAATTAAGTGAAAAGTTAAAAATTCTTACTTAATTTTTTCAGTTATTTTTTTATAGTTTTAAGTGGTTTGACTACTTAAAAAAACAAACGAAAACAATTTAATAGGTGCAATTCAGTACTATTAAGTGTTAAGTGGGAAAAACAAACAACCCCTCTTGTAATGCTACCAGCATTACCTTGATTTCTAACTGTTTAAAATTAAATTTTTAAAAAAAAAAAATTCGAATATTAAATTAAAAATTCAAAATATTTATTTAAAGGGAGAAACCACACCTACAGAACACTTACCCAAAAATATTACATAAGTATAACAAAATTTGAAGGAAATTTTCATATAACAACATAATTTCATTTAAGATTTGTATATGCATTATACTGAAACAAAACAAAAAATTGATTATAACAAAACAAAAAGTTGGTTATCTATAATAAACGTATGGTTCAAAATTATTCATTTAATGAGCTCTCAGGGCTGGTGTAAACTGTAGTGGCACAACTCCATTTGCCTGTTTCTTGTAAGTGTGAGACAGTTCAAGTTCTAACCCTCTCAAAATTGTGACAATTTTCTCATTTAATATGTAAGTCAACCTTTTTTGGTTCCCGAAGAAGTAATTTGGATTACATGTTAGTCTTATATTAATTAGGTTTCAATAGATGTACGATATAATGCAATAGAATAATAAAAAAACATTCATTTAATATAGGTAAAATCCTAAAAAACCGTCTCATATTTTATAGATTATCTATTTTCCTCCATATAATTTTATTTTTATTTAAAATCTCTCATCGATTACAAAATTAATAGAAAATTTGAACAAATAAAAAGACAATTTTAACCGTCAAAACTTTATTTAAAATAAAATAATTATAAAATAATATTTTAAAATAAAAATTATAAACTAATAAAAAATAATTTTAAAAAAATAAAAAAATTTTGAAGATCCAGATTGGATCTCCACTATCCATCCAATTGGATGGAGATCCAATCTAGATCTCCACCAACCATTATATCATCATCAACAACCTTCAGACCCACAACCAGCAATGAACAACCTACAAATATTATAAATGAACATACTAACAACACAATCAACATACCAAAGATGAACAACAATAAAATCAATAAACTCACAAAAATTGAAAAAATATATATCTAACATCATCAAGCACAACTGAAAACCAAAAACAAAATCATCTAAACCCAAAAATATCAAAAATCAAACATAAATTATCATCAAATATTATCAAGCATCAAACCTTCAACTGAATTCATTTAAGTTCAAACCCAATAGAAGGTTCAATTGCGTTCGAACCTAGTTAAACCCAGTTGAGGGTTTAACTAGGTTTGAACCCAGATGAACCCTCATCTAGGGTCAAACCCAAACAAAGGACCCAAATAAGGTTCTCATATGGTTTTGAACCTAGATGGAACTCCATCTAGATTCGAACTCAGATGATAAAAAGAAAAAGAAGAGAAGGGAGAGGAAGCGGCAATAGCGTTGGAGAGAGATAGATATGAAGAGGGGTCGGCTTGGGAGAGGGTGGTAGTAGATGTTTGGTGGAGGTAATGGTAAACAACGAAGTAAAAGAAGAAGAAGAAGAAGAAGAAGAGTTGGAGAGAGAGAAAGAGAGAAATACTAGTGAAGTTAGAAAGCGAGAGAAACCAGTGAGGTAAAGAAAAAGAGAATTGAGTGATAGGAAATTTTTTTTCATTTTTATTCAATGTTTTTTATTTTTTATTTTTTAAATAAAATTATCGCTATTTTTTATATTTTCATATTTAATACTATTTATTTATTTTGATTTATAATATTTTAATTAATATTTTTTTAATTTTCTTTGCATTTTAGTTTTTGCCCTTGAAGTCAAATTGTCAATCTTATCCACCTAATGGAATCTGTTATCATGAAGAATATTATCATCATTTCATATACCTCCAACGGGCATTTTAGGTGTTTATTTATAAGTCGGATTATATTTTAGATAAAAATAAAAATATATAAGTAAAATAGATAATTTATCAAAAGTTAGGGGTTTTTGGGATTATCCTTTTAATATAACACCAAAAAATAAAATCTCCAAAATTGCAAAACAATTTATAAAAAGGCTGTTTTTGGCTGCAATTTCTATTTTCCATTTTGATGTTTGCATGAGTCGTACAAACGCTGGTGGAATGAATCAACCACACACCGCACCTTAAAAACTAATTCACGCGCCACCAACGAACCTACCCCAACAAATTAGTCAAAATAAGAAAAGCAAAAAAATAAAACAGCTTTGAAAAACAAGAAATAATAATTAGAAGAAATAACCAAGCAAGTTGGTGGCTGAAGTTGGTGGGGGGATTGGTGGCCTGGCCACTTCTTTGCACTATGTTTGGATCCTTCAATCCATTTTATTTTATAGATTAAATTTTAATATTATACCTAAAATATCCTTTAATCAATGGCAATTGACTGCCACGTAGACGTGGGTTTGTTGGGTGATAGGGAGTTGGTGGATGTGGGACCACAGTCTTACTTATGCACATGATGGAATATTATGCAGATTGACGATGAACACTTTTTTATTAAATTTATTATTATTAGTATTAAATGATTAAAATCAATTAAAATATGATTATAAGTTCATTATGAGGAATAGCTTTCAAGATAGAAGAAGATAACTCATCGTGCGTAAGGAAGAAATCCATGAAAGGGAAAAACAACAATTGTATTTATAAAATAAAGGATTTACGGAACATTGAGTTTTAAAAATTTTAGAAAACTTAAGAACCCTAGATCCATAAAACAATGAAATAAAATAATAAAACTAAATTAAAGATCGAATCTTATACCTTTTGTATTAATCTCTATGGATTGCTCACCACCTTGCCTTCCTTGATATGTCTCTATACCAAGAAACAAGTGAGTGGGCACAATTATATAGAATTGTGCTCACTTTCTATTGAATTTTTTTCTCAAAAGAACAAAAATATATCTAAGAGGTGAGAATAGGTTTTTGTTTTAAAGAACGTAAAACAAAACATAAATATAACTTCTGTTAGGAAAAGAATACTATTTCTTTTCTATTTATAGGCAACCAATTAGGGTTTTAATTAATCAAAATTAATATTTAACCCCAAGTTTATTAAAATTAAACTTTTGCCTATATAACATAATTAATTCAAAATTAATTCATGTTATATTTTGTAATCATACTTGTGACCTATAATTAATTCATAATTAATTTATATCCGGTCACAACTAAAAATTGAATTCAAGACCTCTTATAAAATTAATTAAATAATTATTAATTCATAATTAATAATTAACTAATTAATAATTTGAATAATCAATATTATTCAAATATCAAGTTAACACATATTTTGCTACTTATGTAACAACTATAATTGGACGATCCAATTACAATATTCTATATACACGTTTCTTATAGTGAAATGAGCTATCAAGGGGACTTGATGGACCTACAGTTTTGAGCTCCAATAATATCAGAATTATTAATTAAACTCTTTAATTAAATAATTCACTATTATTAATCTTAGAGTTACTCCACTAAAAACCTAAGATTGCACTTTCAAAACTATAGATGTTTTTATACAATCTGAAATTTTCAGTGTCCATTGATATAATCACTTCATATGATTTGACCCTCCACAAATAGTTCATAATTAGAGTTAGGTCATTATGTCCGTTATACCCCTCTAATTATATCTTGATCCTTAAGTTCCATTGATTCTCTAATGAACAATATATTCATAACAACTTATGAATTTATCTTTCCGTTTATATATGAACAGAAAGTTGAGCGCTCTTATTGTTCAAGACCTGAATCAACCCTTAAGAGAACTATTTCTCTACTTCTCGCAAGAAGGAGTGGATTCCACTATTGTATAGAATGTTCCCAACTACTTACTAAATCATATCCCCAAAGTACGAAGTTATTGATCGAACATCTATATCGATCTCACCCATGTAAATCAAAAAACATAACTCAACAAGCAAGAGTCCATAATACACTCAGGATTAAGATCAATTCATATATGATCATCTAGTCGATAAATATAAATCTCTAAGTTTAACGGATATTAATTAGAGACTCGTGTTTATCGTGGTCCAGTTCTATATAATCTTTATTATATAAGGTGCCTCCATTTCCATGTCACTACATGAATAGTCTCAGATAAAACTATTGTACCGAATACAAAATGGACCGCAACTGTAGATTTACCACAAACAAAGTACCCAGCTTCGTTTGCTTTCTACGGACTCTTTAGATTACTTCTCTCAAACTAAATCCGCTTGTATATAACACTTATATACTTAGTTTGAAAATACATCAGTAATCAAGGATGTTTCTCATGACATATATAATTTTTGTAAAATATATAAATTGAATAAAATGAATACTTTATTATTATTTATTAAAACCATTTATATAATTACAAGCTCTTAGGTCATAAAACCCAACAATCCACGTATCAGTGGGAGACGCACTTTTGAACCCATAATATCAACTGTATTGATGGGATGGTATTTTACTACTGCATTAATCCTTTCTTTGTTTTTTTTTTTTTTTTTTTGTAATTTATATATATTTTTTGGTTTGTGTACTAAAATTGCCTAGAAAACCCAAAACAGTTTCTGATTTTTTTGACTGGATCCGGACGTGGCATTGTGTTAAAGAGACTGACAATTAAAACTATGTCGTTTTCCTAGTCCTTGCTTTCCAAAACTCCATAAAGGATAATGCCCAATATCATTGAATTAACCAAGGCCACACAACATTGTCGATTTGAATTCTGTAAAGTTCCTCTATTTAATGGGACCTTTATGTACACTAATTTTTTTGGACAGTATGTACTCTGTACGCTAAAACTATTCATTTAGAATAAAAGTTATTTCGATGATTTGCATATTACATTTATCTGATGAGAGTCATCAGTTTGAGTCATATTTTCATTTGTAAATTTTAAATTTAATTATAATAATTAAATAAAATATTTTTAAAAATTAATATGATATTTAGTTGTTTAAATGTCTACTTTATAACTGAAATAAAAAATATATATTAGTATTATACGGTAGAGAATACTCAACATACATATTTACAATATGGGATGACAAAAATTCTCCACCCAAATTGGGGAAAATACGATCCCTTCGAAGCAAGCTTGAAGAAATAAAAGAGGGTTTTTGGATCAAGTTTGGGTCATATTTTTTAGCCACATTTAATTTTTAGGTTGAAAGTGGATCACACACTTTTAATCTGATTCAACTTGGCTACTTGCTTTGTTACTTTTTATTCCACACTAACATTGTTATTGTTTTCAATGTTGTTATTATTATTATAGGTCATTTTTTAATGCATTGCTAATATATTCATTTATTTAAAATTATTATTATTATTATTATTATTATTATTATTGGTCATTTTTAATGCATTCCTTATTGTTTATATTTATTTATTTTTGTTGTTATAAATTATTTTGTTCCAAGTGAACTATGATTAAAACTAATTGAGATGTTTTAATGGAATTTTGGATGGTATTTTTTTTTAATCAATTGGCATTGCCATATAAAGCTCAGTGAATGTTATGTTGTTTAAGCTATATATGTAGTATTCCTATTTTTTGTTTAAATTTAAGATTTATTAGTTTTCAATGATGTTTAATTAAATTTAAAGATGAGTTTTATATATGAGTATATGTTAGACTTTAAGTATATATACGAACTTAATTGTATGTTGAAATTTAAGAAATATTTTTAATTTAGATATATATATACACATGTAATTATAAGTTAAAATTCAAGTGCAATCTATTATTGTATGTTAAAATATGCTATTTTCTTTGTATGAACTAAATCAAAATGGGTCGGGTTTGAGGTGAAGATTGAAAACCTATTCAGGTCACAGGTAAGGTTTGGGGCACCCCATCCCAAATCAACTTAGGGTTTGGAACAAGTTGATCTGGCCCTAGTACAACATGTTGCTATCTATACTTGCAACTTGACGAGATCAAGATCAATTACTACACGTATGATATAGATATCTAATCATCTATCATTACATACGCATTTGAAAATATACTTTTAGAACCAATAGATACCTACTCTCATATTATATGGAAGAGAGAAAACTTCACTATAAAATGCATAAAATAGGATTTGAACTACGAATCAAAAAAGTAAAAGGGGAGATGCACACCACTTAAACTAGAAAGGGACACACATATGACAAAATTACTCATTTTTAAAGCTGAAAATGAATGAATTAAGGGTCTATTAGAAACTATTAAGATTAATCACTATTAACGCGATCTGAATATCTATATTAATAATCGTGAAATAACTACCCCTATAAGAAAATGATAAAATTACCCACATAAAATTTATAAAATGTGATTCAACAAAATCAAACATTCATTACCCTATTAAAATTACTCTTGCTCTTTTACAAGAGATAATTCAATACACTAAGTTAGAACCCAAAATTTGTGTGCATGAATTTTGTGAATAAAAAAAATATATATATTTTTTATCTATTATACATGTCACGAGTATATTATATATTGTGTAGCTTACTGGATATTTTTTTATTAGGATCTCTGAGACGTGGTTTAGAATTGGAGTTTCTAAAAACAAAAGGAAATACCCATATCATTAGAAAAAATTGCTCTTAACTCAAGGATTGTCAAATACAAATTGAACCATGGACATTTAATCCAAAGGGGCCATACTCTTATTGACTGGATGTCACTGGCACTAATAGCTATATAAGTAAATGAAAAAATATTAACAGCATATAATTGCAGCAAAACCCATGAGATTATATGTAAAATTGTGTAATCTTTATAAAAATATTTATACCAATATATATATATATATTTATGATCAAATCAACAGTAAAAAAATAATAATTAGGTGGGTATTTTTTATATTTCTAATTTATGCGTAGGAGTTCATTAGCATGTGGTCCACAAAGGTAGTGGACCTTTATTTATTTATTTGTCTTATAGACAAGCGTCGTATAGCCAAACCAAGCTACGCATGGATGGTTCATGATGGACTTTGCAAGTCGAAGCAAGCTGCCGCATAATCGGGTACACTTTCAAGTTGCCAGCTGGTCCACAAGAATTTCTCCTGTCTGCATTAAACTGTGTTGTTGATAATCATTGTAATATCTCACCGCTAGTAAATGAAACAAGTACAGGAATATTTATGCTTACATATGTTTATTAATTGCTATCATTTCATTTTCAAGGTAAAAGATTTTATGAATTTCATTCTGACAGAGGCTTATATGTGACATCCTTGATCCATCTAAATTTTCGAATCAAACTGTTGCTTGATATTTAATCAAACCAAATTCGAGTTCCTCCATTTATAATATTTATATTGTTAGATATTATGCTAACCTTTTAGCATATATATAAAATTTTCCAGTCTAGCTATTATCGAAAGTATGGGTTCTATTAGCTCTAAATGCGTCAAAATTGCAACTTACCTACCCACCATTTTGGCATGAGATGTACGCAATTGTAGTTTAAATTATTAATAGTTGTGTACTAAATTGAAATTGCCAATGAATAAAGGTCTCAGTTTTGTTGAGATTTTTTTCCAACGAAGGATTAAAATATTGTTGGCCCTTTTTGCTCAATGAAATACTGAAATAAACATATTAAAATATTTATTATGTAATCATTAAAGTTTTACTGGGCACTTGGGCACATGCATGCATGTTACAATTATCTAATATGAAAATGTGTGGTATGGTTATGTGACTGTATAAAAGCCTGCCTTAATCCTGAAATAATAACAATAATGATAAATGAAAAGCCTCCCCTAGTGCTAAAAGTGTTTTCCATTTTGCAGCTGTATATTTCTAAAGCGAATGCTTTTGGGTAATTCGTTTTATAGCACTCGGTTGTCTGCAACATGCCGGCGCCATGAAATTCATGAAAGAAATATAATAAAAGTAAAGTCTATTGGATTACTTTTGAAATTCTAGACATTTCACTATAACTATCTCAAATTTGGGAACCAAAAACAATCCTAAAATCAGCCAAATTTGGGCTACCAGATATGCACTATAGAGCTTGTCCTTATCATAGGATCAAGCAAAGAATGCCAAATGAAATATTAGACGGTTCCTAAATATGGAAATGGTAAAGCAACACTATATTCGTTCAACTTCAAACTACGAAACACAAATTAAAACAAATGCCAATAACATAACAGAAAATCAGTAACATCCAAAAAACCTATACAATACTTCCTCTAAAAACCAAAAGACAGCAACAACAACCTAGAGACAGGGCATGATGCATCAAACGGGAAACACTCTTACGATAATTGGATTTTCTTCCTAAGCTTGAAAAAACCATCCTTAAAACACCATGAGATCCTTGATTGACAATGCCAAAATTTACTTGAAACACTCGAGATCCATCACTGCTACTGACCATGAAAGAGGCATGCAACTACTGATTTTCACTCAACCTGGAAAATACACAAACAAAACTAGAGCACAACGAGATTTTAGAGGTGGGTTTGAGATTCAGAACCCCAAAACCAAAGAGAACTTCAAGGCTATGTTTGGTGCATGAGATTTGAGGTGAGTCTGAGATTCAAAATATCTCAAACTTTCGAATCTCATATTTTAAGTGGCCAACTTGAAAATGAAATCTCAATCTCATTCTCATGGAAACATTGAATCTCAAGCTCCACCATGAAATTTAATGAGAATAGATTTTTTTTCTCTCTCTCATTATTAATTGTTTCTTTAACCAATCTCATTTATTTATCATATACTTTGTGAAATTAATTTTATTATATGCAAACAAAAATTTGGAAATAATGTTATTATTTAAATAAAAGTTATTACAAAATTAATGCTTATTTATTCATACTTTAAAATAATATAATTCTTAAAAAATAATATAACTTTTTAGAAAAATGGTTTATAGGATTTATTTTATTTAAAACATTATTAACTTTATATATAATATAAGCTAAGTTATATAATAATATATTTAAATTAATTTTATTTCAATCCAAACCGAACCTGTATTTTACTATTTACAATTAATCTCTGTATTTAAATTAATAAAATATTTTTTCTTTTTTCATATTTGTTATAAATTTAATTTTCTAATTGATTTTAAGTATATAATAAATATTTAAATTAATTTTATTCTAGTCCAATCCCAATCTACACCAAATATAATATGAGATATTTTAATATAATCCAAAGTTATATTAAATATGGGACAATAATTTTCCATTTCAATCAAATTCATTCAATTTTATTCCAATTTTACGTGCTAAATGGAGTCTAAAGAGAAACTAGAAAATAAGAAAAACGGCAAGGATCAAAAGAGGAGAGAAGCAAGAGGATATGAAAAAATAACCCAGATCTAACCGATAATGACCTTCTATAGGGCTTTCTCTCTCTGAGGGCGAGAGAGCTTTCTCTCTCTAGAGAGGGAGAGAACTTTTGAGAAAGCAAGATCATTTGTCTATTGGAATACTTACAATTTGTTTTTAAGGCAAAATAATAATAATTTTCTCTTTCTTTTTCAATTAAAATTTGAGAAAAAGTCTATTGGATTATTTACAATTTGTTATCAAGGTATGTTGTTTAAACAAGCATTGATGTGGAAACAAGTACATGATAAATTTACTGGTTCAAAATGTCTATAAGGTTAATGGTTCAAATTCTAAGGACATCACCTTGCATTACGCCTATGATTCAAGGACTCTTACTATGTTTGACCTTCATCACACCTTAACTTGTGGTTCAAAAAGAAAATGACAATACTCTACTTTCACCACATCCCTTAAAAGGTAAAGTCAAAATTCATATAAACAAATTATCACCATGATGACTAACGATTACTACATAAAACGCCGACATTTTATATTGACGCCACATTTAAATCCGCGTCAAGGTTTTGG
Source organism: Litchi chinensis (assembly GCA_019925255.1). Lineage (NCBI taxonomy): Eukaryota > Viridiplantae > Streptophyta > Magnoliopsida > Sapindales > Sapindaceae > Litchi > Litchi chinensis. Next base: position 22,251,934 of record CM034466.1, read on the forward strand.
TCTTATCCCTAAAATGTGCAGTGAAATCTAGATGCTGTTGTGTCCTCCTTAAAGCACAATGTGCCCTATAATATCATACGTGACTCGCTCGTTGGTGGTATTTAAAAAATGTACTAAAATATTATGATCCAAATTTTATAATTATTATTTTTTGAAGTGCTAAATGTGTTTTCTGTTGAAAGACTGATGGAAATACCTTTTTTTTTTTTTTTTTCTTTCCACTTGAAATTGGAAAAGAATATAAAAAGGACGTGAGTGTATGCATCTGAACTGCGGGCGTCGGTGAGTGAAGAGCACGACCCTATTATTATTATTATTAATTTTTTTGAAATTCAGCACGACCCTATTTATAGAATTTTATGAATAACATAGAAAAGACCGGATTCAATTGAGAGATGGAAAATGGTGCCGTGGAGGGTGGTGGCATGCATACTTGACTGATTGCTCTGCTGTCGGTGCCACCTCAACCTTTCTTCACTCACTTCCACACGCTCACCACCTCCTTCAAATTTCAATGACCACGCGCTCACATATCCACGGACACATTCACGGGTTACACTGGTCAACCGCATACCGCGCTTTGTCGCATGCAAAGAGAGACCTCCGATAACTTTGACTAATTAATTAATATTATTATTTTAATAAGGATAAATTGATATTATTATTTTTATTTAAAAATTTAATATTATTATTTTAGGTAATTCAATGCCCCTAATAAAAAATCAATATGAGTAATATTATATTACTAAAAATTTTGATCAAATTTATTATCTAAATAATATGAATACATCATTTCAAAATTAGCATAAAAATTATAAATTAATTTACCACAACATTTTAGAAATTTTTTTAAAAAAGTAACATTATTCAATAAATATTCAGTAGGTATTGCTCAATCATAACTATACTTCTCCATCAAGTGAACACTTTGGATATTATCGACGTCGATTTTTTGTCTCGGTCGACCGGATGATTCAAAGCCCAATACTTGCAATCAAAGAGCATACTAAAGAGAGGAGAGAGGAAGAACAAGAGATAGATGCACAAAGATTTTTACGTGGTTCGACAATGGTGCCTACATCCACGGGTCACTATATATATATTTTTTCAGAGTGACTGTAATACTAAAAATTTTCAACACACCTATATAATGAATTTTTCCCCCTATTTATAGAGAATGAGTGATTATAATTGAGTGATGTACACGTAAATAAATCAACTACTCTGACATAGTATTTATTGCATTGACTAACAATTCTGTCATAGTCATACTGTCTTAATTGCTCCTCGGGATCTGGAATAACATGGAGTTCACTGGTACGAGACTTGAGAGCTGAGAGCTCCATCCTGCTAGCTGAGCTAGAGCTGAGCTAGCTGAGAGCTGGATGCTGAGGAGCTGCGAGCTGAGCTAGCTAAGGAGCTGCGAGCTGAGAACTGAGCTAGTTGAGAGTTGGATGCTGAGGAGCTGCGAGCTCAGCTAACTGAGGAGCTGCGAGCTGTGAGCTGCGACCTGGAGACTGATGAACTGAGAGCTGGGTCAGCCTATTTGATTGGTTCTTTGGGCTTTTACCAGCCCATTTTTGCAGTCTCAAAAAATAGGTATAACAGATATAAATCTCCTCTCCAAATAAAAAAAAAAACAAAACAAAACAAAAGAAGAAAAACATACTCTAAATTTTAGTTTGAATACACTATTCTTCCCTAAATCATGCTCTTTATATTCGAGACAAAACCAAAATCATGATCAATAATATTTTTAATAAAATTATGTTCATATATTAAAATAACAAAAAAATCAACCACATGATGACTCAAGATCTGTATTTCATTTGCAACGGTTGTATCCCACATCTACGTTGTGAATTCAAATGTACCTTTTATCTTAAACTTTAAATTAATTATAATAATCATAAAAGTGTATTATTAAACTGATGAAAAGTACATGATTAAAAAGTTAACTATGTAACAGATAGTTTGCGCGTGTAACAACAAGGCCTTCCCACTTTAATTTTTCTCCATGATTTACAAAGCAAAACAATAAATCCGGAAAAAGTTTGGGTTAAATAAATTAAGGGCTTGCATAGTGGATTTCTATTAATTTATAATGTCGAACAATCGATGAAGCATCTCAACTCACTTTGATTTAACATATCAAAATTTTATATTGTCAACAAATTAGGCTTTCTGTTCCCTAAACCACAAAATCATCATTTAAAAGTTTTTAAAAAATAGTTGACAAATAAAAACACACACACACACACACGTTCACAGATTTATATATTTAACTATATATAAACAATCGGTAAATATAATATCCAATTTCTCAATGGGGCTTAGTTCAGAAGTCAATTGAGGTTAAAGTGGGGATTGGTGAGTCAATTAAGTGGCACTAACCATCGTTAAAAACAACAGACGTCAGTACCCAAAAGTAGGTGTAGACTTGGAAAAATGAACACACACATATTAGAAATAAAAATTTAAAAATCCTAAAACTACCAACCCACCCATGTTTTGCGTGGTTGGCCAAAACTTTGGATACGTAAGCGGCTCTCATTAGCATCACCAACCCTTGATCGTAACATTTTGCTACTCCCATTTTAATAACTTATCTTTTCCAAGCAAGGCCACCTTCAAGTTTCCGAATCTTGAACTATCCATCTTTTCACAATCAAAACAATCAAAGTCTTAATTTGAAGCTCCTTGACAGACTCGATCGTTCCATATTACTTTTTTTGGTTTGTGTGGTTGTTCATTTCATGAGGAGACATACAACTATATACAACCAAAATAATTAGCATGAAAACATAGTTTGATATATAAACATATGTATATGAAATATATTTAACACATACAAATCTACATATAAAGTACGCACATACCGTAACAAAAACGAAAAAAAAAAAAAAAACAATTTGTGAGACTTTCAAGTTAATTCTATATATAGCTTAGTTAAATTCAGATTCTCTATTAAATTGATTAAGCAATTTCTTTGTTAAACGGTTTTCATAACATTTTTTTAATTTAGAAGTGAGCTTTCAATGTTAAAGTCCCCTTTTTCTTTCAAGAAATTCTTTAAGGAAGGTGGATGACAATCAACTATATAAATATCTCATTTTATTTTAAATATATGCCTAGCTGGTTAAATCATGGTGCAGATCTGCATCTAACATGCATGGCATAAACACTTCAATCTTGATTCCATTTTCTAGTGAGTATCTAAAGATATTTAAATAAAAAAAAAATGTTAAACTTTTATATAGAAGAAAGCCGCTTAATTAATTACAAGTAAGAACATTTTATAGTGCTAGTGTTTTTAGTAGTAGTGACCAAGTAGTGAAGCTCTTCTGGCTCAGCTGACCTTTCCCCATAACCCCATATCCCACATATTCAAAAGCATATACCATCGCTCCATTAATATTGTGTATTATCTTTCTTCAATTTGCTGTGACATATTTAATGTGTGTGTATTCTTAAGATTAAGTTCATCCATGTTTATAAGACTTTTTTTTTTTTTTTTTTTGAGAAATCCTTTTTTTTTCCTTTAAAGTGAGAAATCCATGTTTATAAGAATTGCTCCAATAATAACAAACACAAGTTCTTAAATTACACGAACTCGAGAGAAGAATAATTAAAGAAGTTCACATTACCTTATCATCAGATTTCACAAATATAAGATCACTTGGAAAGCTGCATGCACGTTCTTCCTTCTGTTTTGAAAATAACTGTTGAGATGACCAAGTAGGATACAAATAATGAAAGAGGTGATCTGGTTTCCAAACATCACAAGCACCTATTTATAAGACCTTTTGCAAGTCCTTCAAAATTCTTGGTTGGTTGGGATTGAAAAATGTGGCATGGGATCCAGTTGGGATTTCTCACTTTTTGGTCAGTGAATATGTAAATTTTATAATCATCATGATATCATTACTGAAAGCAACATCTCACACTACTCCTTGCACTTTTCTCGATCTTAAGTTGCACCATTATCCTAAAACACAAAATCTTGGATTTAAGTCTCAAGTCTTTTTTAATCCTAAAACACATTTTAGGTCAGGAGTTTAAGTCACATCATTATCTTAAAATATAAAGTGTTGATAGTTTTCTATGAATTAATCCTCCGCTCCTCTTTATATATATATATATATATATGTATGTATGGGAAAGCAACATCAATAGACAACAATTTTGTGAGAAAAGATAAACATTCCTTACCATCTACATATTTGTATTTGTCAAATAAAATATTAATATTTATCTATCTTCACATAATTAAATTTAAAATAGACTTGGGTAGTAGCCTAACAGTAAAAACCATTACCCATCTATGACCTTGAGAAGATCATAAGTTTTACTCCTCATTCACCCATCATATATGGGTTGACCCCCCACTTAATATGGGTCGTTCTCTCCCTTATTGGGAGCTATGTTTTGAGCCGTGTCACTAGAGTCTAATCTCGTTTGGTTTGGCTAATTTTTGAGTTAGTATCAGTACTAAAAAGAAAAATAATTTTAAAATTATTTTTATAATCAAGATATAAATATTTTTTATGACGGCGAATGAGAGATCAAATTTATAGAAATCTACTCACACCTTATATTTTAGAATAAATATGAGACTTGAACCCAACCCTTTACATATTATGATCAAGTAAATTATTCAATTACTCATACTAAAATTTTGTCTTAAAGGTTACAGTTAACGTGATATATCAGCATCTAATATAACCTTTGGACAAATTACATATCATCACATATAATGTCATTACCCATGAAATACAATGGTAATAAATAATTATATTATTAGCTTAGTAGTGTATATATTCTCGCAACTCCAATTTTAACTCGAAGGTCACGTTTCCTTCTTTCTGTTTTTGGTTGTCTAAAAAGATTTATGAACTAATCAATTTTCAGATGTTAAGGTTCGGCTTTGGGCTCGCCATGGTTTGGGCCCGTAGTGACCCAATCTGAATGTCGTACACGAGACTCTATTGGTCTCGGAAATATCAATATGTTTGTGTTGTGGTTATACTCGGTGAACCCAGTGTTTCGATTGTATATCCGATTAATTATGAAAAGGCTCTCGTTATTGGCGACCCACCAATTTATTATTATTATTATTGTTAGTGGACCGCAGATAACATGGGCTGTGCGAAAATTCTCACAAATGGATGTCGATACTCGGAGCAACCTTAAATTTTAATAAAAATATAGAATTCAAGATCTATGCAAAATAAAATAGAGAACTCTTATAATTACCTCGTCCAGTATTGTTTGGTGATAGAGATGCTTATTCAATATGATAATGGTCTTAAATTCGAGTTATTCTCACCACAAACGATATTTGAAAAATAAGACACTCCTATAATTATCAAGTTCTCATAATAGATGTTATTAGTCTAGAAATTAGGTAAACTTAATCTTGGAAGCAGAGATTTGTTTGGTAGTAGAGAGCGCTTATTTAATATGATAATGATATTAAATTCGAGTTACTCTTACCACAAATGATATCTGAAAAATAAGACACTCCTATAATTATCAAGTCCTCACTATAGATGGTATCAATCCAGAAATTAGGCAAACTTAATATTCGAAGCAGAGATTGTAGTGATCAAGGATCATTACGGTGGCCATTTGTCTATGGAAGGTTTTGGCCTTGTCCTTGGAGGGTGTGGCAAAGGCTGGACGCGACTGAAGTCCTTCTTGAATCATGGGTCGGGTGGTGGCAGAGGTCGGGCATGGCCGGAGTCCTTCTTAAACCACAAGTAAGCAAGGTAGCATTCTTAAGACTTCAACCAAAAACCTTATAGGTGTTTTAGTTGTAAACTTGATACCACCAAAACAATTTGCCGATTCTGTTAAGATTTTCTCTACATAGGAACAACTTTATCTTTAACTGACACAAAAACACTATTCCGTTAGTCAATTTATGTCAAAGTTAGTCAAATTGGATTGACTAGGGTATTTTTGTCTTTTAGAATTTTATTTCTCTTTAAAATTTAAAATTACAAAAATTAAAAATTATTTTGCAATTCTAGTGTCCATCGTTCTAGATGGATGATGGATATTTTTAATAAAGTAACAATAAATCTTCAAAAAAAAGAAAAAAAAATGTAATAAACACATGGAGATCATTCAAGGTGGAGAAATTTTCTTAGCAAAATATTGTAAATATATATTTTTTTTAAAAAAAGGAAGAAAGAGGATTGGATTGACGGAGATCCAAAGGTCTCTATAGCCTCCAACCTTTAACTCCATGAGGTTTTCATTTCCAACATCCATTGTTGGTGATGAAAGCCCGATCTGAGTTGGGTTATCAATGGAAACCCTTGGCCATTGTCGGAAACCTCTTTTTTGGATTTCCAACAATGAAACCTATAAACCTTTGGGTTTTCATCTCTAGAAACCCAAAGAAAAGGGTTTTTATCTAGGTTTTCGTTGCTGGAGACCTTAGAAACCTAGAGATTTTGGGTTTCCAACAATTGAAACCTAGAAGTGACCTTCTAATTTTTTTTGAATAAAAAATAGTTTGTGCAATTAATGATTATAATAATTCATGTGTCAGTAGATGTGTTGATCTTCTTGTTTGTGTTGGATGATGATGATGATAATTTTAATTTTATATTATATGTTTAAAAATAGGGTTGGTTAAAAATTTAAATTAAAGAAATCACCTTAGGGGCATTTTAGTCCAATCATATTGTAGTGTATATTTGGTACAACTTATCTATTGGTCAAAAATACATTTTTAATGTTAAAAGTTCTACTTGATTTTTTTTACGTTATTTGGTTGACATCCTAATAGAGCTTTTGAAGGATTAAAAAAGTTGAAAAATATCCACTTGAAGAAAGCTCAAATTTTGAGTTTTTCCAAATAAATATTTTTGAGTTTTTTTAAAAAATTAAAATGTCTAATTTACTTTTATTTTATTTTGTTAATATCTCTATACCTTTATAACCATATTACACTTTCTTTATAAATATAAACATATAAAATTCACTTTTATTTACTTTTTATTTTATAAAAACATCTTAAAACTCCTCTTTAACCAGTAAGTTTCTATATTTTGTATCTCTGTGTGTCTATGTGTGTTTTTTTTTTTTTCAATTGGTTTTGATTGATATGTACTTCATTTTTTTTCATCTTATGCTAATTTTGTAAATATATACACTACATATATAGACACTACGTATATATATACTGTAATTGGTTTTATTATTGGTTCGTTGATATATGTGAAATGCTTTACTGAAGTAATGGAATGATATACCACAATTGATTTTGTTATTGGTTCGTTAATATATATATTTACACTGTAATTTTATTTTTTGAGGCTAATTAAACTAGGAATGAGTGATAAAATCTTTATTACTACTATAATTTATTAATTTTTTATGGTTAAAGTTGAAGTAATTACATTTCTAGAATGAATATACTACTTCTCACTCTCATGTCTTTTTTGGTAAATTAATAATCTAAAAGTGTTTTAAAAATAGTTTAACCAAATTATCTATAATTTCAAAAAGCTTTTTTAATTGACAACTAAATAATCGATAACTTTCTTCTAAAAGGTCTATTTCCAAAAGATCTACTTGGAAAAGTCATACCAAACGAAGTCGTAATATGATTGTTTCGTCAAAGGCAATACGATAATTTAAGCACCAATAACCATCATCAAGGGCAAAAAGTCTTTTTACATATTTTGTCTTCGTTGATCTACTTAAAGAAGTCGTATCAAACGAAGCCATAATATGATTGTTTCGTCCAGGGCAATACGGTAATTTAAGCACCAATAACCACCATCAAGGGCAAAAAGTCTTTTTACATATTTTGTCTTCGTTGATCATTAGTTGATTGACTGTTTAAATTTTTTGGAAGAGTTTTCAAAATTTTAGAGATGAAATGAGTTATTTTTAAAAGATCTTTAAAAACTTAATAGTTTTCGATATTTCATGGATTAAAATAAAGTTTTTCTTTTTTAATTAAAATTAAAGTTGTTTTTGTGTGTATAAAGTCATGCTTAGGGGGGTCTCATATAATTTCTTCTTTATATAATTATCCTTTAGTAGAAGTGACTGAATACTTCTCTTAATTCTAAAAGATCAAAAGTTTAAATCTCATCCTTGTTCTAAAACACAAGATGTGAGTAGTTTCTATGAATTTAATCATCCCTCCCCCACTATAAGATAATAATAATAATAATAAAATTGAACAAATATTTTCAAATGTGGCGACATGCAACTGCACTCCTCTAAAAATTGTGTATATACCCCAATTTTAATATTTTTTGAAAAATATTTTTGTCTTAACACTGTCTTTAAGTAACATTGTTAACAAAATTAAAACAATAGTAAATACTCTCCGTTAATCATAGTAATATAATATTTAACATTTTGAGCAATTTAACATGTATAATTTTGATCAAGATATTAACCGTTTATCAATTCAAAACTTATATTGTCATTCTTTAATAGAAAGGGTGTGCTTAGCGTGGCGCTGGTAACATGGGCTTGTGAAAATTCTTAGGAATAGATTTTTAAATATTAATACGTTAAAGTTGTTTAAAAAATTTATTTCAACTTCATATTAATGATATGACATGTAAATTGTTTATATAATATCATCTATGACATTAATCCATGTTTTTAATTCATATACCATATTTTGAGTAACAAGTTGGGGGAAAATTTTTTACGTAAATGTAACAATGTTACTCTAAATTTTATGGGGATATAGAATTCAAGATCAGCACAAAAGTAAACTGCAGAAGTTATAGAATATTTCAATTGGAAGGATAGATAGTGCCATAAATTATTATTTTCACTATCGCAAAATTTAAAGAACAAATTTAAATTTAATCACCATCATCTACCTTCCAAACCACCTCGTCATCAGCCATCACCTTCAAAATTTAACTACCGAATGGCCATCGCCTAATTCGATTATGTTACAATATATGACTCTATAGGGTCTAGGCCTTGTATTCTAATTTAGTGTAATAATTTCTCATCTAATTTACTGTAACAATTTCTCATTTGCAGTGAGTCATCATCATATATACACTTAAAAGCTTAAAGTATAATTTAAATTTATTATAAAAAAGTTATTGGTATTTGATTTCAACTCAAATTAGTTATTAACCAATATTCAATAAACATATCAAAATCAGTTTTGGTAATGTTGTATTGCAGCATCATACTCATTTTTCTTTTCAATCATTACTTGAGATTTGAAGGAGAAAGTACAGTATAAATTCACAACTTTGATACGTGAGAGGGAAGAAACAACCGAGTCATTTTAACTTCTTAATAAGTTTTGATAGATGATTAACTTATTATGCCACTTTTTTAAATACCCATTAATGATAGACGTAGATGAGCGTATTGCTGAATACGGTTTGCATTATTATTTTACTCTTATTATTTAATTACCGAACGATGGCAAATCAAAGTGAATTAAAGTTAACTAAAATGTACAAAATTTTCTTCACACATATAGAAAGGTAAGTCAGAGTTGAAGTTCCACGAAATTTTCATTGAGATTTGAACAACCAAAACAACTTATGTTTTAATATAATTCCTTCAAAATTAGACCTCAAATCGGCCATGCTAAATACAATTTTTACTGATACATGTCAAATTTGCAGAACTCATGCTGGCATACCAACTTTGGCTTAATTGAATAATACATTTCCCTCTCACATACATCATCAATGGAGAAAGATCTACATTGACAATCAATGTTTACATCCAACTTAATTTCCTCAACAAAACATAATGGCAACTTGTATACATACAAATAGATATTTTCATATCTTTTTATCATCAGATTATAAGAGAATAAACACATGTAAATGATCTACAACTTCTTCAAACTTAGTTTTTAAACCCAAAACTTAAAAGAATCCTCCTAAGTTTTTGTTCTAAATCATGAAGAAGAATAAAAAAACTTAGACAAATGCCATTAGAGAACTGCTAGTGGAATGGACCGATCAAAGCTGCCTCGCATAACTCTCGGCCTTAGCGGCTTCTTCTTCTTCAACCCTTTACTCTCCATCACTTCTCTTCCAATCTTTGCATTCCCAAATGGAGACGAAACTGCACCCCCCACTCCTTGTTGATTCATCATCCCTTCCTTTGTCGCCCCACCGTGAATCAATATCCTTGTTATCCCGGCGTAGTGTAAAGACTCAGCTATCTGTAATGGAGTCACGTTTTTACCTGTTCTTGCTTCCACGTCTGCCCCCTTCTTTACCAGCAACTCAGTCACCTCGGTCTGTCCTGACTCCACCGCGCAGTGCAACGCTGTGTACCCATCTTCATCTCTCGCGTCAATGTCGATCCCTTTGTCAATCAGCATCCTCACAACATCAAGCTTGCCTTTGAAACAAGCTCTATGCAGTGCAGTCCATCCATGCTGGTCTCTACCATTAATGATAGCTCCATTTTCAAGTAGCTTTTGTATTGTCCTCAGCTCTCCTTTCCTTGAAGCAACACATAAACTATCACCGAGTCTCAAAGCATCAAAAAGCCTAGAATGTCCATGCTCAGCCGCCACGTTATACGCTGTCTTGCCGCTCTTGTTCCTGATATCCTTATTCGCTCCTTTTAACAACAACAGCTTCACCATCTGCTCATCTCCCAACCCTGCCGCGACATGCAACGGCGTGTCACCGTCTCTGGCGTTGCGGATGTCAGGTTTGGCGCCGTTGGAAAGAAGAAGCCTAGCGCAGTCTTTTCTTCTCTCTTCAACCGCCAAGTGGAGAGCTGTGTTGCCGTCCTTCGTGAGGGAGTCAACATTTGCACCTTTTATCAATAAAAGCTTTAACACCTCCAAATGTCCGCCTCCTAAAGCTAAGTGAATTGGTCCCCATGTTGAAGACTCTGATCTCTCCGTGTTAACTTTTCTCGCAAGTAAAAGCTCAACAATCAGTGTTTCACCAGCAGCCGCCGCGGCTTCCAGTGGGGAGGACCCGGACCGGCTTTTTGACTCGCCTTCACGTTGAAACTCCAAGAGGAGTTGAACCATATCGGGTCTACTTTTAGCTATAGCGATATGGAGTAGAGTTTGTCCCTGTGAGTCCATTGAAGCAGCTGGGTTCCAAGCTGGGTCGCTTTTTTCGAGAACTTCTCGTATCTCATCCATTGAACCCTCTTGAACAAGTTGGACCAAAACGGGTGACCCAACAAACATGATTTTGATTCCACTATCGATGAAAACCTGTTTCTTCTTGGTGGTGAACCAGTCATTGGGGACCGAGTCCAGCGTCGAGGTTGCATCTTTGATGGCAGCTCCGGGAACGACGACGCTGTGGAGAAGAAACGAGTCATCGCTGTGAGGGAACATGTCAGGAAGATTGGAGCCTGGTGGGAGATGATACACTATCTCTATCGTCAGAGTCGCTAGAGGAGCAATGATTCCTGACAGTGGTTTCATTGTGTAACGTGTCCTGTTCATGGCTTGGACCCTGAACGCAACCGGCATCGTGTACATGACGTTGCGGAGAGTCAGCTCCCCCGAACATTTCTGGCCCGGTTCGATCCTCACTGCAACCAAATTTGATGGCTCCAAACTAATAAGCCTATCCATCTTTTAAACGAACCTTTTTGTTCAATCTTTTTACACTCGGTGATCAAAAGGGTGCTTCAAAATTATTGTGTTCTGTGAAATTTTGTAGCTTTCCAGGTTAATTGAAGGTGTTGTTGGTGGGTTTTGGAGGAGAGCCAAAACCCAATGAAAGTGAAGAAAATGGTTAGGATGGTGTATTTAAGTAAGGAGAGGAGAGGCCGGCTCTAGTGGGTGAGTGCCACATGTTGGTGTAAAAAACAATGAAGACTTGTTCTATTCGGCGTCCGGAGTATGGACAGTTGTTCTTGTTTCAGTTAGAGAGAAAACCATGCTGATTATTCATAGAGATGGTTTCTGCGAGTCACTTTCAGGGCTGATATTATATATTAATATGTATGCAGAAGAAGCCATTTCTACACAGAAGAAAATCATATTTTAATTGGGGATACGAAGTGGGATCATTGGAGAAACTGCCTTATGCTTTCTCTTTAATATGATTGGGTACTTGAAGTTGGAGATCAATCAGGTTATGAGGTATAATTGGGAAAATTTGAGTGTGAACTGGGTGGTAGCTAAACTAAAAATAATGTCACTTTTGAGAGATTGAGGCAGCTAAATAAATTGTTGCGTAATCATGTACGTTGCCAACTATAATGCTATTGATTGACTTGGGTGCATGGATCATCATTCACATCAGCAAGTTGCTTTCTTGTTAGTAGGATTAATGTTTTCTTTAGTTGGTAATGGTCATTTGCATTTCATGTTACAGTTGTGATTGAACAAAGATTGCTTAGTTTTAGTTGAAATTTAGCGTGATTCAAGAGGTTACATGGTCAAACAATGATTATATATATTTATCCATTGTTAGTCCTGTTTCACTTGATAAGAAGGTTTTTGAATAATATTAAAAATTTGAAGATTTGATGGATTTCTCAACCATTCCAATGTAGGGACATTAGGGAAATTAACTCTATGATATAGTTAAAATATGCTTTCATCTTCATATATATATATATATATATATATACACACACACAATGTAATATGGAGGCTGACAGAAAAACGTTTTGTTCAAGAAGTGGCCAATAGACCTTGTTGAAATGAATTTCTATGTGTGTTTACTGTACTTAAAATAAGAGGGCAAGAATAGAATACAATGATGGACTACTTTATTTACTTTATTTAATTATGACAAAAAATCTGTTACCCAAAAGAATTTGTACTATTATTTTTTTTCTTTTTTCCTATGAACAAAAGAATTAGATCTTGTTTTTAGGTGAAAGCACTTGTAAATATTTGAATTTATTTAATGCATCATTTTACAAAAATTAAGGTCATGATTTCCCTGTGTCATTTGTTACCTGCTACAAGATAAGGTTTGGAATAGCTGAAAAAAAAATAGTTGATTTCATCACCAAGTGATGCTTAGCAAGTCAGAAAGATTGCAATCTGATTCAGATTTTGTCACAAATACTCTTAATTACTTAATTATTTTTTGCATTTGTTACGTGATTTTATAACAAAAATATCAACAATATAAACATTATTTGACTTTTAATTTTAATAAGATTGATATGTAATAGCTGAAAAAAGACTACCTTTTACTCTGGTTTAATGGTAGAAAACCCTCGTTCAATTTGATAATAGCCAGGGTTTAAGTAACTGCATCATAAATGTATTTCAGCAATTAGACAGCATGCATTATTCTTTCATTTGCTCATATATATACGTAGAATATAAGACTAAACATGTAGTTCTGTTCACTCTTCTTGAATTTCCTTATTAGTATAAAAATAGATTTTAAAAATCAAAAGTATTCAGATTTTTGAGATGTAATTTAAACACAATATTACAAAAATTAAAAATAAAAATGATTAAGTACTTTCTCATTGTTCTCGTATCTGAATTGGCCTTTTAGATGAAACCAAAGTGTAAATCCCACCTAACATTTTAAAGCTTTGTCAATATAGATTGAGTGGCAGAATGTTCTAGGAGCACGAAATTTTAAAGGTTTGTTATTGGAGGAAATGCCACAGCAAATAAATTAATTTGGTAAATATGATCCTAAAAGATCAAGAGTCCAAGTCTCATCCTTATTTTAAAACACAATATGTGAATAGTTTTCTCTAAATTTACCTCCCTCTCCCACCATAAAATTTAAAAATAAAAAAAAAAATTGTAGTGTTTGTTTTGGGCAGTGCAAGCTGAGTATATGCTATGTGAATTTAGCTACTCACCGGAGGTTCTCCTGTGTCATTAATTACCAATTCAACTGATACTAGTTGAATTTGTTTCACAAAGTAAAAAAACTGATGGCAGTTGATTCAAAAAAATTTTTAATTGTAGACAAGTTATATGTTTAAGAAGAATCTAGAAAAGTGCTCCACTTACATTTTAAGTTTAAAATTTTTAATTAATAAAAAACATCTTTATTTTACTAAAAACACAAAAATGAATTTGAACTGAGTTAAATTAGATACTGACAAATTTAGTCTGTTGTAGTTCTAAAATTCCACGTATGGGAGAAGATTTCTAACAAAAAATGTGATATGAAAGGAAGTTTCTTATAGTTATCATTATTGTTCCACAAATTTAAAAAAATACGTGATAATTGCTAGACAAGTCTCACTCAGTCCTAGAACATTCTTATGGATTATGAAAAAATTACATGTCACAAATGATTAATAGACATTGAGTTAAAATAAACTTCTCTAATATAATTATTATTCATCCATGTTAGATTAAAGTAACAAGAAAAAGAAATAGACATTATTAACATGACCAGCTATGTTAAGAGGTTTTGTTAGATAATTATTTTAACAAGTTAATAATTATTTAATTTTAAATTCTTAAATTTAATTGAAAAAAAAAATGGAAATATTAAATAGAAAAAAAATTATATGGAAGCATTAAAGAACAATTTTTAATTTGATTGTCTATCAAATGATATTTATGTAATAGAGGAAACAAATATCTTAACATTGATAATATGACATTTTTTAAAAAATATACATATAATTCATGAGAGTATTGGAGATACTCTTAGACTCTTAATATATTTAAAAGAATTCTAACTTTGTTTTTGAATAATGTGTTTATATTATTATATTTACACACGAATAGCAAGATGGTACCATAATAATATGCCTCAATATGTGCAGATCGAGGAAAAAAAAAATTTAATTATGTGCCATACATATCATATTACATAACAAAATTTCTAATTACATATAATTAAATACCATGTACCATAAGTTAAAAGCTCTCTTGTAATACAATTATAATCTTGATTGGAATATGAAAGTTTGAATATCTAATGTTACTCTTTGTCTAAACATGGAGATCAATTATATAATTCCCACAAAGAAAAATGAAATGAAAATGGAACTGCAAACAACAAAGTAGAAAAACAAGTTTCTTGTGCAGAAGAGGTGGAAAATGGAATCGTGAGGATTCACAAACTGCACCAAGAAACAAAAACTGGTCATTAAAGGTAACAAGGCTTCATGGGAATTAACTGCCAATAAATAAAAAATTGTTACGAAACCTTATTTTCATTATTTGCAAATTGTTTATAACAAAAGTTTAAATTGCTAACTTCGATATTTACTATATTTTTTTCTCCAAATCCAACAAAAGAGAACTCTTATTTGTTTGCCACACGACATAAACAGACGTAGCGACTTGGAGAGACTCTTAATTAAATAATTAACAAATATAAACTACTCCCACAGGTATCTAATCGATTAAAATATAGAATCTTTTGAAATTGTTATTATATATATATATATATATATATATATGAAAGGTAATTCATTATAATATTAATATTTATAATTATGTGTATAAATGGTGCATTGGCACCAGCTGGAAATCTCAGTAGAAGTGAAGAAATTTATGCGACAGAATGAAGAATTATTCATTTTTCATGGGATCAGTGCCAATACAACGAAAAAAAAAGTATTCATTTGTTAGCAATACAATATAGGGTTATACTACATTAACTTCAAATTTTAATTTAAAGAAATAACTTCAACATTCATTCATCTATTTTTATTCAATCTAAGTATTGTTATTTGTTTTGAATTCATTCATTTTTTTCACCTTTCAATTGGGAGAAAATAGATGGATGAATTAATTTAAGGTTAATGTAGTTTAACTAATATATAAATATTTATTTTATTCAAAAGAGTTTGTATTTTGATTATTTCCATTTTTGGTTTTGTAAGGAGGACTTTAAATATCCCTAAAAGTTTCGAATTCCCAAATCTTAAATCAATGCTATAATCTCATAAGGAGGTATAGGAAGCAAATATTATAATAAAAGCTTGTAATATTTGATTTTACGAAGTTCCAATAGACCTTAACCCATTTTATATCAATTTTTTTTTTTTCAAACCACAAGTAATATACATTTACACATACCGAACAAAGAGTTTTACTATATTTTATTATTTAATACAAAATATTTTTTTTATTAAGTATACAATTTCAATATTTATAAGATTTTTGTTGAATATATAAAGATGGAGTAGCAATAATCCTTGGAGGAATTGGTTAAAAAGAGTCATTCTATTGGAATTATTATTAATATCAAGTAAGAATTTTTTGTCAATTTTTTATTTTAAGCTCTTTATAAGAGAAGTTTAAGTTTGAATGATGTACGAGAGAAAAAAAAAATCTAACAAACTTGACCTTACACTTTTTTTATTCTACGTCGATGTGTCATTAGATTATTGAAACCTTTGTAAAAATAAGATTGCATGATAGAAAGTCTTTGCTCATCAACATCCTATCATAAACAGAAGGGAGGAAATTTCCCTAAAAATAATTTAAGAAATCATAAATTTACTATCAAATTTTATATATATATATATATATATTTTTTTTAAAAATTTTGATCCCTTTAATATGTTATTTTATTGCAATGACATGTCTAAGCGAAAATTTCTGGTCCCACTCCTAGTACTATACTTTGTTATATCTTGTAACCGACGAACTTTATGTATAACGAATTATGATTTGTCATGAACGTTAATTATGTTGAGCCATCAACTATTATGGTTTTGTGGAGTACTAATTAATATGCCAATATCACAAATTAGAGTGCTCACCATTCCATAAATAAGTTTAGTGAAAGGTAATATAAACACCCTTGTGTAATTGTTTTTGCGAACCACATGAATGTTTCTCTCTCTCTCTCTCTCTCTCTCTCTCTCTCGCATATGGGCGGACTTGGTTTAGGCTTAGATAGGGCATGTGTCTCTCCTAAAATTTTATGAAAAATTATTAAGTTTATAATATTTTTTATTAAATATTTAAATGTATAAATAAATATTATACATAGTTATGAAATAAATTATCTCACAAAAAACTGGTTGGTACAGATGGTATGAGGCTTCCCTCTCTTTCCACTATAACCATGGTTTGAATGGGCTTCGAACTATGATTTGGAGATGTTAAAGATGGCACAACTAGTTAACAATCAAGCTAATCTTCGATTTTGGCATATTTTGACTTTGAAAGCTTTTATATCCTATCATATAATATGAACAATTACTGCTAACTATATAATTAACATGAACCGTTTTTTAATCACAAACTATATTGTTCAAGTGGGCTTCGATCCATGATTTGGAAAAGGATGATGCAACTACTTACTAACCAAGCTGATCTTCAAATTTGGTATATTTTGGCTTTGGAAGCGTTTATATGATAGTATATCCTATCATGTAATATGAACAATTATTGCTAACTACATAATTAACACGAACTATTTTTTTTATCACAAACTATATCACGTTTATCATGACCAAATTTTAAAAGTAAAAATATATTTAACTAGATGTGAATCATATCTCCATTTATAATTTAAGTATTTTGTACACTACTCTTTCACATTTGTGATAAGAGTTTGAGTTCCATCATATGCATTTAGCAGAGTATATAGAGAATTTTCTCTTTCTTTATCGTGGGAATATACATTTCTCAATATTATGAAAGTAAAATATATAATGTTGGATCATCGAAAAAAAAAGAAAGTATAAAGTTGTTTAAATCTTAAAAGGTCTTGGTTTATTCACGATTATTGATATGAATTATTTTTGTTGTACATAAATTATTTTACATGATAAAATTCATAAATAAAAAACTCATGTGAACTATAATTATTTTTACCATTAATTTTTATTTTATTTTACTTTGTTACAAAGTGTCTTCTTTAATATAAATGTTTGGATCCACCACTAAATAGGTATATATATATCTATATATGAAAGCTAATATCGACATATTAGAAATATTCCAAAACTTGCGCCTTGAGATCAATGATTATTTATGTGATTTAAATATTTACTTTCATAATCAGAAAACAATTATTCCAAAATATGGATAGAAATTATCCACACTCACATAAAACTTGTAATTAAAAAAAAAAAAATTGAGGTGGATGGAAGATACATAATCACCTTTGATAAGAGGAGATTTGCAATGTTTTATGATATTGGTCCAACGTAGGATCTATATATATATATATATATATATATATATATATATTAGAAATTTCCTATGAAACACCTTTGTTAATATTTGGAATAAATATCAATATTAGGATAACAAAATATTTTTGTACTTATTTTGTTAATTGTAATGGCAACATAATTTGGCTTTTGGCAAAAAGAAATTCAGTCAATGTATTTAGCTTTTAGCATTTGTCTATTCAAACCCAGAGGGAGGAAAAAAATAGAAGGAAAAACCAATCATTCTTTGTCTCCCAAATTCTTGTATCAAGTGCACTTGTGGTTGTGCTAGTACTTACCATAAATTAATAGAAAGAAAGAAAAAAAAATATTGTGTGCATAAATTAAATGGCAGCATCTTTACTTGGTCCAGTCCACTATTTGATCACTTTGCTAGGTGGGTAACATAAGAGGGTAAATTCTTTTTATCCCCGCAAAAAATAGTGCAAATTCTGTGGAAAAATTATGAAAATCAGCTTTAATTAGACTAATAAAAAAATGTAATTATTTTTCTAAGAAAATCTCTTATTTTTTTAATTTCTTAAAAATGTTTACATCTATTATTTTAGGTTGTTAGTTATCATCAAATTTAAAAGCTTAAACTTATAGAAAATGACTAAACTATAATATTTAAGACTTGAGATTGACACGTGACACACCTTCTTACATGTAACTTGCCCAACTATCACGTGTAACATGCTTGACTATAATATCTAAGACTTACAGTTGACACGTGACACACTTTCTTATGTGTAACGTGGACAGATAACAGATTACAGACACATATTAAACACACTCTACCGTATAACATATGTAACAAAAGAGTTTTGGATAAAGGGGGGAGAAGGGGTATAAACCAAGAATTTTTAAGCTTTGATATCATGTTAGTTATCAATAGACCCAAAAACTTAAGTTGTTAGGAAATTGTCCAACTATAGTATTTAAGATTTAATGTTGATACGTGACATAGGTTATAGAAATAAGTATTCTTAAACTAGCGAAGATATTTCTAAAATTGTATTTAGATGTACTCTTTTTTAATATAATAACAACATAATCAACAAATTTAAAGATGTTGATGGTTAAAAATCTATCAGGATCTGTTAAAATGAAATTATGTACAGCATATAAGTTAACTCTTGTAACACAGGAAGAAAACTATATGAGGCTTGAAAAATCTACTATTATAATGAAAGGAAAAAAAACTCTTCATACAAGTTAGTAAATGCATATAGTAAGACTTGAACCTTAAATGATCAGAGGTCTATTGGAACTTAGAAAAATTAAACACTACATACAACCTAGAAATTTGCTTCTATAACACTGGAGAAAACTATGTAAGGTTTGAAAATTTATTCCTATTATATAAAAGTAAAAATTTACTTTCATAATAAGAGAAGAAAACTAAAAGAGACCTGAAATCTACTTTCATAACATCATAAGAAATTTACTTTAACAAAAGGAAGAAAACTCCCTATGTATATTTATAAATATATAATTTCATTAACGTGGGGGAGTGACCATGTTAGGGTAAAGAACATAATTCAAACCCTATTATGAATATGAAAGTGAAATATACCAATCGCTTGAGCTCTAAGTTAATGTCATATAAATATTTTTTAATGCTTTATTTTTAAAAAATTAGAAAAAAAAAAAAAAAACAGTGGCATATATTTTCAATCAGTTGTATTGTATGGTTTCATTTGTATTGAATGAACTAACAGTTGGGCCTTTTTAAATTGCCATGTGGGAGATTGTGGTTGATAGACCCCTTTAATAATTTAATGAATGAAATTTCTGACATTGAGCCCAATCCGCTGATTGTAAATTTGAAATCAAAACAGACAGATAGGCCTATCTTATCATGCTTTTACATATAACTTTTATAAGTTTGTTTTACGCAGTTGAAGCAAAAATCCTACGGAGAATGTTGTTTCATCATTAATTCCAACGTGGGAATAAGTCTTATGCTAGAAACAAATGTCAGTGGCACTCACCCCTTGAGACTTATTTGGACCAGACATCCATTATTCAATCTGCACCTAGAGTTCTTGAGTTAAAAATAATTTTTTTACGAGATGTAGACCTTTCCTCCTGCTTTTGAAAGCTCCAATTCTAGACCACACCTCAACAACCCTAATAAAAAATATCTGATACGTTATATGGTATATAATATACTTGTGATATGTGTAATAAATCAAAAAAGGAAAAAAAAAAAGTCTTATGCTAGAAAAGGATAAAACTTTCCCAACTCCAACTTAAACTACGCAAGATTCCTATTGTTTAAACTATAATTATTTTACATCTTTGTGTATAACGCTTACATGATACAGTTACATAAATATATATATATATATACACATATGAATGTAGGCTCTAGGCATGATTGAATTTGTATATATTGATTGGTTTATTTTATGACTTACGAGCAGAAGGCAAGGCGGCATGACTCAAAAAAAAAATCAATAATTGTCCCATGGAAAGTATGTGTTTTTTCTTTTCCTTTTTTAATTTTACGTTTGAACCATCTCAAATATTTTATTTAGTGCTATAACCATTCTAAATAAATAATATAGGCTCCTTCCTTATTTTTGAGATTACGTGTTGGTTTGAACGAAATCAACAATGTGATCTCATGATGAATCCATCCATCGCGTAATTAAGGAGCTTAAAATTCAGAATAGATTACTTAAATAGTCATTTTTTTTCCAACTTCAAATTTAATTTCAAGTTTTAAGAAAGTTGATAGTTTTCACAGATCCACATGACGAAATCTTATTAGAAAAGATGCACTACTCCGATGATAACTTGAAGTGTTATAATAATTAAAAAATTATGTATTAAATTCCTTATAGATTTTGGTTCTTTTTTTATTTGAAAAGTTATATTTTTGATCTACTACTTCCTAAGTTTTGTTATTTGGTTCCTAACTCAAGCTAGGCTTCTCCTCCGGCCCCTTGACTTCTTCAAGTAGTTTCATGCATATGTGTCATTGTCATTTATCTTCTATAATTATATATTTTAATTAAGGGAGAATTGTAAATAACTCCTCTATTTTTGATGAAATATTAAATCAAACCCTTTGATCTGTGTAATAAATAAAATGTCCCCCATTATTAGTTGACCGTTAATTAACTTTTATTAAATCTAACTGAATAAGATAATTTATATTAATTCCTATATAATGGAACTAAAAATTATGACTAAGTGTAGAGAGAAATCAAATGAGACAAAGTATAAGAAAATATAGAGAAAACTATGAATAAAATTTGAATTAAATTACTTTGAAAATATATTATGACACACCTTTTACACTTATATTGAATCTTTTGATATCTTCTTGGAAACTCCCTGAGCCAGTTGACTGATTTTACATATAAATTATCTAGTTAAGGTACAATCTTGACCAACATATAAATGTAAAGTGCACTGCACAATTATGATAATATGGAATGAGACAATGACAAAAAGTTACTTTAAGTGAAGGTAATAACATTCAATCCCAAGTTGACCATGACAATATGTGTAATACGACCATAAAAATATGTAATTTTAACTTCTTTTTTTTTTTTTAAATATAATATGAACTAATTAATAAACATACAGTAAAACTAAATTCGTCATCTGTTAAAACTATTGCATCCTAAAGAGATGATAAATCTAGATTCTATATTCACATTTCTTGTATATGTTTGTTTGAGTGAATTAATCATTTTGATGTGACTTTACAGTTTGCTTAATTAGTGTGCATTGTCTGTTGCAATATCTTCCTTCTACTAATGAGCTAGTGAGTGAAGCACTCCTTAAATATGTTCTTGTAAATCCTACCCACTTCATTAAAGATATAAAGAGACAAATAATTAGTAGCATTGAAAACTAATCATGATTATGATTTTAAAAAGTTAGGACGAATTAATCAAATTCATTCATTATATTTGAATTAAATAAGAAAGAAAATTTATTTAAGAAAGAAAATACAATGGATGAATTTGATCGATTAATCCTTACTTTAGTCTTCATTTTAAAAGTACTATATATATAGAGAAAGAAAGAGAGAGAGAGAGAGAGAGAGCAGTTCTAGATTTCTAAAATTTTTAGTCCAAATAACATGACATATGAATTGTCAACATCATAGTAATTATCACATCATCTTATGTTTTATAAGATGTTGACAACTCATATGTCACATCATTTTAGTAAAAAAATTAGAAAACCTAGTATTATTTATAGATATATAATATGAGAGTGTATGACATTCTATAGAAATTCAAATAACAAATTATAAAAAGAGTATTTATTTTTTTGTGGATGGCAGACAATATTTAATTATTGAACTACGACTATTAATTAATATAAATATCATGACAAGATGAGATTAACTCATTAGTAAGTTACATTATATCTTAAAGGTCATGAGTTGGAGTTATTTTTCCTTTATCAAACCTTCATTTTGATTATAATACTTAAAAAAAAAAAAAATTAATGTCAGTATCATAGATGCTTCTCCACTCAGAGATATGCACATCAGTTTTCGATTTTACCTTGCATTACTTCAGCTTAATTTATTTCTTTCTATATATCTGATATAAAATAAAAACAAATGGAATTTTTTTCTTTTTCTTTTTAAGAAAAAGAATAAGAAAATCCAAATAAAACAGGTTTTGGTGACAGTGATATATATTGAATCATTCATCAATGGACAAAGAAGCAGGTTCAAAAAGGGGCTTTCATCTACCTACTTCTGTGTTCTGTCTATATATGTAATTTTTGTTTGAGCTTGGTTTTAGGTGTGAAATGTTTTTATATATTATATTTTTGTTAATTTGATTAGAAAGCAAAGTTTCGCAATAGCTATCACCTTCAGTCCTTGTAGTTAGTTTTAAGTAGTGGACAGAGATACTCTTCAGATACCCAGTATTTACCTAATTCCTGGAATCCTGATTGATATTAAATTAACAATGCACTAGAGAAAGAATTAAGCCTTTTTTTTTTTTTTTTGAAGGAAAAAAAATAAAAAGTTGCTATATTGAATATATATAAGAAAAAAATCTGAAAAATCCTTTAAAATGAAAAATAATATCATTGATCCCAATTTTTTTAACATAAAAATAAATGGTTTTACGTTAATTTCATTTTCATATGTCACATAAATCTTTCCTATCTCAATAAAACTCAAATTTCACTATACATACTTATTCTTCCTGCAAATAACATTGGAGATTTATTATTATTATTATTATTATTGCAAACTATGTTCTAACTGTATATACGAAAACAAAATACGTTCGAGGCATTTTAGCTAATTACTGGAATTCTATACTAAAAGAAGTGTAGATGGAAGTAACTGAAAAGCACTAACCATGTATGTGAACTCCTATTACATTTTTAAAAATCTTGTAATATATTTACATTATAATGGGCGTAATACCTCCTTCAAAATTGTATATTATGAAAGCTCCTAATTAGCTGTAGACATCACCAAATTAATTTTGAAGTTTGCAAACCATCAGCTAAAATGACATAAATATTTACATTTAATTCACATTTACATGTTAATTTGAACAATGTCTTTATGAATCAACGTAAAACTCATATTAATAATATGAAAATTATAACATTTAACGGAAAGAGTTTCGTATTATAAATTGTAAATATTCGCACAAGAAAAAAAAAAAAAATCTCCCTTTGTTTCTATAGTTTCTAAAGCAATTGCTTAATTAGTCTTTGCTTCACATGGATGTATTCATATATTCGGATATTCCAGCATCAAGTATTCTCTCGTACATGAAGGAAAGTGTAGAATTATTAGCAGAAGACGGTATGCACTATCATTTTACTTGGTCTACCTTATAAGGACTTGTTTTGTTATAAATAATTAATATCACTAAAATTTCAAAAAAAAAAAAAATCAGGTTACTGCAATTGTACAAGTAATATTAGTAGCAAGAGTACAAAATGGGATAAGGTAAAGGGCTTTCACCATTGGTCTAATGACTCATGTCCATGTTGCTTTCATGTGTTACTAGCTAGTAAAACTGGAGTTTTGATTGTATACATCTAATTACTTTTAATGACTTAGTCATTGATATTATATAGATTCAACAAATAGCACAAAGGCCTAGCAGTTGGATTTCAGGACAAGATTAGATTGTACGAAAGCAATATGTTAATGGATTCTTTCTCCTAATTAATATCTTTGGAACTGACCACTTTTTAATTTAGAGAAAATTTTAATGGCCCAATGTTATGTCTCATTTGTACGCTCATTTAACCATTTTTCAAACTATTATCATTTGGGAATTGATAAAAGTGACATGATTCAAATTAATGTAATCGTTGATATAGGTGTGTGGAGCTTACAAATGAGCCAATCATCTTTTAATATCTTAAATAATGTTTGAGTGGCTTTTAAATAATAGTCCCCTTAGGTACACCTGGGTAGGTATTATTATACTTGATAAAAAATATAAATGATTGTATTCTAAAATTATTGATTATAATTTCTTATATCTTTATTATATCTGATTACAACTAAATAAATCATATCACATTTACAATAATTAACGGATAGAATCATATTTACTAATTATAATAAGACATATTTACTTATAATAAGATATAATTTATTACAATAAGTAATTTTAGAATGTAATCACTTTTTTTTTTTTTGTTAAGTGTATCGATACATTAGGTGTACTATATAATATATCTTTTGATATATATATATTATATATATATCAATTGTTTGATATTGTTTTATTTGATAAATATACAAATTACATGATTAGTCTATCCCAATAAAGGCTTTTTGAGTATATATTATAATCACACGAAGACCTTAATACGGAATACGTTAGGGAATTGGTGAGATTTGTTGGGATTAAACATACATGAGCCCATTTGTGTATTTTACTCTTATGGTCGGCATATTTGCTTTCACAAATAATAGGGAGGAATTTCATTTTTACATGTAGACAATTGTAGGTATATATATTATACTATTTGAACCCTCCATTATAAGTGTGAAAGTGGACACCGCTTGAATTAAGTGGGAATATGCAAATTAATTAAACTGCATTTTAACCGTACTGGTCATATACGAACCGCACATTACAACCATTAACATGATATCTCCTCAAATATGCAATGTTACTCCATATCTATTTGGACCATTTAGTGCTTCAAATAAACTTATGCTACTTCAATAATCTTCTTGATCGGGATAATGATCGATTGGTTAATTCTCAAGACAAATTAACTAAATTTTTTCGAGAACAACCATACAAGCTATGGTTGATTGAGCTGGTAATTAGGTTTTTACAATTGTCTAAGAGAATTTGGAGTTGAGCTCACATCGGGACTGGGGTTTTGTTACATTTAAGGTAGGATGGGAACATGGAGTTAGGTTAAAAGAAATTCAAAAAATAAATAAATAAAGTGAAAATAAACTCTCCAAAACAAGTATATCTTAACATATAGAAAGATACTTATATCAAGTAAAGTTGTGAGAAAAGTAGCAAAAAGGGAATCAAGTCAAGAACAAGAATATCTGTTTATGAGGTACTTGGCATTAACATTTACTCGATCAACTGTAGTGACAAACATTGAGTATCAAAACACTTAATTTGGAAATAAAGCATTCTATGTTTGTAGTATTTCTTGGTTTTGTAGTTGCTTCTATTGCTTTTCTATTTTCTTTTTAGGTCAAGATTTATGACTAGTTCTTTATTTGTAACTGGGTGCTACAAGACATAAGAACCCATTCAATGTACTAGAGGTAGAGTAGACATACTAGAAGAGAGATTGGCAGGTCTGTGTCTCATAGAAACTCAAATTTCTTGTTTCAAGTACTCTTTTGTACTAAAAGAAAAGTGAAAAAAATGTATGTCTATTATGTTGCTTTCAATCTTTATTAGAATTATTGTGTTATTTTTATTATGCAATAATGGAATGGCGATGACTGATGACATAGTACTCTTTGACTATGTATACAATCTGGGGCCAACAGAAAGGTTAGATCACTTGCATCTCACAACAAAGTTAGATTTTGTGAAGGCAATGTGGACTGCTTTTGTTTTAACCCAATACATTTTCACAAATATATATTTTGTGTTTGGACACAAATTCTTAAATTTGTATGGTAGTAGCATCTTAAAATCGATTTGATTAGGAAGAAAAATATCAACATCACTTCTTTGCGGAATTTAAAAAAAGAAAAAAAAGGAAAAAGGAAAATATCTATTCAATTGTCGTAAATAAGAATGAATAAAATTATCAAGATAATAGTTAAATAGTGTGGTATTATTATGTACAATTATTATGACAACAAATCTATTAAGAATTAATACTACATGGGAAATATTATTTAGAATGAATTTTATGCTAATGGTTTTTCAAATTGTGGTCACATAAATCAATAGTGAAATTAAAGAATTCAGTAATTTTTGTGGCAATTGATACGAAATCTTGATATTCTTGATGTTATTTAGACATGCAAGTTTAATTTTTTTGGATATATGTTTAATGAATTTGTATTTTAGTTTGACTAGAATCTTTAATCCGACCTCCAAAGTATATAGAGGATTCAGACTAGGTTATGATTTAATTAGATTTAATTTGGAATACTTTGAATTCCAGTTCACTCATTGAAACGGGCATATTTTGACAGGTATAAATTTCTTGTTTCTAGTACACTTGTGGGCTCCTTTGTGGAAGGTGCAATTGGCGCCACTTTTCTTATCTCTACTTTAGAGAGAAAAAGTTCGAACATTATTTTTCACTTGTATGTGAGTTTATTTTGTAATTTTTCTATTTGTATGTAGTTCTCTTCTCCTAGTTTATGAGAGTTATGTTTCGAACTATATCTTAAAATATACATCAAGAAATTTCGATTGTGATATCTATACTTGTAATATGTATTAAAAAAATAATAATGAAATGTACACTTGTGGGCCGAGTTACTTGTCAAAAGGAATCAAGTCAAGAACAAGAATTTATGTTCGCTAAACTATCATTTAACACTTTCTATATTTCTATTGAACAAAATGTTAAACTCTGTCTATATACATATTTTCTATGCTCTACACAAAAACTGGGATTAATTTTTGAATTATAGCCATATTTAATTGTTTGATATTGAGATGTCTTTTATATCTTTATTATACTAAATAAAAGGTGTTTGAATTGATAATAAAAGAGGGTTAAATATATTATTTGTAAATTTTGACATCTCATACTCATATTGTGGTTCCGTAGGATTTTTCCACTTAACACTAAATGAGACTTTTATGTGTTCCATTCAATTGTTTTGTTTGATGTTCGAAGTGACGAAATAACTAAAATAGGTCCTAAAACAACCGTTAAAGTCTTCTAAATTTCATTCAACCAAAAAGAAGTAAATTAAATCTCAGTGGAAATTACAAAAAAAAAGATCACTATAGGAAAAAAATTTATTTTTACCCACCTTTTTAAAAAAAAAAAAAAATTGTTTTTAACCTCTCAAACAAATTAATTACAGTATATAACTGTGAGATCTTACGTTTTCTTTATAATTGTTTGAGTTTTGTTAAGATTTTTTTTAGTTTTTTTTCGAGATTTTTCGAGCTTTTTTGTTATTTTAGATATTGTATATTGATCTTTAGAATTATATTTTATTGAATTTGACTTGAAAATAGAAAAATATAATGAGATGCAGCGTCAAAACTATAACTGAATAGAATTAATTTTTAAGTATACTTAAAAATAGGTACCAATTTAAAATAGATATCAGTTTTTAAGTCAGCAGTTTTAAAATGGATTTAAAAACTGCATTCTTTTTTTTTAAAAAAAGAATGAATTGAGAATATATTGGTAAATTTAGGTATAAGATGAAAATAGTTTGTTGAAATGATTAAAAATAAATTTCTATAGAAAAATAAGTAAGAACGGAACTTTTCTTTTAATTTGGCCAAAAATTGCAAAGCAAGATTTTTACTTCCTAAATTATCCTCACCAATTTTATGTAGTTTTTACAATCCTTGAACTTACGTTTAAAATAGTTTAGTAGTTATAAAACTATATTTACTTCTAGTTTATTAAATTCTTCACTAAAATTTATCGTTGTTTATTTATCTTTAGCTCTATTCCCATTTTTTTTGTAATTTCTGATAAAGACTTATTTTCACATAATTTGATTATTTTATTTTAGAGTTTGACATCTTTTTAACCTGTCTTTCAAATGCAATTTATTGCTTTATTTTTTGTTTTTCTTATTCATTTTAATGATATTATTAATTTTTAATTTGAAAATACATTTAAGTTTGTCAGCAGGTATACTATTAAGTTTTTTATAGACATAATTGAATTATGAACACATATTTATTGAGATTTTGTCTTTTGTGTGCATATTGCTCTTTATACACGTGTGTTAAACGAAAGTAGAAATGGAGTCTGGACAATGTTTGAAAAAATATAATAATTATTCAAATATTACCAATTTTTAAAATATTTATTAATTCTAAAATATTATTAATAAAAGAAATTGTTCTAGAACTCATTAAATTATTCATTTTGAATTGTTTATTAATCTATTAAAATGTCTATATATTATAAATAATAGTTTAAAGGAATAGACATAAAAATAATTATTTTATCAGTTATTTGTGATTTTAAAAAAATAAATTTATCATTTACATTAGTTTTCAGTAAAAACAAAAAAGTTTATCTTCAGTTTTTAATCACTATTTAAATTTTAGTAAATTTGGGTATTATTTATTCTTCATACAAAAAATCAAACGTAATCTTAGTTAAAATTCAAAAACACAACTTTATCCTCAATAAATTTGAAATTCATGTGGTAAAAGAATTCTCATCCAGTTTGACAATAGTACATGTTTAAATATTTAATTATACAATTCACTTTTTTTTTTAATATTTATTTTTAAATAAAATAAAATAAAAATAAAATGATTAAATTATTAAGGGTATTTTGATATTTATACGTATATTGTGATGGTTGACTACTAGTTTTTTAGTTGGACAGACCAATTCGATAAAATTCTCAAACGTTGGAGATGATGAAGATTAAAAATGTATTAGTGAGTTATAAAGTAATATTTCATCAAAAAATAGGGACTACAGTGAATTTTTTCCTTTTTTGTAAAATTAATGTTAGACCTCCCAAATTTTTGTTCAAATCTATATCCAAATGATGTGACATATCAGTTAATTATGAGATGATATAATAATTAATATGATATTGACAACTTTTATATCATGTCATGTGGACATGAAGTTGGGAAACATATCATTACTCTTTTTTTAAAGTATTGAGTTAGAGATTTATTGAGATATGCTAAAATCAATCATTACTTACATCATCCAGATATATACTCCCAGAATAAGAGACAACTCACGGTCAAGAGAGAAAACTACACAACTTATAAAATCTATTTTGTGAAATTTCAATCCCAACTAAAGTGGACGAGGAGATATACAACCAAGTTTGCTATGTTTATTTGCTTTCATTGCATTACTTTGTACGATAACAATGAAACTTGACCAGTTCTATACTTATTAATTGCAATGTGCGTGTTACAGGCCGAAAAGCCCATTTAGTATATCGTATTACAGGCCGAAAGCCCACTAGTATATCGTGTTACAGGCCGAGAAGCCCAGACCCATTTACGATGTGATCTGAACTAGTTAAGATTTTGGGTATTATTTTTTTATTTATTATTATTTTTTTGATAAAGTGTTATTTATTTGTCTGAAATAAGATTTATTAAAATTGAATTTATTATAAAAATTATAACGTGCAAGAGATTCTTCAAATTCTCCATAACCAAAATAAGCTTGTAATTAAACAGGAAAAAACAAGAGTGCATCAAGAGCTTTTTAACTTACAGGATCAGTGAAAACAATATAAGGTGTTTTCGTCCTCAACATATAAATAAATAAATATAAAGGGTGTTTTAAGGTGGACCTGAACTTTCTAAATCTTTTCCATAGATTTAGAAGCTGTATCCGAATTGTTGATCAATTTGCTTCCACTTCACTTCTTGTTAGAATAATTTCCTGCGCTTTTGTTTCAAAAAAAAAAAAAGAATAATCCTGCGTTTTCTTGTTTCCTTGTACCAGGGCCTTTTCCCGTGGAACTTGTGACATTTTTTTTAAAGCTTCTTTGGGAGTCATAACTCTCTCAAATTCATCTATTTTCTCTATACAAATCTCAATAGTATTTACATTGTGTGGTTTTTTTTTTTTTTTTAATTTTATTTTAAACTTTTTCAAGATTAAAGGATTACCGAAACCAGTCTAGATGAGATTTAGAGGTATAACTCACTACTCCTAAGCCTTAGTCAACCCACACATTTTGTGAATATTATCATCAAATGTGAGATTTATTAGGAATCGAACCTGTTATTTGAAGTAACAGATAGAAGGTGGCTAACTATAGGAGGAGGCTAACTACAGAGCTACCCCACTTGTGAGTCATTAGTGTTTACATTGTTAATGTCACCCAATTCAACACCTTGTTTTTCAAGCGTTCCTCTCTGTTTAAAGCATGCAGCTCGAGTGCACCTGATAAATCTTTCCCAACAGCAACTTCATGAATGGTGGTCTTCTGGTTTTATCAGTTGTTGATCAGAACTTTCTGGGCCTTTCATGTTAGTCCCTGGAATAGACTGACTAGAAAGATTTAGAGCAATGAGTTGTTGAAATATTGACGGAGAGAAAGAGTTTCATGGCCTTTAAATAGGTTCTGACTATGTTAATTGAGTCGTCGAAACCAATTCTCGTTTAGATTAAGCACAAATTCTTCATTTTATCTTTCTTTAGATAAAATATTTTATTATGTATATAAATGCAAGATAATAAGTCTCTATCCACCTCAACTTTGAGTGAATTCCAAAGTTAAAATAAAAATATTAATAAGTTTATTAAATTAATTAATTATTTAATATTAAAAATCAATTGAAAAAATAAAAAAATATGGATTGTATCGTGTAAAATTATACATTTATAATAAATCTTAAATAATTTTATAAACAGTATTCCCTACACTAACTATGTACCAAAATCTAATAATTGATTCCCAATCTCTTAGAACTTAGAACATCTGTCCTCTTTCACTTTCAATGGGTACATGTTTATCTTTGTCCGTTTACAATCAAGCCAAATACATCATTTTCAACTTTTAACTTCCCCACCCTCCATATATTCATCCACCATTTTCCTATATTATCTTATTCAACTGTTGAGCTCTTTAGATCAATCTACACCATTGAGCATGTAAATGATTAAATATTTTCGTAATGGGCCCTTTCTTTAGATCTTGTATTTGGATATGACAATTTAAACTTATATAGAATATAGAAAAACCTGTTATTTCATTATATCATACTTGAAATATAAAACCCCAAGACATTAATTACATAATACATAATACCCTTAACAACGCCAAATAAAGGACACATACAAAAGACCAGACACCACTTAATTAAAAACAACTTCAGCCTCTCACTGTAACTCCATACACCTGCATTTTCACCAAAAACATACCTTCATTAGTACCGATTTATAATTATTTCCTTTTTTTATTAAACAAGAGTTATATTAATTAAAATAATAAAAATATCCATAATTTACCATTTGAACCAACGTTAATTTAAAAAAAAAATAAATTCTCTAAAATTGCTTTCTAAATTGAAAAAGCCAAACATGTCCTAGCAACAGATCTGTAAAAAGCGCTTTTTCAGGAAGTGTTTCTGCAAAAGCAATTGATCAAGTAAACAACAGATAACGACAATCATTGGACGATGAGTGAAGGCATGTTACCTCGAGAAGATTATTTAGTCGGAAAGAAGAAAGCGATATCTAATCGCTGTCGCTGTCACTGCTGCTGCTGTGACCGTCATGTTCGTGTCCATGTTCCTTCTTCTTCTTCTCCTTCTTTTTCTTCTTCTCTCCGTCGTGTCCTTCCTTGTGCTCATGGCCGCCCTCGCCATGGATCTTGTCCTTGATCTTGTCAACAAGGCCTTCCTTGTGCTCGCCGGAGGAGCCGTGGTGTTGCTCCTCCTTCTTGTGCTCGCCGGAGGAACCGTGGTGATACTCCTCCTTCTTGTGCTCGCCGGAGGAGCCGTGGTGATGCTCCTCCTTCTTGTGCTCGTCCTCCTTGTGTCCTCCTCCCATGTGGAGGGCGTCCCCGATCTTCCCTATGATTCCTGACATTGTCTTTTGTGTGTGTTTGTTTTCGCTTTTCACAGACTCTTGATTGTGTTTTCTGGTTCTGAGTGTGATGAGATCCGGTTTTTTGTGGTCTTATTAATAGGCAGCGATAAAGAGAACTTCGACTTAAAAAAGAAAACAATATCATCGCGGGTCCGTGGGTTGGGTATGAGATTACGTAAATGCCCTCAGTACGTGTACGCGGTGTGGTGATTCATTTAGTATCACGCGTCATGATGAGTGAAATAGAGATATTTTTATGATAAGCATTAAAAAAAACAAAAGAGTCGGCACTCATTGTGCGAGGACACTTGCCTTACTATGGCAATAAATCGGGGAAATTTAAATAAAAATGTCTTCTTCATATAAGAATTTTACAATTTGATAGATACCAATCGAATCACAAATCTTTTAACGTAATAAATTTCTATAAATATAGTTCAGAATATAATTTATGTAGTTTTTCTCACTTTACAATTTAATTGGTAAATGTGATATTCAAATCCCTATTATAATTCCTTTAAAAAAGCCTTATTATAAGGAGGAATGAAAAATATACAATCACTTTAAAAAAGTGAAAGAATTTATATAAGGAATTTAGTTGGTCAAATAATTTAAATTGTTTATAACAAAAGAGTAATGTTATAGTACATCACCTCTATACTTAGGCAGTTACCGCTTTATAATGTGTATTACGTTTAATAATAATGACTAGAATGTGTTGACAAATTTCTTTATGATTGGGTAGATATAGTTTTATTGTGGAAGTGTATATTTAAATCATATTTACCAATTAGTGTACATAAATTTTTCTCTAACATTGGGTATTGATTTTTTTTTTTTTTTTTTTACTATGAAAGTAAATATTTAAAACATATTAATTGGATTGTGTAGACAAATAATGCACTTGAATATAAATATATCCACGCAGTACATTCTAAAATTACTGATTGTATTTATTATATCTTATTACATATTTTTTATATCTGATTAAGATCCAACTTCAATGAATCGATCTAATATAATACAATTTGTTTAGTCAATTGTAATTTGATATAATAAATATAATTAGTAATTTTAGAATGCAATCATTTATTTATAATTATTTAATACATTTATATTCAAACATATTGGAGAATATGTTGTATTTAAAACATATTGTACTAGATTGTGTTGACAGATTTCTCTCTAACATTGGTAAGTACTTCTTGTTATGAAAGTGAATATTAAATTACTTATATAGTACTTAAATTTGTAAACTACTAATAAAAAGGAGGAGGCACGGAATGGGCTAAAAAAAGGTATATAGTTCTGTCCCAATTCAACAGGTCATGCTACCATACTGAATTGGTGTAAGTACGAGGATGATTCAAGTCCTTCTAATTGTCCTTGTGTAACTGGTAACTACATGGTTGCTGCATGATAGCTAATCACCAATCAATCAAAGGTGCCTAAAAATCAAGGTTGTTTAAAAGTTAAAATGGTTTGAATATCAATCTCTATACATTCTAAGAAGAAAAAAAGGCTGACAAAAAAAAATTGAGAGATATTGAATAGAGAAAAGAGATTCTGTTAAATAAGATATTCATCATTTCAGATAATGATTTAATATAGAAGAGAATATAATATTATTGTCATATATATTTTGAAAGGATGATTACATTTTTATTCAAA
Source organism: Litchi chinensis (assembly GCA_019925255.1). Taxonomy (NCBI): domain Eukaryota; kingdom Viridiplantae; phylum Streptophyta; class Magnoliopsida; order Sapindales; family Sapindaceae; genus Litchi; species Litchi chinensis. Next base: position 22,285,900 of record CM034466.1, read on the forward strand.
GGATAAATTTATATAAAAAATGAAATTACATTTTCATTTAAAGGATAAATTTATTAAAAACAATGATATGGAACGTAAATGATAAACCTTTTAAAATGGGATAAAAATACTTTATCCTTATTTGTAGATGCTTTTTCCTATCTTACTAATAAACTCCTAATATACTAGATGTAAGATTTAAATAATATTAAAATTGTAATCTTAGCACACTATAACCGTCCCTTTGGAAGAGTAGTTAAACACTTCTCTTAATAGTTTTTTTTTAAATTTCATATTTTTCCCACCATTTCTTCTGTCCATTCAGGTTAGTTGTTTAGAATTAGGGGTTTCTTCGTAATTTACTTGTAAATCTTTTCTTATGCATTAAGATATATCTCTCTTATTACAAATTGGCCAGTCACATGAAACTTGATTTTTTTTTTAAAAGTAAAAAGGTTGAGTCTTTAATATAAATCTAATTTCGTCTTTGAAATATACTAATTCGTGTCAAAATTGACATTGATATTCACAAAAGGAAAAATGAGATAAATTAAAGAAGTTTTTTTTTTTTTTTTTTGGTTTGAGATGATATTAACTAGTGAAGGGGATTGGGAAGAATATTGATGGATAAAAAGAAGTGTTTGGATTGTGAGGATAAAGTTGATATTTCGTTTGAAAAGATGACAAGTGAGCCAGAAGGTACGGCACCGATTGATGAGGAGGACAGCGACTCTGGACGCCTTTAAAGCCACAAAACGACTTTTAAGGTCTGATGTCTTCACGCGGTTCCGACACGTGGTATCAATAAATTGTTTTGGTCCCACATTGATGAAAACGGAAAGATCCGTTCTGGTGGGACCCGCCGTCACTGTTGTTACTCGCTGGTATGTGATTCTTTCTCTAAGTTGTGACACGTGGACGGCTCCAAACAGTCTTGCCGACAACTTTGGGATTTTTCATCATATTGCCACGAACACCGCGATCGTGGTGTCCATGTCTTCGATTGTGACATGTAAATCCATTTATTTCTTTTCTTTTGACGGGAGAAATAATATTATACCACCCAAGATGTTTATATAAAACTAAGAATGGGCTTTTTTTTTTTTTTAAATCATATAACTATCGAAATCTAATTAATATAATTATTTTAGCACGTGATTCGAAATATCACTCTCAGAACTAGAAGAGATTGACTATATTTAACTGAAAAAATTGTTATATTTCAAGATCATCAAAGCTTGAGTCATGCTTTTTCTTATTAAGAAGTAGAGCAAATGGGGTTTGTACCACTAAGTCAAACTATAAAGCTCAATATATGCTCAATTTTAATATAATTTATAATGTAACTATTCAAATCTAAATTAATATTAAACTTAATAAGAAAGTCTTATTTTCAAATCATATAGAACATTACTCTGATAAATGTACTTTAAAAATGATTTAATTATTTCATATTATTATGTTAAATGATTTAATTATTACTTTAAAAATTTATTTAATTATTTCATATTAGTTCATAATTTATATAACAAAAATTAAAATAGTAATTATAGCAATCGAATTGATTTTTAAACCTTTTTTTTTCCAGATTGCATGATATTTCTATTTTAGTGCTACATAACAAGATGAGATTTATCCACCAATGAACTCCTCACCCTCCGGCAAACCTCTAATTATTTGTAATATTTAAAAAACAAAATTATTTGGACATAATTAATATGTGTTTAAGGGATCCATGAAAATATTTTTATTACTCAGCTATTTTTTACTTTTGTATAATGTATGTTTTTCTTTTTCACTTTTATCTCAATTATATTCAATAAAATATTTAATTTAATTTTAGTTTAATCCAATTTCAAATTATATCAAACAAATACAATATTATTTTAATTCATTTCCAGATTAAACCAAATAAAAAGGACCACGACTATTCTTGAAAATAAAGGACTATAATTGCCTTTTTTTTAATAATATAATTTCCATTTTTTTATTCAATACAATCTAATCAAACCTCAACTTTTATTCTTTTATTTCTTTTGTTCTTTTAATTTTTTTAAAATTGATTCACGCCGACCATTTCAGATCCGGAATTCCGGATTAGCAGGTCAACGACTGAAAAAGAAAAAGAAAAACTAGAAATCCGGGTACTCAAATGCATTTAATGTCCACTTAAAAAAAAAAAAAAAAGCATCTTATGTCATAATAATACCCTACATCAATAGTTTTTTGAGGCTTTGGGTCCATGGCAGTATGGGTGCTCATAAAGCCTTGTCTTGTAAGGAAAGTTACAAAAAGTCGGTCAATATAAGTATCAACTTCACAACTGTCACATCATTTTTTGTAATTTTGTTAACTCTCGGATAGCATTTATTTATTTTTTTTATTTTTATTAGTAGAAGAAGATAATACTTTTGACTTTTATTAATAGAAGATGAAGGGTAAAAGTCCCAATTTTTTTATTATTGCTTGAAAAATGTATTTTAAAAGAATTTTTGAGAATTTGAATTTATTATTAATGAAAAAAATGATAAAATTGTCATCTTTTATTAATAGAAGATGAAGGGTAAAAGTCCCAATTTTTTTATTGTTACTTGAAAAATGTATTTGAAAAGAATTTTTGAAAATTTGAATTTATTATTAATGAAAAAAATGATAAAATTGTCAACATAAAAAATTCACTAAAATTGTAGAAAACACTCCTTGAAAAAATTAGTAAACTTGACTTATGACGAAAGATCTTTAAAAAAGTCAAAAGCTATTTTGTTGGAGTATACACAAACACTCCCACAAGTTGCTTGCCAAACAGCCCACAGCGGTACTCACTCATCTTCCAAGCTGCCCTCGTATCAAATTCAAACAAAAACAAAGCAATCGCCCAGTATGCTTGTCTAATATCTGGTTCTTCTATTCCTAAAACGGAACACAAATACACAGTTTTTGAATTAAAAATTTCAAAACAATTTCTGCGGTCGAACATCGAACCACCATGCATGATTTTTCGTTTTCAAACTGACAATGGAATAGTAAAAAATTTACTCAGATAAAATATTAAACTCCTAGATAAAATGAGATTAATCTAATCGTAAACCCCTTAGTTAAACCTTAAAAGTTGTGAAGTCAAATAATTCTCTAACTTCGATTTAATTGTAAGATTTTCAAACAAAAATAACAGACTCTCCACATGTGCACAAAACACATTAGGATTAAAAATTTCTGTAGTAATTTTGATGGTTGAAATTCCGTCCATCACGTGTCTTTTTATATGTTGACATTAAATGGGTGGTTAAAAATAGATTAGTACATCAGGAAAACGCTTTCCGCACATTGTAAAATGAACATCATAAAACCTAAACTAGCACCATTAAGGTAAATGAGAGAGTACATAATGCCCAAAGCTGAAAGGATAGGCATCAGTCATGAATGATTTATTCACATAAGAAATAACAATTATTATATACAATTTCATTCATTCAAATGTTGTTAAACTAGATATGTAAAATTTGTTGTAAGGCCATGAATCCGTCCAATGCAAACAAGGAAAACCAAAATTATACCTGTATTATAACTGACCAACCAGTCGTAGTTAAAAGCATTGATCACAAATCGTCAATATGAATGCATAAAATTTTATTTAACTTTGCTGATTTTGGAAATCATCTTAAACCTTTGAATTCTTGCAATTTACTAAGCTTCGCCTAACTTTTGTTACAAGGGTGCTTGTCAAGAAGTAACACAAAACCTCACATATCCGCTTGCATATAAAACAAACCCTAAAATAATTACATTAATTACCCAAATATAAGAATACTTCTAAGTCAATAAATTAAAAGCCATACAGGTTGACAAAAATTGCCAAGATGTTAATGCTACCAATGGAGGTTGAATAGATACATACATACAACGCTTAAAATTGGCCAATCCAATAATATGTATTATTATTAGCTTTTTTTTTTTTTTTTTCTATTTTCTATAAGAAACAAAGTAAAGTAATATTTAATGATGGAAGATATAGAAGCAGATACAGATATACAGTGACGAGAACCACCAAATAAATTACATCAAACTATCCACAAGTCGCACATAATTTTCATATCACAGCATATCATTTGCAGAATAGGTAAGGTATCGGAAATGAAATGGCATACACAGATTCATAGTAGAATCAACCTCTAGTGGAAGAATATATACAGCTTTGGTTCAATGTCATCGGATTGCTCCAAGCAGATTGGCACCGTCTAGCCTTGCACCTTCCAAATGCTGCTAAATCCCACCATTTCAGTACCAAGATATTGATACATGGTAATCATAGAACACATTCACATACTCTGAAAGTCAGATCAGGTTTACTTACTGTATCCCGAAGATTGACATGTCGTAAATAGGCTCGCTGTAGGTTCGCACCTTTTAAATTGGCATTAGTTAACTTTGCACCCTGGAAATACATGATTTCAACTTTCAACAAATTATTTTCAAAGGCAATACAAAACACTGATACAACTAGTGATGTTGATATTTTCATTAAGCAACCTATCAAGCATTTTGACATAAATTATAAGAATAAAACACTAATGAAATTCATGTCAAAATTTTGTATCTTACAAAACAAAAGTTTTAGGTAGACTGATAACAGAAAATTTACAACTCATTATCCTATTAGCTTTTAGTTTTACACATTATTGAAATATAACATTTTTTTTTTTTTTCAAAATCTTCGGTACAGCCCAAAGTAGTCTTGCCTACATCCCTCGAATGGATGCCGAAGGCTTTTCAACTTGATGCTGGTGAGAGACTTGGCACAGGAGTTGTATCTTCAATGAATGACATCCAACAGTATACAAAGTTATCGACATTGTAAAAGAGCTCTTCATTTAACTCGCACTTGAAAGTTTATTAACACCTTCTTTTATGCAGAAGAAGGTAAAGGGATTATATTGTTTTCTTAATATTAGAATGTATTTGGCAACATTCTTTTATCTAAGGATTTTTTGGATTTCTTTTGTTTAAAGATATCAATTGATAATTAAATCAAGTTGAGATTTCTATATCTATTTCTCCTATTTTTCTCCACTTTCTTCCTCATTTTCTCCATCTCCTAATTCCATTTTCTTCCCTATTTTATTTCTCTTTCTGTCCTACATCAATATATTATTGATCCACAAACAGAATGCAAACAAATACTATACTCTTACCTTCAAATTGGCTCCTTCCAAATTGGCTCCCTCTAAGTTGGCATTAGTAAGATCAGCAGTCTGAAAAGTCAGTAGGATAAACAAATTACCAAGTCATAAAACATACTAGCGGCTAATTTCTTATTAAAAGAAGAGCAACAAATAGACAAGACAAAGTTTTAGGTTTAAATATTTAGCCAAAAAAAAAAAAAAAATGGATGGATTGGATTTGATAAAAGCACTGGCACCATCAGCGGCAATCATTGGGTTTAAGGAACAAGCAAAGCAAGAACTGCTTAGACAAATTCAGAAGCATAAACTGAGCAGATATACAATAGCTCCTAGCTCAGAAAAAGTGTTCCAAGAATCCATAAAGAAGAACAAACAACCGCTAAAATTACTATACCATAAAAAGATTCAAGGACACTAACCTGTAAGTGTGCAGAGCGCAGGTCTGCGCCACAGAAACTACAGCCTACCAAACAAGCATCTGCAATATAACAAGATAAATTTGAATCCAAATCAATTTATCTGCAAGTAGTGCAAGGTGCAAATATTATAAACAAGAAATGCAGCACAAAAACTTTCCATTCTTTCTCATTACTGTAGCTAAAACAGAACCATGAGCTTCTCTCAACAGAGGTTGGAATAAAAAATTATGAGAAATGATGCCATAGGTTGCTGTCTCTACCTCTGGAACTAAATATAGCAAACTTGTCCTTAACCGCATGAATGTAAGATGTCCAGAAAGCCCAAAAAAAAAAAAAGAGGAGAAATAATAAGGCATCCATGTCTTATGCAACATTGTTACATGAAATAATGTCACCAAGAAATACGGATAAACTAGATAGCATACAGTTATGCAGCAATGAAACGTACAGGAAATGGGAGTGCCTAATTGATACCAAAGTTAAAAATTCGGGATTACAGAGAATTTTTTTTGAGTAAAAGATGAAAATTGCCTTGGAGGTTTGCACTCTGAAGATTGGCACCAGCTAATAAAGCTCCACGAAGATTGGCTCCAGTAAATTCACATCTTCCCTAGGCAAGTTAAAATCATTAATAGACAGTTTATAACTATGGATATAATCAAGAAAATCCAGTATCACTTTAATTGTCTTACTCACGCAAGGTTGCATGGTGAAAATTGGAACTTTCAGCATCCACATCCTGTGATGAGAACAAAATGATTTAGTATTATTAATAAATCCTGAGCATGCTGCATGCTATTTAAGACAAGACAACACGATAGTTTGTTGTTTAAAACTTGCAAATGAAATTTCGTGCTTGAAAAACCACAATGCCAATCATAAGATTTCATAAGATGTTAACGAAATTGGTATTAGCACTTGCTCATGGCAGACATACCATCATATTAATGACAAGAACTAAACCTACCCGAAATTTTGCAGTCTGAAGATTTGCACGTGAGAAGAAAACACTTTTAAGGCAAGCATAGCTGAAGTCCACCTCCGATAAATCCTGCATATGTTATTAGGATATCATCAGAGAGACCAATATCTTAGACAACTATTACAACTGTTAGTAAGAAACAAAAGATGAATATGACATTTTATCATGCATCTCTCACCATATCACAGAGTTTCTCAGCAGAACCAATTAAAATATTTAAGCTACCACTAATAAGTCTTACAGCAATTACAAAACAACAGCAAAAACTAAACAGGAAACAAATAGACCATTCTTTGATAATCTTACAGAGAAGGCAAACAAGGCCAAACTTAAGTTACAATGACAGGAAGATAGCATGCAGTTCCCACTATCTACCGGCAAACAAAATCACTTCTCTATAAATCATAAAACTGTGGAATAAATGTAAAATTTGCTAAAGGCACAAATCCTTTTGAAAACCAATCGCAGGCATATAACAAAAAGTGTTCATATAAGAAAATCATTCAAACACCTGGAGTCAGAAAATATTACCAGTTTAGAAAGATCAAGGCCAGAAAGATTAATGCCTCGAAATCTGACTCTATCGGATTGGATGCACTTGATGATATCAGTTCGTGTCAATTCAGTATCTACCTCATTATCTTCCTTTTTCTTAAATAAAACGGCATTGATTCTCTCTATTAGTCCCTGAAATTCAACAAACAAAGATTCACAGAGTTCTTAAACAAAGTTATAGCATTTTGTTCATGCACGCACATTTAAATTGAGGAATAATCAACAGGATTTGCAAGTGAATGAAGTTCAATAAAGCAAAAATTTGAAAAGGGGAAAAATGTTTGAGTAAGACTCTCATGTACCAAGATTAGAAAACCACATCTGGGCTTGTGCATTTACTGTTTTCCTTAAAGTTGTTGCAAACAAAGCCTCATCTGCAGAACTAATGCATGACTTAGAACAGAAAGTTCTCTCTTTTGTCCAAAAATACAAGATTAAGGAATTATAATATTGCCAATGGTGGACTAGGCAAAACTATCACTGAAACGGTCACCCTTGTGATCCAAGTTCACTGCATATAGCAACATCTGGTGTCTCAAATAGAATTCCAGCAGCTCTCTAAAGCAGAGGTCAATAGAGTGGTATATGAAGCAAATGCACCAGAAATGCCCACCTTTATTGATTTCCAAAAACATTGATCTCATAAAATCATCTTGATTTAGAGTGTTACTTTCAACATTTTCTGACGTTCCATACATAAAGACCAAAAAGTAAACATAAAAAATGCGTCTCAAAGATTTAAATGAACAAATAGAACTGTAGATAGGACAATATTATGGTTTTTATTTGTTTATCCTGTACAACAGGAGGCAAAGGTAGGAGCTCAGGCTGGGCAAGTGACAAGTTTCAATTAGGTATTGAATGAAAATAATCAAAATAAAAAATTAAAAAATTAAAAAATTAAAAATTAAAGTTCACTTGAATTTATCAAGATCCACATTAAGTGACTTAAAAAAACATATGTTTATGAGACCATGCTTTACTCAAAGCAGGGTACTGCCCTATAATTTCTGTTTTATTCCCCACAAACTCGGTTTCAAAGATGTAACAACCTTTTAAATCATTTATGCACCCTCAGAGCACCAAAATCTAAAATATGCCTTTGATGGCAGGATGCATTCATCTTTAAAAGGAAATTACAACACATTTGTTTCGCTACATAGACTCGCAATTTGGATCCAACTGCAGTTCCTTTAAGACAAAAAAATGCAACCATACAACAAGCTCATGCTAGTTTTAAGAGAACAAAAAAACCATGAAGACAACTTAAAGAGTACCAATGTTAAATGCAAACCTATAAACATATTTTCCAAGGACCTAAAGATCTCAACCAAATATTTAATGCAGTAAGAATATGAAAAACCAAATGGTACAAACTACACAGGAACAATTCCAAATAACAAAGACAATCCATTCAAACAAGAAAATAAAGAGGCACATTAATGAAGTAGAAAAAATAAAGGCTTACGAGCAGTTGATAGTATTCTGCTTCCCGTAGAAGCTCCAAATATTTAGACTCTGTCAAAGTGGGAACAACACCATCCCTCAACCAATTTAGGACATGCCGAAAATGTTTTCCATCCCTATCAACAAACACATACCCCTGCACAATTTCAGTATAATCAAGGAACAGAATTCGATTAATACACTCAAGCGAAACGACATACTCTGCAGAACTCACAAACGAAAACCCCATCAACGCCAAAATCTTCGACACAAAATCACAAATAAAAAATAAAGAGGCAAAAAAAAGAAAAAAAGAAAAAAACGATTCAGATTCCCAGTAATATCAAAAACATGATCTGGAAAGTAATTTTAGAGGACGCGATTACCCTACACAGACGTTACAGCTTTAAATTGCATATGTTTAACCTACCACATACACATAGCAGCCAACATCAAGAATCAAGCAAATAAACATCCAAAATCATTGAATACAAAGAACACACAACACAACAATATACCTTGTCGGCATCGCGGCTGACAGTATGGCGACCGCTGAACATGGCTGCAAGCATAGAGTCAGGCTCGCGGTGAGTCAGCGTATCTACAGTCGTACAGAATTTCTTCCCTCCTGCGTATCAACACTGTTATAATTTTTATTACTTAAAAACCATTTATGTGAGGGAGGGAGGGAGAGAGAGTTACAGACCGATGTTGAGACGAACCATGGAAGGAGAATCGGAGCCGTTGGACATTGTTGTAACGTTAAGTCTGTGACGCGAGTGAATGACTCGTCACTGCGTGCTTCTCTTATACTTTCCACTCTTTTCAACTTTCTCATTTGGGCTCCCCTCTAGGCCCAAAATCCATGCCTTCTTGGAACTTCATTCCATTAATTATTATTTATAACTATTTATTGTATTATATATTTATAAATAAATTTTACTGAATCTATTTTTCAAGAAAATATATATTGGTGTTTTAAAGTCTAATCAAATAGACCTATCGTGTCTAACAAAATCAACATGTTCTAGAAACTCCTAGATTGTAAATCCCATTATAGATGATGAATCTCGTAGTACTTTGTGATTCAGTCTTCACATTATAATTTTATACATAATAGTAGAACTTCAACCTTTATCACTAATGTGAAGAGGAAGTGTATAAATCATTTAAATTATAAATGCATCATCAAAATATTCTTTATAAAGCATTATTATTATTATTATTATTATTATTATTATTAATTCTTTGTTACTAAATTTTGGTAGAGTTGTTTGTATATCTCCTTCATTTTCATTTTCATTTTTTTAATAATTACAAGGTAATAAAAAGCTTTTGACATCGATGATAAAAGGTTTACTGAAACTTAACAAAATTAAAACTACATGTTCATTTCAAAAGTCTATTCTTATAGTATTGAGAGATATCTACTTTCACAAAAAAGATTTTCTACACATATTGATATATGTATACGATAGAACTCCAATCCCTAAACAAGTGTGGAGAGAGTACATTAACCTCATCGCTCCTTATTGATAAAGGGATTCAAGTCTTACTTATAAAGTACTAGAAGGTTCCTCTTGTTTGTAAGAACCAATATTTGGACATCACTCTAATGCATTGTTTGAGCAAGTGACAACATGACCTTGCTCACCTTGGTGCTGGTGTTTTTATTTCAAAATAAGAATATAAAATTAGATGAAAAATGGTGACAAGGGAATGGATCAAGAACCTATCGAAATGTTGACGTTTGTAGGATAATTGGGAAATGCTTTATAGCATTATTTTCTACTTTTTTTTTTTTTTTATAAACAAATTTATAGCGTTATTTTTAACAAACTATTTCTTAGTGTATAACAAAAAAACATATATATAATAATTTTAGTATTTTCGAGATTCAAAGGCGAATTGAATACATATCACTTACATGTGTTTTGCGAATATAATTTTATTGAAAGTATATATAGTGGCACAAGAAATAATTTTGAAAAAGGTATTTAACACATATCATCTCTTCGCTCATAATTCAAGTAGTATGCATTTCCCGTTTACCTCTATAATGGTGGCTCGAAAGCAATTATCTTTAAATCTTAAAAGATCCCACACATTCAAATATCATATTTCAAGTACTTTATCTCATTATATAGTTATAGATCATCTGCGACATCAGTTAGGATGAATATTTATACAAAAATTTAGGTTCGGTAAATATTACTCTAAAATAGAAAATCAAAACTTGGAACCACAAGATACATTCGAATAAATTCAGCAGATCAATGTTACAGGCCAAGCAATGATGGCCAACAATGAAAACCAAAGCTCATCCAATGCTTTCTCAAGATAGATACCGTTCTAATATATACACACACACATTGGTCATTACACTTTCCGCAGGACATCTAGAGCATTTTCCCTTCTCTACCTAACTATGAATAACCTAGCAGAGTGGTTCCATCTTCCATGTAGCCTGTTACTACTTAATTTCGTCTTGCTTTTTCCAAATCAGGGAGATCTGCAGCGTACAAGGGACATAGTCAGATGCAAAATATTAATATTGTTTTCAAATGTTTCTGACATATACGTTCCTCATTTCACAATAGAATTGAACTGTGGAAATAGAAGACAGAAATTTTGTGCAGTTTTAGTTTCCGGAAAGAGAAGCTTGGTGTCTCATAAGGACTAAAAAAATACAACAAATGCTACATAGAAGATATACCTCATACCTCAAACAGTTGATAGTTAAAAATTTGGGTTTAGGGAAATATATGTTAATTTTGAAGATACAAGAGATTTTTTTTTTTTTATAAGAAACATAAACTTTATAAATAAGGAACAAAATTACAACTGTGGACTAGGGGTCCAACCTTACACAAACAAACCAAACAAACAAACCAAACAAAAATTAAACTATAGATTGATTGGAAAACCTATGACCATGCATATGTGGAAGATAAGTGACATATAAACTAAATGAGAGCTCATAGTTAAGAGTGACATAGATGTGATCAAGCCTAGAACTCACAAAGCATTCCTTCATCATCACTGCTTTCCTCATCTTCACCATCATACTGCAACAGAATACAATTCAAGTTACGTGATTGAACCAAAATCACAATGTTGATATAAACAGTGTCATCCAGTATCAATAAAAGGAGCAGCATGAACACTTACTGCATCATCGTCATCGGAGGGCATATCAGCTGTAAAGATCACAACAGACTTGGTCAGCTCCAATAAAATCTAACTCGAAAGCTAATGCTTCGAATTTCAAGAGAATGAAAAAGTAATTTAATAATTGAGATTTACATAAACAAAAATTTTATACAGGTGCACATTCAGATTGAATTTTTTTGATAGAAAACAAAAGCTTTATTAATAAAAAACACAGAAGTTACCAACGTGAACCACAGGTCCACTAACAAAACAAACAAAAACTAAAACAAAAAATAAAAACTCAATGAACAACAGCCTTCCAGTCAAGAAGAATCAGCAATACAGCATAACTTCTCTTCCACCCTGTAGATTCCTCTTTCGTTCTCTCCTATCCTAGGATTTTCTGAAACAGCATAATTACAGAAAGTAAAAACGGAAACAAGCCATCTGACAGCACAATTAAAGACCGAACTTGATGACATGACTACAGACATGATTGTGAAAAATAAACATATGTCTTCAAGAAAGATCTCCTTTACAAGATTCTCACTTGAATAGCTCTTTCATCTGAACACTAGCAGTCACGACCAGTTTTTCATGTTCACTTCTTTAGTTTACAAAGTTAATTCCTTTGCTCGCCTATATTTATCACTCCCCACCTCTAATATACAAAGTATTCCTAATAGAGAGTGAGGTGTTTGGAACGAGGTAGCAGAGAAACATTTAAATTGAAAAACTTCACATAAGATGTAGTGAAGCAGTTAACACAGAAAAACAATCTGATTTTCTTGCCACACTATAAATATTCTGATGGAGATAACAAGAAAACGAGTTAAAGGCACAACAAGGTCACTTAGACAGAAGAAAATAATAATAATAACACAAAAAGGTCATATAGGAACTAATTTTGAGTGATTGCATTGGTACTTGGAGGATTGAAAAGTATACATCAGATTAGGAAAGCTTGTATAAGTGATTGACCATACTAACATTTAAACAATCATATTGACATGTTCATATATTGCATGATGATTCAAGAAAAACCTACAGCGAAGCCTTGCGTGAACTCAGTAAGAAGTTTCACGTATCTTTAGCTGATGTGTCAAATTAGCTTAAAACACAAGAAGGCGCAATATTCATTAGAGTGCAGACTCTTCATTCTCATAAACAGTCAGGGCTGCAAACTTCATTGAGCAATTAGGAGAAGCCGTACACTTAACAAACAAACCAAAATAATAACGAACAAACAAACAAAAATAATAACGAACTTACAGTTAGACACTTCATCATCCTCATCACACCATTTGTTCCAATCAACCTTAATGTAAGGCGCAGGTTTCTCCTCCGATTTGAGAAGCCTCTTCCACCACCCTTTCTCTTCTTTCTGGACCGAGCACATTATGTTCCTCAACCCGACATTAGTTTTACATTTCTGCACCATGAAACAACACAACTCAAATCACCAAATACATCACCAAATCACAAACAACACAACTCAAATCAACACTATGTATTCAATTTCCAACTCCTATTTTCCATATCTACCTTCTTTTTCATTTTTTTTTTTTGTACTTCAAAAACAGAACAAAAATCAATCACTGAAACTCAACAAACATTAAAAAAACAACTAAAGTAATCAAGAAAAACCAATGAACCCAGAAAATGCAATTCAACAAACACTCTAAAAAACAAAAGAAAATGAATAAAAATCTATCCACCCAGAAAATGTGATTCTAAGAAGTTAAAGAAGTGAAAGCACCTCAGGTATGATTTTGCCGTAGAATTCTAAACTGAAGTCGAAGGATTCACCGTGGACTCCAACGGCGGAGAAACTGAACAGACCATCTGGCTCGGATTTGACGGAGATGTCTTTGGCGTCGGGCAATGCGACGGTCAAGTACACCTTGTCGGATCGCTGAGCCCAGAGAACCTCTGGATGCCGACTAACATTCACAAAACCGAAAAAAAAAAAAAAAACGATTTTAAAGTGAAAGAAGAGACATGAAACAAAAATGCTTGACGATGAGAGAGGGAGTACCTCATTGTGGAAGACGATTGAAAACGGCGGGTCGTTTGTTGATTGGAATTGGTATTCGAGGGAAAAACCTCTGCCATATGCTTTGCTGCTTGTGGGGGGTTTCTAGAGCTTGACAAGCAAAGAGAAACTTTAGCCAACTAGTCAATTTTGGTCAACTATAACACTTCTACGCTAAGAATTTTTTATTATTATTAATTTTAACTTTTTTGATAAATTTCACTTTCGTCAGCCACCCAAGGATAAATTAAAATCATTTGATTGATTTTAATATTCAACTTTATCATCAATATAGTGGATATAATTAATGGATAACGTTGTCAATGGGTAAAATAGTCAAATATTTTGGAATTATTTAGTCACAATCTAAGGAAGAACTAGTGATTGAATTTGAATTGTCAGACAATCAGGACTTAGTTCAATAGTTCAATTTATTTTCTAATTTTGTTTAATTATTTTTGATCTCCAACATCAATCATAAAGATAAATGGTGATTTTTTTTTTCTTTTATCTTTTTTAAATTTTGTTTGAGTTATGTTTTCATTTCTATTTTTCATTTTTATATGAATGATAGAGATTTATATTTTTAATTTTTAATTTTTTTTTTACTTTAAATTAAAATACCCTTATCAGAATAATAAAAAGAATCCTCTCACTTTTAAGTTTGATTATCGATCTAAACTGAGGAGTTTCTAAGGATGCTGAGCTAGAAATGAAACCATAGTTGAAAATTTACGAAAATGAAATTTACCCTTGCTTTTTTTATAGGGAAATTTCATCAAACTTTCTAAGTTTGTTTCAAAATCTATACCTTTTATTTGTATCATATTAATACTTTTTATTTTGTGATTGCAAGCATAACCGGTTAGTAAGTCAATGCTAAAATCCTTAATTCAAATCCCCCTTTCATAAGTTAAAAACAATATATACATATTTTCATTTTTATACAATTTGGAAAAAAAAAATCTTAGTTTTCTAATGTAGACTATTTTTGCAATCCTATTTATCAATCAATGATATCCAATTGTCTTGTAGTTAATGATGCTTCAGGGCCCATTTTTTCTCTTCTTTGTTTTTGTTATATGTATTTTTCAGACTCATTAAATGAGCTGGTAAAAGCCCAGTGAAGGCCCAATATGAAGCCCAATAAAGTCCAGCTCAGTCAAGGCCCATCAGACGAGGCCCAGGTGACTCTAGGCCCAGCGAGCTCTGCAGCTCGCTCAAGTAATTTCTTCAGTCTGCAAATAATGAGCTCATGTCACAGTTAGGATTTAGCTCGCTCGTAGATTCGCCTCATGCGTAGCTTGCTATGCGAGCTCCAGCTCACAAACCGCCATAGACAACAGCTCGCTCAAGAGCGTAATAAATGCAGTATCTTCCAAATATGGCAGATACCCAATCAAATCGTGATTCCTTCATCAGATATGGAAGTTTATTCAAATTCAAATTCAAATCAACCTTATCTCAAGATAATTATGGCAATTTCCTGATATTATTCCAACCGAATAGGAATTGTAATTAATTTATAATTCCTTTCCTGATTTTTCTGATTTTATTTAAACCATTTGGAAAAGTGTAATTAATTCATAATTCTTTTCCTGTTTTGTTGTACCAGAATTGTAATGTCTCTTTCCCTATAAATAGGAGGTTAAAATCATTGTAACATCATCAGAAAATAATTAATAATATACTGTCACTCTGCAGAATTTAAGAAATAGACAGTCGTGGACGTATGCCTATTATTGCTGAACCACGTAAAAGCTTTGTGTTCCTCGTTTTATTCTCAGTTATTGTCTGTGCTCTTTTTTGGTATTTTTGATTTCTCATATTAATTGCAGACATTGAATATTGAATATTCGTCGACTAAAATTCAACGTCGACAGTTTTAATATTAATACTTTACACAAAAAAAATTGTCTATCTCCACACTTGCTGAGACTTGATAAGTATCAACAAAACTTAAAAATAATAATAATAATAATAATAATAAGAGTTAAATACACAAATCTCCTTTAGATTAAGTTAAATATACATATATTAATATTTTATTTTTTTGTATATAATACCCCCTCATTAACAGTCAAATACACACATATTAATGATTGATGATTAATTATCAAAGGAGAATGAGAGGGTATTATGTAAAAAAAATAAAATATTAATATATGTGTATTTGACTTAACCTCGGAGTTTTGTGTATTTAACTCTAATAATAATAATAATAATAATAATAATAATAATAATAATAATAAGTAAAGTTCATTCAAGTCTCGATAATGTCAATACTTAATTTATTTATTTTTTAATAATTTTTTGGGTTTTTCATAGAGATATTTTTTCATATGTGAGTCGTCCAAGGCTCCAAGCGGTATTTTTGAGCAAGACGTGGTTATGGAGATATCTATATACCGGCAATGCACCAGGTGTTTGCATGCATGGCTACCCTAACGTGGCAGTCTGAGAAACAAACACATCTCCTGTCTCTTCCTCATTTATTGCTAGTTTTAACACTCCTCTCTCTTTGGAACAATCACAGAAGAAAACTCAGCAATCCTATTTCAGGAAGAAGACATTAATGATGCAGAAGAAGAAGCATTTGTCCTCCATTGCCAACGATGTCGTTCAGACCTGCGCCCTGTACTTATATCTCTCTCTCTCTCTCTCTCTCTCTTCTTTTCTCTTCTGTTGTTATGTAAATGTGTTTATACAACAATACAAACATGTACACGTAAAGGGACATTTAATTCTACAAACCTGTACGCTTGGCAGCATATATGGGATGGTAAAATTGTGGGAAGATTGTCTTTTGTTATTCTAAATAAGTTTTTGGTGGAAAGTAAGGATGTACATGTGGATAGTGTTTGTTTCTGGTTTCGCTTCTTGTAAAACAGTGCTTTTGGAGAAGTGCTTACAAGGTGTAAGCTTTCTTAAAAGAAGTTTGCTTTCTTGCAAAACCATTTGTGATTCAAGCGCAAGGGCATGTCATATTGCCATAATCCTCTAGTTGATTTGTCAAAAGGGGGAATATGGGTTTTATTCAAGCGTGGTCTTGAGTTTTGAAGTACATCAACAGGAGTGGTGCATCCACAATATAAAAATGAAAAGAATTTTTATACAAAAATAACCTTTTAGGCAAATAGTTTATTATACATATGTACAGTAGATGCTAAGTCAAATTTATGTAACATACATTTTCAATCCGAAGGCTTAAAGATTGAAGGGTGAGGATGTTTTGGATGTTTATTGTCTAAACAATCATTTGATTCCTAATGTGAAATGGAACGGCTCTTTTTTTTGACAAAAATGGAATGGCATTTTGTAACATTAGAAAGGAATTATAGTGTATATGCATGCATAAAATTTTAGTAATTGGTTTTATTTGGAGATGATGATTATTTTAATCAAAACATATAATGTTAATTATAACATGGAACTCTTAGTTAGTTGCAATTAATACTTCCAGGAAACTAGACACTTCGGTGGATAGTTTGATGGAAGAGTTTGAAGCAGGGTGGAAGCCTGAATACGGTGGTTACTCGAGGAAATTCGTGGAGTATTGCAGTGCAAAGACTCTCACTAACCTGTGTCAGAACATAGAAGAAAAGATTAAAGATGGAACGCTTAGTGGAGTCACGTTTGATATGATGCTCGCTTGGGAGATGCCTAGCTATGAGGATGAGGAGGCTCGCACGGTGAGCAATTGCCTTCCTGCAATTTGAATTAACTTTGCAATTGTAAGAATTTGAAAGGAAGAAACTAGTTTTCTGGACAATAATGTAACACAAGAAATGATATAGAATACATATATACATGTTCATCATGAGAAACCGTATTGAAAATGATCTAATAAACCCCTTTCTTTTCAATTACAACATTGTGTTTATCTCTACTAAGTATGCTTCATGTAACGGGTACTGAAGTTGATCAAATTGTTCATCCTTGTAGTTAGTATTGTTTCGGTATTTCTGCAGGAGTGCATTGGAAAGGAGACAGAGGATGGTCGAAGACCATTAAAAGACAATTCAGAACAAGATGAAACATCTCTTTTTTATACAGACCTCATGCCACTGCTTGTAAGTTTTCAAACTATTATACATATCAAGCATGTCTACGCTATGCTGATAATATAGCTTTTCAATTACATAGCATTAATTTTTTATTTGTCGATGAAATGAAATTTTGTGCTATGTTCATAAGCTGGAATGACACAATTGAACCCAGTTGCTTCTGTTGTAAATCTTATGACTACTTCTTGTTTATGTTTGTTTGGACTCATAATTTATTGACACTGTGATGGTAGGCTGATCATGAGCGTAATGTTGGAGAAGATGCATTTGTGTGGTTGGCATCATTAGTTCCATTAGGTGCAGATGTCGTTAATGGGAGATTTACATTTGAAACTCTAAATGCACCAACAGGAAACCGGCTCCATTTTCCTGCATATGACATATTCTTAAGAGAAATTGACAAGTAAGGCTTCTGACTCTCTCAGGCACCAATTTTTCACTCCACAAACTTGGATCCCATTTGGTTTATTTAAATTTTTGAATATGGATGGGAACACTGAAAGTGACTTATTTTAAAGCATTTCTATAGTTATATGCTCAGTTCTATTTGAATACCAGAGGGAAACAGAGAATTGGCGACATTACTAGAAATTTGTAACTATAACTTATATGAAACATTTTTTTCTATATAAAAACAAATGGAGACACCTCATTGCCTTATAGTTAATAAACATTAAGAATATGTATGCAATTGAAAGGGCTCTACCAACAACTCTTCCACTCTCTGGTGAATTCTTGAATTCTTAGATGCGTTAAACATTTGCAAAAACAAGCAACTCCTAAGGGCGTGGAACTAGCTGATGATGAATTTATACTGCATGTGGAGGGGACAGCTAGCACGCAGAGAGTAGTGCGGCATATTGGCAAAAGAAGTTGGCCCGGTTAGTTTTAAAATTCTTTGATGAGCTTTATATGTGCTCAAATCCTACTACTTCATGCCTTTATTTATCTATTTAAGACATTGTTACTCAAATATTCTGACCATATAATTGTTGTTTTTCCAGGTAGGTTACACTGACAAATTATGCTCTCTACTTTGAGGCTTCAGGAGCCATAACATATGAAGATGCAATAAAGATTGACCTTTCAAAAGATATTGAACACAGTGTTAAACCAACTGCTACAGGTCCATGGGGTGCTCCACTTTTTGACAAAGCCATAGTCTACGAGTCCCCTGAATTGTAAGGATATTTTTGCTTATGGGAATTACTAATATTATTATCATTAAAAAGGCAACAAGTGTTTAATGCAATTTTGGGGATACATGCCACTTTGCTCGGTTATGGTTGTTGTTGCAGTTGTTTTATTTTAAAATGATGATCAGCTCATCCTTTTAACATGTGATTGCATGATTTGTGATTCTTGCCTTCCAATGTTCTAGATCAGAGGGAATTGTGCTGGAGTTTCCAGAGTTAACTAGCTCCACAAGACGTGGCCACTGGCTGGCTCTCACGAAGGAGATTATGTTAATGCACCAATTCTTATTAAAATATGAGGTGGAATGTCTGATACAAGCATGGGAGATGCATGCAAGGACAATTTTGAGCATCATAAGGCTTCATGCAGCTAGAGAAATGCTAAGAATATCGCCACCAGATCCCTCAAAGTTCTTGATCTTTGCCTTGTATGACGAGTTACCTAAGGGTGACTATGTACTAGGCGAGCTTGCCGAGAGTCTGAAGAAAGTTAATCCAGGGCACCCTTGTAGTGGTAGCTCAATATTAAGAAGTATGAATCTGTCACTTTCAATCGTCTCAGCTGTAGACACAAATGAGGTGGTGGGCGATGAACATGGAAGTGTAACTGATGACAGTCCCACCTCACTGGAGGCTGCTATTAATCAAACTAGAGAAGAAGCAAAGGAAATTGAAATGGCAAAATCCACCGCTGAAGTATTGAAAGAGGAAGGGATCAGTGACAGCGCCATCGTTCTTATGGTAAGTTTCCGCTTCCAAATTATGCTATATGCTGGTCATTCAAGTTGCACTCATAACATTTTCTTAGTAGTGATTTTCAAGTTAAAGTGATTTTATTTTTCTAATAGATGTTTTACATGATTTAATGATTTAGGTGCTTCTAAAGCCACTTAAAAGTGTTTTACCTTGGTTTCAAGAAATCATTTCATGGGAGAAACCGGTAATGACCCTCATCGTGATTGCTGCAACTTTACTCATTCTCTACAAGTAAGTGCACCCTATCCTTAGGTATCAAAAGTAATTAGAGATGCATATTAGTTATCTTTATTATCTTTTAATTTGTGATAACCTCTTGAAATAAAAACGATATCTTGGCAATGTAGGGAGTGGGTTCTGAAGTCCTTAGCTGCTGCTTTGTTCTTGGGAGTAATGAGGATGCTTCAAGCAAGACAACGAAGGTTACAAGACAAATACGATGAAATAGTAGTACCCACTGCTTCTGACCAATCTACAATGGACAACATAGTGTCAGCTCAATATGGGTTGCTTACCGTTCACGAGATACTGCAGGCAGCAAACATTACAATTTTGAAAGTATGGTCGATATTAATTTCAAAGGCGCATAAGGTACTCACTGTGATAACTTCTTTCTTTCATCTACGCAACTAAAGATTGCCTTCAATTGATTGCATTAATTACCTACCAAAACACAAAAGAAACAAGCTATGCTCTGATTTTTCTTTAAACTTCATTGGATTCAATTGCAGCATGCAAATACCGTGATGATCGCGATGAGTGTGATAGCCATATTATTAGCTGTGATTCCATTCAAGTTCATTCTTATGGCTGGAGTGTTATATGGCTTTATTATGAACTCAAAGATAGGGAAGCTCATGGAAAATGAACAAGGCCACAGACGGTTGAAAGAGTGGTGGGATTCGATCCCAGTCATCCCAGTTCGAGTAGTCGACAAAGTTCCAGACTCCCCCAAATAGATTTTGGTAGCAACTGCATTGTCATGGTTCTGCTATAGCTCAATTAGCACAAAATTAGTCCTCATAAGTTCCCTTTACAGAAATGTGTAATCTACTTTATAGAATAAACACAGGAATAGACAAACATCTCACCAGAAAAAAGTACCACAGCCACACCCATTTTGTTGGATCCTATACCAGTATAAATTCAGTAATTTTTTTCTTTCGTTTTGTAATAAACAAAGTTTTGGATCCTAGACTACAGTAATTTGTTTCATTTTAAAATGAAACAAATTTGAATAAATTGCTTCTCATGAGTGTGTTTGTATTGCTCTATCTGTTGGAATACAACTTGACATTTCATTTGTTGGTATATACCTGTAACGAAGATGAGCATAATTAAATTTGGTAACGAAATGTGGTTATTGTTGCTTAACTTCCAAGTTTTGTTTGTTAGGATATATTTTTCAGTCACCTTAAGTAAAATTGAGCTTACAACAGATTTACTAGGATAAGGTTTCAGTTTAAAACCAATATTTTTACCTCAATTTGTTCTTATCAATAAATTGTTAATCATTTAATTAATTTCTTTTTGATGACATGTGAGTTTGAACATGTATAATCAATGCTCCTTGAATATTCTACATGTGATTAAAATCACATTATTATATACGTTTAACTAATTGGTTCTAACCCTCTTATGTAGCTTACCCATTTCCTCTCACACACACATATATATCATATAATTAGATTATATAAACACATACTTTTCATTACTTAATGAACAAAAGTACATGTCAAACACAAGTACAATTATGCACAAAACTTATCCAAAACGTATATATCATAAATTTAGTGATGAACTTTTAGTAAAAATTTATATAATAACTTATTGAAATAAAAAATTACATGAAAACAACATTTTCTCACCATACCATTATTATCAAAACTAACAAAATTCAGTTAAAAAAAATGCATGTGGCATGCAATGTGGGGCACGTGACAGATCAAACTATAACTATAAACTTACAAAGCCCCACTCCCCGCTCGCCCCCCCCGCTCCCCCCCCCCTCCCCCCCCCCCCCCCCCCCCCCCCCCCTCTCCCGCCAAAAAAAACGAAAAATCTGAAAGCAAAAATAAATATATAAAAACAAAATCGTTTTCGTTCTCAAAACCCTAGCCCTAAAAAACCCTAATAGTGTGTTTACTTTACTTAGAGGAATTGAAATAGGAATAAGAATAACTTGGAATCAGAATGAAGTATCAAAATCATAATAAATTGTTTACTTTAACTGCAAGAATTGGAATCGGAATCAACAGTATTCTCATTAAATTGTTTACTTTGCTTTGGAATTGGAATTGATTAATTGTAAGTTACAAAAATATCTTTTAATTAAAATTATGAATTAATTATAATAATATGTAGTTTTTTATTATAATATGTAGTTGTCGACGTTGATATTTGGTCAACGACGGTTCAAAATTCAATACCTGTAATCAATGTAAAACAAGCAAACACAAGAGAAAAATAGAAGACAAAGAAGAAGAACAACGCACAAGGGAATTTTTACGTGATTCAGTAAGTGTATTTACGTGTTTCTTTGATAATTTCTGCAGAGTAACAGTATATTATTGCTTGTATATTTTTCTTTGTTACAATGAATTTCAGCCTCTTTTTATAGGAAGAGACGGTTACAATTTGAGTTAAAATAAAGTAGGAAAAAAATTATGTATTAACTACATTTCTTAATCAGTTAGCACTGAATCAGGAAATTGTTCTGTCAAATCAGGGGTCACATTTACTAAGTTTGAATTTGAATTTATTTCCAATTATGGTAGAAGAATCACGATCAATTTCGGTTACTGCATTTTTGGAAGATTTCCTTATTGAGCTGTTCATTGTGCGAGCTGTAAACTGCATTAGACGATCTCGAGCTAGATCTCGTTCAGAGTAACGAGCTGTGCATATTGCGAACTGAGTAACATTGGTAGCGACCTGTGAATAACGACTGTGATGCGAGCTCGCTCATGCGAACTGTAGAGCTCGTATAGGCTTGATGTTGATAAACCGGGCCTTATCTGCTGGGCCACTTCATTGGGTTGATTTATTGGACTTCTACCAGACTTTTACCAGCCCATTTACTGAATATGAAAAATACCCATAATAGTAGTTTTAATATCAAATAAAAAAATTGTATATTATAATAAAAAAGCTACATATTATTTTAATAGTCCATTAATCTAGTGTGCAATTTTTTATTATAATATACAATTTATAGTTTTTTTTATATCAAATAAAAAGTTGCATATTATAATAAAAAAAATATATTATTTTAATAGTCTACTATAATAATTAAAAATTGGTGATGAAAAATCAATGATATGTAGTTTTTAATTATAATATATATATATTTTTAATATCAAATAAAATAAGTTTTTATTTTTATTTTTTATTTTTTTAACTTTTCATCTTGAGAAGGAGAGTCTCAAGTGAATCGAAGAAGATGAGATTTTTATTCCATAATTCTAAATTGATGTGAGACCCACAATTTCATTCCTATAAAATGAATTTTAAATAAATAAACACTTTCAATCAATCTTATTCCTCGTTTTCTTTGTCCACGTATGGATATATGAAGTAAACACACCATAGGCCATGGCCACAAACCAAAAGCCCTAAAAAAGGAATCTTGATCATCGCAATGAGCCATGAAGACGAT
The DNA here is from genome assembly GCA_019925255.1 of Litchi chinensis. NCBI lineage: Eukaryota > Viridiplantae > Streptophyta > Magnoliopsida > Sapindales > Sapindaceae > Litchi > Litchi chinensis. The sequence goes on from CM034466.1 coordinate 22,309,326, forward strand.
GAATTGCGAGCTCAGAAGGCGACCCAGTCGTTGCAGAGCCTGACGACGTCGCTCTCCAATCTATCGTCGTCTTCTCGAACAATCCCCACTGATAGAGACTTCCATTTCTACTCCAACTTCCCCGAATTCAGCCTTCCGATCCGGGGAATCCCCACCCATAGTTTAAAATATCCGTGATTTCCGCGATATTTCCGTCGATATTTCCGTAAATCAAGGGTACCGATATTGATAAGGGGTGTAATCTCCTATCTGTAAAAATATCCTGGAAATATCCGAAAATGTCCGCGATATTTTCGTAAAATATCCTTTCTGTAAGCGTGTAGTATAAATTTTACAAAATATCAAGGAAATTTTCGGAAATATCCGTAAAATATCAGTGAAATATCTTGAAAATATCGGTTAAATTTCCATAAAATAAAAGTGAAATTTAAGCTTTTCAAATAAGAATTTGTTAAGTTTTTATCAAATAAATAAAATAAGTTTTCAACCCACGTGAGGAATCTCATTTTCATTAGGAAACTTGCTATGCGAATTTTATCTCAAACCGCCTCATCTTCAGCATGTGAGAGAAATTGGAGTACCTTTTCACTGATTCATACAAAGCAACGGAATTGTCTAGCATATGAGAAATTACAAAAACTTGTGTTTTGCTACTATAATATGAAGCTTAAAATAAGAGACATGGAGGCTGTGGAGGATAAGGTTGCAGAAACAGAGTATTTGGATCTTTTAGACATTTTAGTGGAATCAGGAGAAGAGAATGAGAATCAACTCTCTCAATGGGTTCGTCCACTACACCTTGATGATGATGAAGGTAACCCTAATCCCTAAATTGCTATAAGTACTCGTGAATATGGAATCAATGTTGAACATGTGTTATCTGAAGAGGTTACAAGTAGTAGTGGAGGTGACCCATGGGACATGGGAATGCACGGAGAGGTGCGTAGGTCCAGAACTAGCTTTCATCTAGATGATCATATTGATGGAATTGATAATGAAGACATTGGTAACATCGCAATGCGAGGAGAGGTGCGCAGGTCCACAACTAGCTTCAATCAAGATGATCATATTGATGGAATTCATAATAAAAACAATGGTGCTGATGATGGTGATGATGATGATGATGATGATGATGACAACGACAACGACAATGATGATGACAATGGAGGAAATAATTATGCTTTTACTCAAAGAAATGATACTGATACAGGTTTGTCATTGAACTCATTTACTTGTGAAAAACAATACACTCATTGCACACAAGATGAAGACCATGGGTGTAGAGCTGCGGGTCCAGGCATAGGGGATATTGGTAAGGATTATTCAAGGAGAATCCATCAAATGCAGTTAGGGATGTCATCATCCAATGAAGATAACATTTCAACTACTTTTGAATCTATGAGTTTAGGGACTAGTGATGATGGCCATAGAAGTTTTGGGATCTCCAATGATCCTTACACACAATTTCCTATCTATGGACAGATGGTGGAGAGAAATCAAGAAGTTTATTTATGGCATGTTCGTGATTATATTCAAAATCATTCAAATTATATATCATGGTATCAGTATTGTATAAATGTAGATGCTAGCTATATCATGTATGAATTACCTAGGACTTCATTTTGGTATTAAAATTTACATAATTTATGTAATGCAAATTAATTGAAAAGTTTTAATGGAAGTTTTTTATATTTTCATATATCTGCTCTATATATTATATCCATATTTATTCTTTTTAGTTGTTACTTCTTAGATAAAATATAGTTTTTTTTAAAATATAGGGAGAACTTTATTCTAATCCCTATGTTTTTAAAAAACTTCTCGTTTTTAAATGCGAATCCATTTATAGTCTTCATGGTCTTTTACTTTTCAAAAACTCATCAAATTAGTCATTCTGTTATAATTTTTAATAAAAACATAGGGACCAAAATGAAGTTCTCTATTAAACATAGGGACCAAAATGAAGTTCTTTATATTAAACATAGGGACCAAAATGATGACAGAATGACCAATTTGATGAATTTTTAAAAAGTGAAGGACCATGAAGACTATAAATGGATTCGCATTTAAAAACGAGAAGTTTTTTAAAAACATAGGGACTAGAATGAAGTTCTCCCTAAAATATAATATGGTTTTTGGTTGTAGAAATGATTATTTTAACATTACTAAAAGTTTCATTAAAAAATATTATGTTTTTAACTAAATTTCCGTACTTTTTGTAAATTTTACATAATATCCGTCGATATCTCCAATTTCCGTCAACATTTCCGCCGAATCGTAGTACCGATATTTCCGTCGATATTGATATTTTCAACAATGTCCCCACCCACTCCGAGTTGGCGCTCGAGTCCATTGGGTCCTCCCAAATTTGGGCCCGGCCCATCGACTACTCGGCGGCCCAGGTCGAGTGGCCTACTCCTACGATTGGCTCAATAACGTCAACGACGAGGCGCTCGAGCGCTTCGACGCGACGGTGGTGATTTGGAGAGCGGCAGGGGCAAGACCGAAAACGGGTTCCAGTTGGTTTCTGGGAAGAAGAAGAAGAGTAGTGAGTCACTTGGCCGCTGAGTCGACTCAGGTGCTAGTCCAAGGACGATGATCGGCGGTGGTGAGTCTGTGAGTGTGAAAGTGAAGGAAAAGAAAGGGAAGGTCCCGTTTCGTATACCGACGATAAAAAGACCTCAAGAAGAGTGTAACATAATTGTTAACAATTGGAATTTGCCTTTTCAACATGTTTGGTTACAGAGGACTGAGGATGGCCAGCATTTGATTCACCCTATCGTTGGTTTCTTGTTCATGGGGTTCTCATGTTTTCATTAGTTTGTTTCTTGATAAATTTAGTTTCTTTGATTTCAATTGAACAAGGCCTATTACTGTTTTGATTCAAGAAGCATTTTTTGCACTTAAATGATTTTTTTTTTTTTTTTTTTTTAACTTTGTGTATTCGGTTCGTAGTCTACTTTTTTGTTTGTAATGGTAATCAGCGTTTGACCTATTCATTTGGTTTGAGCTGCTTGGGACTTCCACTTATGAATTTTATTTCTTCAGTTTTATTTAACTGTGGCTGGTTGATGAATATTTTATGCTTATCTTACTTTTGGTTTTGTTTTGGTGTTTGCTTGTTATTTTTTCATTCAACTATAACATGACTTAAGTCCATGTTTAATCGTTTTGCTCACTCGGTCTATTCTTTTTACTTTTACTTTTGCTGTAACATGGCTTATAATTTTTTTTTTTTTTTTTTTTTAAATGTTGTTGATCAACTGTATAGGACAAGGTCTCTGTTCTGGATTCTGCAGATAAAGATATAGGGGATGTTGAGCCTGCAAAACCCGCATCAATTGAGGAAACCCCATTCACGATGGTTCAGGAAGTTAAAGATTTGAAGGAGTTGGCTTCTAAATTGCAGAGTGTAACTGAATTTGCGGTAAGGTCTGACTGCTCTGACTTATAATTTATTGATACGTTCAAGAAGACTTGTTGGTCTAAATGTATCATGTTGTTATCATCTTTTCTGTGTCATCTGGTCATGATTTCTTCTTTAAAAGAAAAATTTATGAAAATGATACGTGTACAGAATTGAGAGGATTCAATTTAATTGAGGTGCCAAGCCCTCTTCTAATTTGCAAGTGTTATGGTGCAGATTGAGGCTTTTAAATTTTACTTGCTAAGTATTATAAAAAAAATTTACAAAGATGATATGAACGTTGGAAATTTCCTTTTTAGTTTCAAGATGTAATCCAATTGTTTATTTCCTTTTGGTATTAGTCGTGGATGTTTTAAAAATAATATGTTATCTTGAATGGAGGCTATCTTGTTGGCTGGATTATTATTCTTTTAGCACGAAATTCTGAATCCTGTATTCTTACTTTCTCATTGTAAAATAAGATGTCTTTGAGAGTCTTATAATATTGGTCTAACTTTTCCGTAGGTTGACTTGGAACATAGTCAGCATTGATCTTTTCAAGGACTCGCCTGCCTGATGCAAATTTCTACCCGAACCGAGGATTTTGTGGTAGACACTTCAAAGCTTCGCATTCGTGTCAGCCCATATCTTAGACAAGTCTTTAAAGACCCTACCAAGAAAAAGGTTGGTCTCTTCACAATGCTTCACTCTTGGCTTTATAACATAGCTACTACATTTTATGATAATATCCAATTTAATTAATTAGGTTATGCATGGAGCAGATTGGGATATCGTTTGGCTTCAAAGGGACTTCCGCATACATATTTACAATATGTTTGACACTAGAGAGGTTTATTCTTTGCACCCACCAACTACTTTGAAATTTTGGATTTTATTTGGGAAATCTTTCTAGCTTTGATCTGAGAATTTGGCTGTAAGAGACTGCATATGTGATCTAATTTGCAAGTCTTTGGGCAATTTATCTATCATTTCAAGTTTGGCTTCAGGAAGCAACATTTGTTAGCTTTTGAACCCATTTAGAATTTATTTTGTAGCATCTCCTGCTTGGGCTATATATATTTATTTATTTGCAAAGGGTGGTGTTGAATTTTTTTTTTCCCCTTTTAATGGGGTTCTGTTGGATGGATACCATGATTCCGATAGTTTCTTAGTGATGTTTTTAATTTATTTTAAATATTAGTGTCATATTTATATAGTTGATATTTTAAAGTGATTGTGGGAGTTTCTTTTTTTCTCTCATCCTCAGACCTCGAGAGTCCTGAAATTCGAGAGAAATAGTTTGGAGCATCTTCTGCAACTCTTTTGTGGAGTTGCTGCCAACAAAGAGTGGGTTCCTTTAAAATTCTATGATCTGATTCTCTGTATAGTTTTCTTTCCTTCTTTCTTTTCTTCCCTACTATTACCTCAGTTCTAGTTTACAATCCTTCGTTCTCTCTGAAATTGAGCTTTCAACTCCTTTCAGGTACCAGAATGCTGATTGGAGATTGCAACCTCTTCCTGATGATATGCTTAGGTAAATATAGCTTGTCCATTCTAAGTGTATTAGTTATATTTGTAATCCATTTCAATCCTATGTTAGGGTTTTCATGGGTTTGATGGGTTGTTTAGTTGTACTCCATCATGTAATCTAATTAATTTACTTGTGATGGCAGATATGCCAGAGAAGATACTCACTATTTGTTGTATGTATATGAATTGATGAAAATTAAACTATTTTCAATGCCTAAGGAGTCAGAAAATGCTGATGCTCCTTTGATAGAGGTGCAATTGTCAGTGTTTCTTATTTTTATATGCATTTCTGTGACAATGAAGACACCCATTTTTAAGTGATTTATCCTTTTTGCTCTCCTTTGTGCCATGTATTATGGACTATCGTGTCTAGAGATTGGAATGTAGCTAATCCCAACTAGTGATTATTGGTTTTGAACTGTCCTTTGGTGAAGTTGCATTTGAGGTTATGCCTAGTAATTTTTAAGATTTTTTTTTTTAAAATCCTAATTGTTTAAACTTGTTGCAATTACAAAACCATGTATGTGGGTGTTTGTTGGGTTAGGGACCTGTGAAAATTTTCAAGTTTGATTGCTTTCCATCTAAATATAGAGAAGAATGGGCATGGTGGGGATTCGTAATGTTTCTTAGTACTTACTATGTATTTTTATTATGGACTGCAATTTTGTTATGTTGAACAAATTTTGTTTGTTTGAAACAGGTGTACAAATGCAATTATGATGTATGTATGCGGCTGTATGAGAAAGAGCTTTTAACAGAAATTTCATATCTCTCCATATATGGGTTTGTTCCGTACTTTCTCAACTAAGATGTCATATACCTGCATGACTGAAACAGATGTTAATCAGAATTTTCTTATCTTCTTATGTTGATATAGGTTGCAGGTGGCTGGTTTAAATGCTCACCAGCTTCCTATTGTCACAGTAAGTTGTTACTTCTTTTTGTATCTATATCACCAACTTTTATAGTGTAAATAATTTATGCATGAAGATTATAAGCCATAGGAGATGTTCTATCTGCAAATCTGGTGCCTTGACTGACATTGATTAAGCCCAAATGCCACCATTTGTCATAGGAATTTACTGAGGACTCTTATTTAAAAATGAAACTGAGTGGATAGCAGTAGAGTAGAATTAACTGGTTTGACACGTCATTATAAATTTATAATAATGGTTTGAATGTACCTTTAGTTATCTACTATATTTCCTCATAGATTTCACTTAAATGGCTTGCAGGGGCTTTGTGAAAGGCGTGATGCTATGGCCCGTGCAGATGATGAAAGTACTGGTTATGTATTGCCAAACAAAACACTTATTGAAATTGGTAGAGACCTGTTCAGTTTCATGAGATGTTATCCATATTTTAGACGTTATTTATTTGATAATTTTGTTTTCTTTTTCTTTTTGTCTTTTTGTGGTCAAAGCCAAACAGATGCCTCTTACTCCTAGCAAGTTATGTTGAGTACTGAAATCAAGGCTTCTATATATTGAGCGCAATCTTGGCTCGGTGGTTAGCATTATTAGGAATTCTATGCAAAATGCTGCTGCATTTGAAGCTGCTGCTCAACAGTAAAAAGAAGGATGCATTGAAATTGTAAGACCTGCATGCACATTTTGATGATCTTAATGTAGTAATGATATGGCATTGAGCTTTTTTCCTGAATCTTTATGCTTGTGAACCTTGAACTGATTGCACGCATAAATTTATTTTTCTATGATTTGATTAGCATGGACTAGGATAACAGTCCATTTATTATTCTAATTTGATTCTTATTCATGCAACATTGCCAGCTGGTTGCTCGTCTATGAAAGCAATCAAGAGAGTACATTTTACACTTGTTTCTTGACGGTTGTATTCTAACGTACTGGATAATAAGAAAACATGAATGAGAGTAATCAATATTATAATGCTTAATTAGACACTGAAAAAAGAAAATTAATTTGAATGTACCAGTTCCTGCTATACCTAGTTTGTTCCTTGTGGAATCTGATGAGACATATTAGAATTGCAGTCTGATAAAGGGACTATGAATCGCTAATAAATGTTGGTACTTGGTAATGCCCTTGTTCCTGATAGTTACAATGATCATTATATTATTCACTGTTTCATGTGTCATGTTAAATTGTGAAGCAATTTTGCACTTAATTTTTTTTTTTAACTGCCAAAAATTGTGAGGCAAGTAGTGGACGGGAAGTATTTGGTTTAGGAAACAAAAGTCAAGCAGTGGACGGGGAGGATTTGGTAGTGAACGGGAAGTATTTGGTTTAGGAAACAGAAGGCAAGTAGTGGACGGGAAGTATTTGTGTGTACTTTTCAAGATAGCTAAAGCTTTTGAAAGACGCAAAAACTTTATATCAATTCTATCCAAGGTTGAATTGTCATATCCAAATACAAGTTCAAGTGGGGCAAGTATTTGTGTGTACTTTCAAAGATAGCTATAGCTTTTGAAAGACTGCAAAAACTTTATATCAATTCTATCCAAGTTTGAGTTGTCATATCCAAATACAAGTTCAAGTGAACGGGAAGTATTTGTGTGTACTTTCAAAGATAGCTATAGCTTTTGAAAGACGCAAAAACTTTATATCAATTCTATCCAAGTTTGAATTGTCATATCCAAATACAAGTTCAAATTGCCTCCCATCGTAAGTGGCATGGGTTTGACACCACACCCTTAGGGATGACAATGGATCGGATCGGATTGGATCGAGTTTTGTCATTTCCGAACCCGATCCGAAATTTTTTAAGGATACTTCAAACCCAACCTTTGTTCCAAACGGATCGCTATTTTCTGCCCCAAACTCAAATCCAATTTGAGGGACTTGTCCCAAACCCGACCCGTTGACTCGATTTAATTTTTAACTAAAACAAATATGTAAAAAAAAATAATAATAATAACAAATATCAAAAGATTAACTACATTTATGATGAAATGTCATTACACAATCAAAATATTAATACTACATAATCATAAATACCAAAATAATAGCAACAATATAATCAAGTTTCATTAAAAACAATAAATAAATAAATAACTGTAAACATTACAAAAATCCATGTTAAAATTCATCCCAATGCTTGCAAACATGAACCTATAACCCCCCAAAAAAAAAACTTGAGTTAATAAATTTTAATGTTACATAAAAATAATATTAAAAGTGTAATATATAATTATCATAATTTACCTATTCACCATCACCATCATTATCTTCTTCATAACAATCAACTTGTTGAGTTTTTTTTATCTAACTCTACACATATGTACAAATAAAATATGTTAATCAATATCAGATAAATGCAATAAACTAACACTAATTTAAATTTTATAACTTTCATATCTCGCTTTTTAGTCAATAACTAGTTTTATGCACACATTAATGCTTCTAATGTGTTTGGATGTAATTTACTATGATATGGACTAACCACTCTATCACCAATATTGAAGGTTGATTCTAAAGTAACTGTTGATATGAGAATGGTATAAACATCTCTAGCAATTCTAGCCAAAATAGGATACTTACTTCCATTTGTCTTCCACCACATAAGAATATCTAAGTTATCGCAATTTGGTAAAACCTTTTCATCCAAATAAGCATCTAACTCTGACTTAGAAAAAGTTTTATCATGTTCACTCACATAATCATCATAATTTGCCAATCGACCAGCTTTTCTTTTACTTGACAAACGAGACGAAGAGTGATAATAACTAGAAGAACTTTAACCTGTTTAAGTGTAACGCGCCAAATTTTCTCTATTTAAGAGAAATGAAAATATATCGGGATTAATAGTATTTTTGGACGGAATAGTATCCGCGTGAATAGTGAATATTTCGAAAAGTGGACCCTGAAGTCAGAAAACTCTAAAATAAGTAATGGACTCTAAGGAAACTGAAACAGATAAAAAAAATGAGTTTGTTTGAGGTAAAATAGAGCAGTTTCAGATCTGATCAAAAATTCAGAAAGATTTTCGGAAAAATTTAAAAATTTAGAGAAATGTCAAAATGAATGTTAAAATGCTCTAAAAGTATTTTAGAAACTCAAACGACACTTTCGAAAGAGATTCGGATGGAAATAGAATCAATTTAGAAATCGTTGGAGGTGATTTAGTGAATTTAGCGAAAAGCCGAAAAGAGGTATGGAATGACTTTTAAGAGTCACTGAGGTTATTAGGAGTAAGTACGCAGTCCGAATATAGGCCCTGGTGAATTTTGAAAGGATTTTGAAAAAATCCCAGAAAAGCTGAATTTGGACGTCCCGGAAAAGTCAAATAAAAAGAGACAAGAAAGGATAGACATGTGGAGCAAGTAACCATGAAAATCTGACATGTGGCATAAGAGAATTGTAAATTGAGTATGAATTTAAAAGGTTGTGTGGTAGATTTTGGGATTTAAATTGTGACTTTTAGGTGATTGAATTGGAAGGAAAGAAGATCAAGAATGGGATGTTAAAAATGACATGATTATATTTAATTATAAAAGATATATACAATAACATTTTTGTAGCATCCCAATCTAACTGAACTCAAGAGATTAATTGAAATTTAATTTTTTTATTATTAATTTGGTCTGATTTCAGTTTTAGAAGTACAGAAGTTTGTGGATAAATATCCTATTGAAGAATATTTTTGAAAGAAATTAAGAAAATTGGGTTAAAAGGAAAAAGATCATAGGGATTAAAATGAAAATTTACATGTGTTGAAAAATATATATATATATATCTATAAAATAAAATAATAATAATCAATAGAATAACAATATATAAAAATTAGTGGTGGGATCCACTTGAAGAATATATATATATATATATATATATATAGAATTGTTAATGGATTGTGATGGAGAAAAAAGTATATATATAAATTTAAGGGAGTGGGTCTCATTGAAATAAAAGAATATATATATATATATATATATATATGAATGTGTGGCTGTCGATTGAAAAAAAATAAAATAAAATAAAAAGAAGATATAAATGTGGCGTGAGGCAGTGGAGGAATGTGTTTATATATATATATATATGTGTGTGTGTGTGTGTGTGTGTGTGTGTGTGTCTTTAGAAACAATGAAAAACAGAGACACATAAGTTGTTCTGTCGAACAGCAGGAGAAGAAAAAAAAAATAGCAGGAGCCAAGAAGGAGGAAAGGAAGAAGAAAAGAAAAGAAAAATATTTTGAGGGGTGGATCTAGAATGATAAGAAAATCAAAGGAGAGCTCGTTTTAGATCCAAAAATAAACAAAGAAATTATGTGAGTGGAGTGGATAAGCTATAGAAAAGACCCAAAAGGTTGGTGTACACTTACCTTAAAAATTCAATTTTTTTAGTAAAGGTTTTGATTTAATTTAGTATATGAGTTTATTACGTTTTAATTAAATAGATTCCATGAAAATGTGTGAATTATGTTATGAATGATTTTTGTAATATTTGATATTTAAATTTTGAAAAGTTTATGAAAAAGTGTGTATTGTTCGAATAAAGAATATGAGGTATTATTATATTATTTTGATAAATTGAAATAAAAGTTTGTTTGAATATGATTTTAATGACGTTCGAATGAAAACGGAAACGAAACGGAAGGTAACGGACAAATTAGTACCTTGAGCGAATATATATCGGAAGAAGTGTACAATAGTTTTGATAAGATTGATGAGTAACTTTTAAATGAGAAATGATGTGTTGTGATGCTTATAATGATACTTCAAATAAATAAGAAAAAAAAAATATTTTTTGATTGAAAAAGTGTTCAGAGTTTTTCCGAATAAGAATTTTTGTTGAGAAAGGAAAGTTGTGAAAATATGAAATTTTTGATAATAAATGAAATTGTAAAGGCCCGAGTAAACCTAAATATTAGTAGATGGAGATTGATAGTTGACATGCCAATAGGGTGATTATAGTAGTACTGCACCGATTTGCTTATATATGTTGATACGAAATTCATGAACCTTGCAAGGCACCGAGTATCCGGTTTCAGAATTTATGTGATATGTAAAATGAGATCCGACGGGTAGTCACCGAGTGTCCGATGCTGAAGAACCCATTTCCAGTCCATAGTATCGTGTCAGAGTTTACGAAGGGCACTGAGAAAAATATTAAATGAAAATCGTGCAACTATGTTCGAAAATGATTTTTATGTATTTGTAAATATGTATTTGTTAATAATGGGCTATCGTTGTGATTTAACATACAAGTTCGAAGGTATCATGTTGATATGTTTGGAAAAGTCTTTTATGTGATTTATATGTCATTTTATTAATAAAGCAAATTCCTTACATATTATTTTAGTATTTTGAGAAAAACATAAAAGGGTTGTATTACCCTATGATATTTTTGTGAAATGAGGAATTTAAAATGTTTGTTTTATATGTGCAATTCTTTATAAATTGACGTAATTGTAAATTTTAATAAAAGTTTGAGCATTTTTTAAGTTTGATTCTTAATATGCTTGAAAACGAATTTCATTTGTTTTATACATGCAATTATTAATAAATGAAGTTATTTATGACATTTGATAAAAGTTTGAAAATTGTAAAATTTTGGGTTACAATAACATAATTTTAATTAAATAATAAAATTTTGGGATTTGGGAAATTTTGTTTGACAACACTATAATTTTTTTTTTTAATGAAATGGTATTTAATTTTTATTTCGTTTCCTTACGAATGTGTGAAAATTGGTGAAATTTGGTTTTGTAGGGTCATATTTAGAAAATGACTTTTAGGCATTTCATAAATATGCATTTACTAGTAAATTGATTTCTTTATGATTTATTATGAATATTTGACAACTATGAAATCTTGCTTTAAAATATTTTATCTTTGAAATTGATGAAATTTAAATTTAATGTACACCCACTAAATAGAAATACTTAGCGCGTTGGATTTTCCACGCATAGGTTGAAATTCTGGGCGTTGTAGATAAGGGTTGACAAAAAGACATATGCTGCGTTTTTCACGAGTCACATTCCCTCCATAATTGGTAGTTCTTCGTTTAGTATTGTATAGTGATGTTAAAGTATCTGAAAATGCATGTACATGTATATGGATTTACGAGATTTTATAAATGAGGATATATAAGTTGTAGAAAAATTTTTTGGGTTTGTAAAGTAATTTTGTAAAGAAACTCTTATTTATCGTTTAATTAGTGTTTACTTTCGATTAGGATGATTTTTATTAAAGTTTGTATTTATAAATGTTTGTGTAGTGAAGTGATTTTGAAGTCGGATAGAGAATCTGAAATGAGAGTTGAGAAAATGAATGTATTTTAGAGGTGTTTGCTTTTGAAATCTATAGGTTTTATAAATTTGGATTTTTCAGAAAAACAGAGGAAACTCTGCTGGATTTTCGAAAAAAAAAAAAGTGCGTATATGTAAATTAATATTGAATAAAACGATTAAGGTAGCATTTTTGGACTCGGGTTCCCATCTGAATGAGAATCGAGTAGAGGGTGTTACATTAAGCCTTCAAAGTGTACTCATTTACCAAATCACAACAAAAATTGTAAGCTCGTGTGACATTATAGCTTGAGTCAGATGAATCAAAAAGTTGACCAAAATAAAATCTTAGCAATCTAAGTTTATACCACGGATCAAAAATTGTTGCAACCACTAGTACACCATGAAGTCTTCCCTAATATTGGTAAAATTTTGCAGTCATTTTTTTTTCTTGTCATCATTTGTACCACTTCACTATCAGACTCAAGCCAATCAAGTAATGACAATCTAATTTCACAAGCTTCAACAAAAAAAAAAAAAAAAAAAAAATAGTTGTTGGATACTGTGTATCAAAAAACTTTTCAGTTACTTCATAAAATTTTTTCAAATTGTCTTCAAATTTAATAGCCAACTCTCAATCTTTATCACTTGGGACATTTTTGTATTGTCGCTCACGAGCAACCAAACGAGAAAAAATTGTTTTGAATTTCAATATAGCAGTGAGCATTAGATAAGTAGAGTTCCACTTAGTCTTTCAATCAAGAGCTAATATTTGATTACATAAAATGTTCATTTGTCTAGCTATATCAATAAACTTTTCTATTCTTTTTGGTATTGCTACCCAATAAGCAATACTATCCTGAATTTTATCAATTTCATCCCCCAATCACAGATAAGCCATCCTTTACAATCAAATTCAATATATATGCACTACACCTCATATGGAACAATTGTCCATTCAACCATAAATTAGATTTATCGAGTTTTTCTAACATCAACTCAATCACTTTGTCATTAGTATTACAATTATCAACAATTAATGTAGATAACCGACGATTAAGGTTCCAATTTATCACACAATCATACAAAGCATCACAAATTGTCTTCGTCGTGTGTGGACAAAGCACATATATAAATCTAAAGTATGATAATGCAATTAGAAACTGTCGATGTTGATTCTGGTCGACGACGGTTAAAAACCCAATACTTGCAATTAATGTAAAACAAAACAGAAAACAAGAGAAAAGTAGAAGGCAGAGAAGAACAACAACGCATAAAGGGGATTTTTTATATGGTTTAGCAAGTGTGCCTACGTCTACGACTGTTCCTCTCTGACGGGACCCTTCCCAAATCCCTTCTTTGAATCCAAGAAAGACCTCGTAGCATCCCGACAGAATTCCAACAAACCCTAACTTTGGCCCTACAAAATTCTGTCGGAGCACCAGGACTTAGTTTAAACTTGTTTTCTAAATATTTACTATGTGGTAAAAGTAAAAATTTTTCGTTTTTCTGATGAAAATCCGGTAGCATGCTGGTTGTTTATTGAACTATGTCATCCTGCAAATTCAAGTACAAATTTAAAAACACTTTTATGACACTCATTCTCAACTACCAAGGGCCTCCGACCCTTATCCCAAAATCAATTCCAGTATAAAAACCACAATCATGAAAATTGATAGAAAAATTAAAACTTTCTTATCAAAACATCTTTGTAAAGATACACATCCAAAAACTTGTATTTACATTTGCAGTTTACACCATGCTTTGAGACAAAATATGCATATGACAAAAAGATGAGTTATACAATGTGATAAAAGTCGTCCGTCAGTCAAGCCGCGCGTCTGTCTGAGCCTTGTCTGCTGGACGACTCACTCATGTGCTACTTGCTCCGGCACCTAAGAGAGAATTTTTAAGAAACACATTGGAAACAAACGGTGAGTAAAACTCAGTGAGAATTACAGTTAAATAAAACTAAAGAAAAACAATTTTATTCTTTTCTAAATACTTTTTCGCAACTCATTCGAAAACTATTTTCAAGTTCGTTTTCAGTCTTTTGCTTAATCTTTTTCATTTTCTCGCCTTAATAGTAACCCAAGGAAACTAATCATGTCGTGGCAGCATAAACTCTCTCACTTGCTACTAGGAATTTAGGAATTTGCCTTGCATAGTCGCCGATGCGTAAATTCTGGGCACATGTTACCCTCTCGCAATCGGTCAGATCTACACTACCCTTATACGCGCAGAGGATGACTCAACTGACTTTCTCTTTTAAGAGTCGTCCAGACTCCACTCTCGGTTAGTAACTTTCTCACATCTACCTTACACGTATATGATACTCAACTGGACACTTAACTGGGGCTAAGGTAAACCATAGGCGTACTAAAATATTTTTTCTCAGCATGTTATAATAAACTCGTTCTTAAGGCAGAAAGTCTAAAATCTTTTATTCTAGCACATTCTCGGTATAAAAATATACTTAACTCAAAGCTTACATACTAGAATCTTAGTATAACTTCAATAAACCACTTAATTACATAATAAATAAATTTGTATGAATAATAAATAAAATACATTCATTCATATATAACAACAATTAAGAAACAAATAAATTAAAGCTTGAATGGCTAGCTTTTTACTCACAAAACACCAAAAGACAGATGAGGAATTTCCTCTGAAAGCCACTGAAACTTTTCGTTTTCACCCTAAAACACCAAATACTTATTTAGAATTACTAAACTTACTAATACAAAGCTGTAAATAACTTCTAAGGTCATTAACTCTATAAAAGTCTTTTTATGCCTAAATTTTCTCAACTAAGTTTTAGCTTATCCAAAGCTTTCGAATTCCGATTTCTTTTTATGAATCTAATTTATTATCACCTAGAAACACCTTAGTATGCTCGAAATAATTTTCTGAAGCTTGGAACGAAAAATTCTCAATTTTGACCCCCTTTGGCCTAATGCTACCTAGGGAGAAGTCCCTAGGTTTTCTTTATTTTGTTTTCACTCCAATCATCTCCCTAACTCTCGTTTAGGTCAACCATGAAGCGAATTCGAAAAGAAATGACCGCCGAGTGGGCATTCCTAACCAAAAACTACCTTTTTTCAACATTTTTTCATGCATATTTTTACCTAAAACATACAATCAACTTATTTCTTTCACATATAATATTATTTCACTCAAATATGATCAAACTTATTCATTTCATGCATAAAAAAAAATGTTTTTACATGAGATTCCTTAATACCCTTCAACTAAGCTAAAATCACTAAACTTATCTCTACACTTTTTCTTATTCAATTCTAACACTTCTATAAGATTTCTTAGCCTCAAATATACTTAGATTTAAGCTCAAAATATGGAATCAAAGATGGACTCATCAAACTCTAACTTTATCGTGAATCACCCCTACCATACCCCAACCTTTAACTTTTAATTTTCATCACACTAACTACACCAAAATCATCACCAATCCACCTAGTTTCAATCCATAAACTCAAAACAATATTTGAAGCAAGATGAAGAATGAGTTTTTAACTCATCTAGGTTGAATTAAGACAATGAAACTCACCTATTTAACTTCAATCTTACTCCCAATTTGCCCCTAAAGCTTTGGTTGAGGACAAAAATCAATTTGGTGGTGAGATTATTGATGAAATTACTTGAAATCCTTTGATTCACCTCTTGCTCATGGACGGCACACAATCTTTTAATTACAACTTACCCTTTGAACTTTGCTTAATTCCATTTTGGCCCCTAAATGGATAAGTTTAATGTTAATTGGCCCACTTGTCATCACTTAAACCCACTAATTCTTCCACCAATCAAAAGATTTCAAATGGCTTCCTAAACACCATAAATTCTATCACACTTGACTAATTCTCATTGGATGAACTTTTATAACTTTTTTATTTTGGTTGTGAATTTATCTCACCCTATACTCTCTCATATCATTCTCTAATATTCTTGGGTCCTTTAACCAACATCTCACTCGTGAAATGAAAATAAATTTAACTTTAAAGACTACTATTTGAGAGATACCAGTGAACCGTAATCACAATTGAGGGTTTACACTCTCAATAATTTCTGCAGAGAAATAGATTATTGCTTCTATGTCTCTGTATATCTCTGTTACAATGAGTTTTAACCTCTATTTATAGGGAGAGACGTTTACAATTTGAATTGAAATAAAATAAGAGAAGAATAATGCATTAACTACACTTCCTAATCGATTAGCACCGACTCAGGAATTTATTTCACTAAATCAGGGATAACATTTATCAACATTTGAATTTGAATTTATTTCCAATTTTGGTAAAAGAATCACGATCAATTTGAGTTACTGCTTTTCTAGAAGATTTCCTTATCTAATTGATCATTGGCCGAGTTATAAACTGCATTAGACGATCTCGAGCTAGACCTCATTCTAAGTAACGAGCTGTGCATAATACAAACTGAGTAATACCAGTAATGACCTGTGAATAACAACTGTGATGCGAGCTCGCTCGTGCGAGCTGTAGAGTTTGCATGGGCTGGATGTTGATAAACCAGGCCTCATTTGCTGGGCCACTTTATTGGGCCCATTTATTGGGCTTCTATTAGGCTTTTATTAGCCAATTTATTGAATCCGAAAAATACCCATAATAGAAACATATTTTATATAACAACTTAAATTAATTCAATTTCTATACATAAACAAATAATCAATAAAATGTAAAGATTATTGTAAAGATTATAAATCAAAATTCGACAACACAAATGTCATGCCTCATCAACAAAATGTGTCGTCACTGCCATATAACCCTTTCTCTGGCTACTAGCAATCCACAAATCAGTAGTCAAGGCAATACTAGAATTACTTGTTTCTAGTATATTTGTTGTCTTCATTTTCTCCACTCCATAGACTTGCGTAATCTCCCTTTTTATTGTATTTCTCGAAACCGGCTTAAAAGCAGGTTGAAGTGATGCAGGAAAGTCCCTAAATCCTTCATGTTCTACCATACTCAATGGATATTCATCAATTACAATCATATGTGCAAGCTTTATTCTTGATACATTTTGATCAAATGCATATGATGCCAACAAATCCATCCGACCATCTATTTTCGGTTGTCCTAATTTGTATTGCCTTAAATCAATTTGAATTGATTTTGACTTACTACATCTTTTTAAATGATTTCTAAGGTGACTTGTACCATCATTTGGACCACCAATTAATTGTGATTTGCAATAATTACATATTGCTTTGATATTGTCACCTACTTTTTCTCTTCTATAATGTTTCCAAATTTCTGACCTTAATCTTGAGGTCTCTAATTCATTAGGAGGATTAGTCAGTGCCTTCAAATCACCAAGTAGTACCATGTCATCATCTTCAAAATTAGGTATAGACATAGTGGTTTGAAGCCTGAATAAAAATACATATTTAATATTAGTTAAAAACATGCTAAAATCACAATCATAAAATTACCACAAACACACCTAAATTAAACTACAAACAACATTAGAAGAAAACCCAAATTATTATACAAGACAAAATTATTTATATAAGTTTTAGAATATACCTGTTAAGAATTAAACCTCTAACAATCCATCTACATATATGTATATATCTCTATATATAGAGAGAGATATAAATATCTCTATATATATATTTTTTAAACAAAAAAATTCCTAATTCAATAAACTAAATACTTTAACATTATGAAAAGTGTGAACTGTAAATTGACACACATTTATTAAATCTAATCATATTAAATCAGTTATATTATTAAATTAAATAAAAATTAAGCCAAATCGAGCTCATATTATCAAATGATCCAAATCTAATAGTCCTTGATATCCTTGCTTAGAATGAACGGTCCAGATGGAGCGATGGACCATCCAAATTACAATGCATGACAACAGAACACAACACTTCAACTTGGGACACTTTAACTTGAAGCAATCAAAGACAGAACAAGTATTGATAAAAGTATATATGCTAGTCAATTTGATTCTCCTCTGCAAATCCAAAACGTGTCAATTCCATCCACATGTCAATCACTTAACTTGTCCATAACCACACAATTTGCAAGAAATAAATATGGCAGCAATATATACATACATAAAAAAAAAACTATTGCAAGCAAGAAATAAACATGGCAGCAATATATTTTTGCAAAAAAGGTAGCAATCAATATAGTTTGAAACAACAAGATTGATTTGAGAAACTTAAACCATATACAGGTTTATCAATTTCATCAATTTAAACCAATTTCATCAAATTGGCCAAGCATGGAAGAGATGTCCATGTATTAGTATACAAACTTATTTACAACCTTCGCTGGCTATTCATCAACAAAAGCAGTACTATTGAAAATTGTTAATGGCAAATTAATTAAGATAGAATATTAATGGGATTGTTATTTTATCAAGATATGTCATAGGTAATTGTAGTTGTGGATTACTTCCAACTAAAGCTGAAAAAGAAGATATTATATATAATTAGATACTTGAGAACTAGTTAAATAAAAAGAATGATCTTGAATATATTGTGAACTTTGTTAAGATGTGCAGAGATTGGAACGTTGAGACTCTCTCAATGGCTTGATTAATATTTAGCTCTAAAAATTAATAAGCAAAAGCAAAAAGTAAGCTGTCTTAATTAACAAGAATGATGACAGCATCCAGTTTAAACAAGGGAACAAACTACCGACAGGGGAAGGGACAAGATGGAGAACAAGAGAACTGGAGAAGTGGTTGTTGTTGCCTATTAAGTTTTTTTTTTCTTTCTTGTTTGTTTATATGTTGAGTTAATGGGGCAAGTCAGGGCAAAAAAGTTTGCCGCATTCCTGACCTAGTAGCCTGGTCGACTCAGTTTTTTGGCTCCAAACCCACCCTAAAGTCAATTTTTTTGGCTCCAAACTCGCCCCAAATAGATCGGATTTTTTTTGGTTTGGATCGGATCGAGTATTTTTACCATCCCTACCCACCTCTAACATCCAAAAATAATTTGTAATAATAATAATAAATAATATAAATATACTAATTGTTTCCCACCTTTCAATATAGGTTATCCTTCTGCCCTTATGTGGGTCTCTCCCCTATCTCTTTATGGGTGGATCCTTCCCAATTGGAAGTTGTTCCCTGGATCGTGCCTCAGTGTTTTTATTCTGATTAGTCTCAATAGCTTTCTGGGTCAATCCCAACTCTCATAAAAAAAAAAAAATGAAATTTACATAACTTCAAGACATTACATAATGCATAATATCCTTAATAACAACAAATAAAGGACACATACAAAAGACCAGACACCACTTAATTAAAAGCAACTTCAAGGACACATACAAAAGACCAGACACCACTTAATTAAAAACAACTTCAGCCTCTCACTGTAACTCCATACACCTGCATTTTCACCAAAATTATACCTTCATTAGTACCCATATATAATTGACCAAGTAAATAACTGATAAGGATAATCATCGGACGATGAGTGAAGGAATGATACCTAGAGACAGATTATTTAAGGGAAAGAAGAAGGCGATATCTAATCGCTGTCGCTGTCACTGCTGCTGCTGTGACCGTCATGTTCGTGTCCATGTTCCTTCTTCTTCTTCTTCTTCTCTTCGTCGTGTCCTTCCTTGTGCTCATGGCCGCCCTCTCCATGGATCTTGTCCTTGATCTTGTCGACGAGGCCTTCCTTGTGCTCGTCCTCCTTGTGTCCTCCTCCCATGTAAAAGGAGTCGCCGATTTTGCCTATGAATACAAAGTTTCCTCCTAGCATGCGGACGGCGTCGCCGATCTTCCCTATGATTCCTGACATGCGCTCGTGTCCTCCTCTCATGTAAAAGACGTCGCCGCTCTTCCCTTTCATCTTCGAGCGTCCTCCTCCCATGCCGAGGCCGTCGCCGATCTCCCCTATGACTCCTCCCATTGTCTCTTGTGTTTGTTTGTTTTCACAGACACTTGATTATGTTTTCTGGTTGAGTGTAACGATATCCGGCGCTGGTCTGCTATTTATAGGCAGCGATCAACAGATATTCGACTAAAAGCAACATTATCCGTGGGTTTGTTGTGAGATTACGTAAATGCCCTCAGTACGTGTACGCGGCGTGGTGATTCATTGGAATCACGCGACGTGATAAATTTGCACAGATTGCAAAGAATATGGTATCATGCTCTCAGAAAGATGAGAACATTTGCCTTATTAAGGTAATAAATCGGGGAAATTTAAATAAAAATGTCTTCTTCGTATAAGAATTTTCTTTTAAGAACAATTTGATAGATACCAATCGAATCACAAATCTTTTAAGGTAATAAATTTCTATAAATATAGTTCAGAATTTAATTTATGTAGTTTTTGATTTTCCACACTGTATAATTTAATTGATAAATGTGATATTGAAATTCCAACTATAATTCCTTTAAAAACGTCCTATTATATGTACAATCACTTCATAAAAGTAAAAGAATTTTATATAAGGAATTTAGTTGGTTAAATAATTTAAATTTCAATTATTTGTAACAAAAGAGTAATGCTACGGTACATCACCTCTATAGCAGTCTATAGCTTTATAATGTGGATCAAGTTTAACCATATTGACTAGAATGTGTTGACAAATTTCTTTATGATATTGGGTAGATATTGTTTTATTGTGGAAGCATATATTTAAATCATATTTACCAAATATTGTACATAAATTTGTCTCTAACATTTTGTATTGATATTTTTAGCATGGAAGCAAATATTTAAAACATATTTATTAGATTGTGTAGGCAAATTGTTTTTTAACATTAGGTAAGTACCATTTTATTGTGCAAGTAAATATTTAAATACATTGTCTACAATATATTTAAATATAGGTATACTTGATACAGTACATTCTAAAATTATTGATTATATTTATTATATTTTATTATATATTTTTTATACTTAATTAAGATTAAATTTTAATGAATGGATCTAAGGGGGGTGTATTCAATCTAGATTTCATTTGAATTTGTTGGAGTTTTTTTTTAATGATAGATTTTGATAAATTTTATCAATTTCATAGATTCCATCAGATTTTGTTATAATTCTATTTAAGAGTTTATTGGATTATTTAATGGATTACATCAAATTTTGTTAGAATTTAGAGTTTGTTCGATTTTTTACATAGATTTAAATAAAATTGAATATATTTAAATAAAATTGTTAATGATTTTATCTTTTAAAAAAAAAAAATCATATGATAAGTAGTATGTTGTACTTAGCCCAATTTTCTCTACCAAATTATATAAATTATGACTATATTTATATGATTATTTTATTTTTATAAATCACATTAATGAAAATTTTGATATTATAAAATGATATTTATTTTTCCACATCTAAATGTTTGTTGAATTTTTTTAAAAAATTGCTAATATATATGTATCAATTTAAGATCATATCATATCATATTTATACATTTTTGAAGAGTGCGTCACGTTCAATAAAGTTGAAAAAAATCAAGTTTATAAATCAATGCAAATATATAGCCAACAAAACCTCTTTTTGTATGTATGTATGTATGCATGCTTGTATGTACATATATAGAAGATTGATAGTTTCACGTTTTCAAATTAGTAAACTTTTAGTGCCAATTTTTAACAGAATCAACAACATATAAATTGCAAGTGTAATGTGTCAATAAAATAGATGAGAGTAATTATCAAAAACTTTAAAATATTAATAATATTATTGAGGGTGAAATTGTTGTCTTTCCTATGTGTTATTACTGCATAGGAACCTTAGTTGTCATTGCCTAGTTTCTATCCATTCTTCATTTATACTTAAGCAACATTTATCCATTCTTTGTAATTGTTATCGTGCGTTGTAAAATTTCCATTTGTGAAACCACAACTGCGATAAATCAAAGAAGAATAAACCTAGATAAATTCAAGAGATGGGTCAATCTTCAATTGCATCAACTCGTAAAATATCAACAAATAGAGAAATTTGAGTTTCCTTTGTGAATCTCAGCTACTAGATTTTGTATAGATTAACTTGAGATTGTAATTATTGCAGATTAAAAGATTGAGTTTTTGTAGATTTTCAGGTTCCATTAGAGATAAAAAGACTTGTTGATTGTTGAAAATTTTGTAGGTTTTGGTGATTTAATCACTCAAAAAAAAAATCCAAGAGAAAAAAAAATTGAAGATACGAAATCTATGAAATCTTTGAGGGTATGGTAAGATTTCATATGAGTTTTTTAATTTATATATAAGTTTAAAAAATCCATTAAAATCCATTAAAATACAATTCTTACAAAATCATTGATTTTTTTAATACACCTAGACTTATTTGGATTTCTTAAAATATTGAATTGAATACACCAAAATTTCATTAAAATTCTTATAAATCTGGATTGAATACATCTGGATTTTAATGGAATTTTAAAAAGTTTAAATTGAATTAAAAAACATATAACATTAAAGAATAAAGATGACAATGGGGCAGCAGGCATGGCACGGATTGGGGAGGATAGTGACGCTGGACGCCTTTAAAGCCACAAATCGACATCAAACGTCTGATGACTTCACGTGATTCCGACACGTGTTAACAAAAATTGTATTGGTCCCACATTGATGAAAAATAAAAGTTCTATTCTAGTGGAAGCCGCCTTCACTGTTGCAGTATCGCTACCCGTAGCTGTGTGATTCCTGCCCTAATTTAGGACACGTGGCCTTTTGTATGTGTCCTTTATTTGTTGTTATTAAGGACGTTATGCATTATGTAATGTCTTGAAGTTATGTAAATTTCTTTTTTTTATTTTTTTGAGAGTTAGGATTGATCCAGAAAGTTATCGGAACTAATCAGTATAGAAATACTTTGATACAATTTGAAGAACAACTTTTAATTAAAAATGATCCATCTATACAGAAATGAAAAAGAGACTCATATAAGGGTAAGAGGATAACTCATACTAAAGAATGGGAAACAATTAGTATATTTATATTTATATTATTTATTATTATTATTACAAATTATTTTTGGATGTTAGGAATGGGGTATGGAACTCATGTCACTCATGATGGGAGGCAATTTGAACTTGTATTTGAATATGACAATTCAAACTTAATTAAAATTGATATAAAGTTTTTGCGTCTTTCAAAAGCCATAGCTATCTTTAAAAGTACACACAGATACTTCCCGTCCACTAGTTGCCTTTTGTTTCCTAAACCAAATACTTCCCGTTCACTACCAAATACTTCCCGTCCACTGCTTGACTTTTGTTTCCTAAACCAAATACTTCCCGTCCACTACTTGCCTCACAATTTTTGGCAGTTAAAAAAAAAAAATTAAGTAAAAAATTGCTTCACAACTTAACATGACACATGAAACAGTGAATAAAATAAATGATCATTGTAACTATCAGGAACAAGGGCATTACCAAGTACCAACATTTATTAGCGATTCATAGTCCCCTTATCAGACTGCAATTCTAATAGATGTCTCATCAGATTCCACAAGGAACAAACTAGGTATAGCAGGAACTGGTACATTCAAATTAATTTTCTTTTTTCAGTGTCTAATTAAGCATTATAATATTGATTACTCTCATTCATGTTTTCTTATTATCCAGTATGTTAGAATACAACCGTCAAGAAACAAGTGTAAAATGTACTCTCTTGATTGCTTTCATAGACGAGCAACCAGCTGCAATGTTGCATGAATAAGAATCAAATTAGAATAATAAATGGGCCAATCAACACATAAATAGTTTGGCATGATCCGAAGAACAACTTTTAATTGGAAAGGATCAACTCATACAGAGATGGAGGAGAGACCCATATAAGGGTAGAAGAATAACCCATACTAAAAGGTGAGAAACAACTAGTATATTTATATTATTTATTATTATTATTACAAATTATTTTTGGATGTCAAGGTAGAGTGTCGAACTCATGCCACTCATGATGAGAGGCAATTTGAACTTGTATACAGATATGACAATTCAAACCTGGATAGAATTGATATAAAGTTTTTGTGTCTTTCAAAAGCTTTAGCTATCTTTAAAAGTACACACAAATACTTCCCGTCCACTTGAACTTGTATTTGGATATGACAATTCAAACTTGGATAGAATTGATATAAAGTTTTTGCGTCTTTCAAAAGCTATAGCTATCTTTGAAAGTACACACAAATACTTCCCATTCACTTGAACTTGTATTTGGATATGACAATTCAAACTTGGATAAAATTGATATAAAGTTTTTGCAATCTTTCAAAAGCTATAGCTATCTTTGAAAGTACACACATACTTGCCGTCCACTTGAACTTGTATTTGGATATGACAATTCAACCTTGGATAGAATTGATATAAAGTTTTTGCGTCTTTCAAAAGCTTTAGCTATCTTGGAAAGTATACACAAATACTTCCCGTCCACTACTTGCCTTCTGTTTCCTAAACCAAATACTTCCTGATCACTACCAAATCCTTCCCGTCCACTGCTTGACTTTTGTTTCCTAAACCAAATACTTCCCGTCCGCTACTTGCCTCACAATTTTTGGCAGTTAAAAAAAAAAAATTAAGTGAAAAATTGCTTCACAATTTAACATGACACATGAAACAGTGAATAAAATAATGATCATTGTAACTATCAGGAACAAGGGCATTACCAAGTACCAACATTTATTAGCGATTCATAGTCCCTTTATCAGACTGCAATTCTAATATGTCTCATCAGATTCCACAAGGAACAAACTAGGTATAGCAGGAACTGGTACATTCAAATTAATTTTCTTTTTTCAGTGTCTAATTAAGCATTATAATATTGATTACTCTCATTCATGTTTTCTTATTATCCAGTATGTTAGAATACAACCGTCAAGAAACAAGTGTAAAATGTACTCTCTTGATTGCTTTCATAGACGAGCAACCAGCTGCAATGTTGCATGAATAAGAATCAAATTAGAATAATAAATGGACTGTTATCCTAGTCCATGCTAATCAAATCATAGAAAAATAAATTTATGCGTGCAATCAGTTCAAGGTTCATAAGCATAAAGATTCAGAAAAAAAGCTCAATGCCATATCATTACTACATTAAGATCATCAAAATGTGCATGCAGGTCTTACAATTTCAATGCATCCTTCTTTTTACTGTTGAGCAGCAGCTTCAAATGCAGCAATATTTTGCATAGAATTCCTAATAATGCTAACCACCGAGCCAAGATTGCGCTCAACATATAGAAGCCTTGATTTCAGTACTCAACATAACTTGCTAGGAGTAAGAGGCATCTGTTTGGCTTTGACCACAAAAAGACAAAAAGAAAAAGAAAACAAAATTATCAAATAAATAACGTCTAAAATATGGATAACATCTCATGAAACTGAACAGGTCTCTACCAATTTCAATAAGTGTTTTGTTTGGCAATACATAACCAGTACTTTCATCATCTGCACGGGCCATAGCATC
This sequence comes from Litchi chinensis, assembly GCA_019925255.1. Taxonomy (NCBI): domain Eukaryota; kingdom Viridiplantae; phylum Streptophyta; class Magnoliopsida; order Sapindales; family Sapindaceae; genus Litchi; species Litchi chinensis. The sequence goes on from CM034466.1 coordinate 22,334,893, forward strand.
ACGCCTTTCACAAAGCCCCTGCAAGCCATTTAAGTGAAATCTATGAGGAAATATAGTAGATAACTAAAAGTACATTCAAACCATTATTATAAATTTATAATGACGTGTCAAACCAGTTAATTCTACTCTACTGCTATCCACTCAGTTTCATTTTTAAATAAGAGTCCTCAGTAAATTCCTATGACAAATGGTAGCATTTGGGCTTAATCAATGTCAGTCAAGGCACCAGATTTGCAGATAGAACATCTCCTATGGCTTATAATCTTCATGCATAAATTATTTACACTATAAAAGTTGGTGATATAGATACAAAAAGAAGTAACAACTTACTGCGACAATAGGAAGCTGGTGAGCATTTAAACCAGCCACCTGCAACCTATATCAACATAAGAAGATAAGAAAATTCTGATTAACATCTGTTTCAGTCATGCAGGTATATGACATCTTAGTTGAGAAAGTACGGAACAAACCCATATATGGAGAGATATGAAATTTCTGTTAAAAGCTCTTTCTCATACAGCCGCATACATACATCATAATTGCGTTTGTACACCTGTTTCAAACAAACAAAATTTGTTCAACATAACAAAATTGCAGTCCATAATAAAAATACATAGTAAGTACTAAGAAACATTACGAATCCCCACCATGCCCATTCTTCTCTATATTTAGATGGAAAGCAATCAAACTTGAAAATTTTCACAGGTCCCTAACCCAACAAACACCCACATACATGGTTTTGTAATTGCAACAAGTTTAAACAATTAGGATTTAAAAAAAAAAAATCTTAAAAATTACTAGGCATAACCTCAAATGCAACTTCACCAAAGGACAGTTCAAAACCAATAATCACTAGTTGGGATTAGCTACATTCCAATCTCTAGACACGATAGTCCATAATACATGGCACAAAGGAGAGCAAAAAGGATAAATCACTTAAAAATGGGTGTCTTCATTGTCACAGAAATGCATATAAAAATAAGAAACACTGACAATTGCACCTCTATCAAAGGAGCATCAGCATTTTCTGACTCCTTAGGCATTGAAAATAGTTTAATTTTCATCAATTCATATACATACAACAAATAGTGAGTATCTTCTCTGGCATATCTGCCATCACAAGTAAATTAATTAGATTACATGATGGAGTACAACTAAACAACCCATCAAACCCATGAAAACCCTAACATAGGATTGAAATGGATTACAAATATAACTAATACACTTAGAATGGACAAGCTATATTTACCTAAGCATATCATCAGGAAGAGGTTGCAATCTCCAATCAGCATTCTGGTACCTGAAAGGAGTTGAAAGCTCAATTTCAGAGAGAACGAAGGATTGTAAACTAGAACTGAGGTAATAGTAGGGAAGAAAAGAAAGAAGGAAAGAAAACTATACAGAGAATCAGATCATAGAATTTTAAAGGAACCCACTCTTTGTTGGCAGCAACTCCACAAAAGAGTTGCAGAAGATGCTCCAAACTATTTCTCTCGAATTTCAGGACTCTCGAGGTCTGAGGATGAGAGAAAAAAAGAAACTCCCACAATCACTTTAAAATATCAACTATATAAATATGACACTAATATTTAAAATAAATTAAAAACATCACTAAGAAACTATCGGAATCATGGTATCCATCCAACAGAACCCCATTAAAAGGGGAAAAAAAAAATTCAACACCACCCTTTGCAAATAAATAAATATATATAGCCCAAGCAGGAGATGCTACAAAATAAATTCTAAATGGGTTCAAAAGCTAACAAATGTTGCTTCCTGAAGCCAAACTTGAAATGATAGATAAATTGCCCAAAGACTTGCAAATTAGATCACATATGCAGTCTCTTACAGCCAAATTCTCAGATCAAAGCTAGAAAGATTTCCCAAATAAAATCCAAAATTTCAAAGTAGTTGGTGGGTGCAAAGAATAAACCTCTCTAGTGTCAAACATATTGTAAATATGTATGCGGAAGTCCCTTTGAAGCCAAACGATATCCCAATCTGCTCCATGCATAACCTAATTAATTAAATTGGATATTATCATAAAATGTAGTAGCTATGTTATAAAGCCAAGAGTGAAGCATTGTGAAGAGACCAACCTTTTTCTTGGTAGGGTCTTTAAAGACTTGTCTAAGATATGGGCTGACACGAATGCGAAGCTTTGAAGTGTCTACCACAAAATCCTCGGTTCGGGTAGAAATTTGCATCAGGCAGGCGAGTCCTTGAAAAGATCAATGCTGACTATGTTCCAAGTCAACCTACGGAAAAGTTAGACCAATATTATAAGACTCTCAAAGACATCTTATTTTACAATGAGAAAGTAAGAATACAGGATTCAGAATTTCGTGCTAAAAGAATAATAATCCAGCCAACAAGATAGCCTCCATTCAAGATAACATATTATTTTTAAAACATCCACGACTAATACCAAAAGGAAATAAACAATTGGATTACATCTTGAAACTAAAAAGGAAATTTCCAACGTTCATATCATCTTTGTAAATTTTTTTTATAATACTTAGCAAGTAAAATTTAAAAGCCTCAATCTGCACCATAACACTTGCAAATTAGAAGAGGGCTTGGCACCTCAATTAAATTGAATCCTCTCAATTCTGTACACGTATCATTTTCATAAATTTTTCTTTTAAAGAAGAAATCATGACCAGATGACACAGAAAAGATGATAACAACATGATACATTTAGACCAACAAGTCTTCTTGAACGTATCAATAAATTATAAGTCAGAGCAGTCAGACCTTACCGCAAATTCAGTTACACTCTGCAATTTAGAAGCCAACTCCTTCAAATCTTTAACTTCCTGAACCATCGTGAATGGGGTTTCCTCAATTGATGCGGGTTTTGCAGGCTCAACATCCCCTATATCTTTATCTGCAGAATCCAGAACAGAGACCTTGTCCTATACAGTTGATCAACAACATTTAAAAAAAAAAATTATAAGCCATGTTACAGCAAAAGTAAAAGTAAAAAGAATAGACCGAGTGAGCAAAACGATTAAACATGGACTTAAGTCATGTTATAGTTGAATGAAAAAATAACAAGCAAACACCAAAACAAAACCAAAAGTAAGATAAGCATAAAATATTCATCAACCAGCCACAGTTAAATAAAACTGAAGAAATAAAATTCATAAGTGGAAGTCCCAAGCAGCTCAAACCAAATGAATAGGTCAAACGCTGATTACCATTACAAACAAAAAAGTAGACTACGAACCGAATACACAAAGTTAAAAAAAAAAAAAAAAATCATTTAAGTGCAAAAAATGCTTCTTGAATCAAAACAGTAATAGGCCTTGTTCAATTGAAATCAAAGAAACTAAATTTATCAAGAAACAAACTAATGAAAACATGAGAACCCCATGAACAAGAAACCAACGATAGGGTGAATCAAATGCTGGCCATCCTCAGTCCTCTGCAACCAAACATGTTGAAAAGGCAAATTCCAATTGTTAACAATTATGTTACACTCTTCTTGAGGTCTTTTTATCGTCGGTATACGAAACGGGACCTTCCCTTTCTTTTCCTTCACTTTCACACTCACAGACTCACCACCGCCGATCATCGTCCTTGGACTAGCACCTGAGTCGACTCAGCGGCCAAGTGACTCACTACTCTTCTTCTTCTTCCCAGAAACCAACTGGAACCCGTTTTCAGTCTTGCCCCTGCCGCTCTCCAAATCACCACCGTCGCGTCGAAGCGCTCGAGGGCCTCGTCGTTGACGTTATTGAGCCAATCGTAGGAGTCGGCCACGTCGACCTGGGCCGCCGAGTAGTCGATGGGCCGGGCCCAAATTTGGGAGGACCCAATGGACTCGAGCGCCGACTCGGAGTGGGTGGGGATTCCCCGGATCGGAAGGCTGAATTCGGGGAAGTTGGAGTAGAAATGGAAGTCTCTATCAGTGGGGATTGTTCGAGAAGACGACGACAGATTGGAGAGCGACGTCGTCAGGCTCCGCAACGACTGGGCCGCCTTCTGAGCTCGCAATTCATCGTCTTGATGGCTCATTGCGACGATCAAGATTCCTTTTTTAGGGCTTTTGGTTTGTGGCCATGGCCTATGGTGTGTTTACTTCGTATACCCATACTTCCGCGGAGAACGAGGAATAAAATTGATTGGAAGTGTTTATTTATTTAAAATTCATTTCATAGGAATGAAATTATGGATCTCACATCAATTTAGAATTGTGGAATAAGAATCTCAGCTTCTTCGATTCACTTGAGGATCTCATTCTCAAGATGAAAAGTTAAAAAAATAAAAAAAAAAAAAAAAACTTATTTTATTTGATATTAAAAATATATATATTATAATTAAAAACTACATATCATTGATTTTTCATCACCAATTTTTAATTATTACAGTAGATTATTAAAATAATATGTATTTTTTTATTATAATATGCAACTTTTTATTTGATATAAAAAAAACTACAAATTGTATATTATAATAAAAAATTGTACACTGGATTAGTGGACTATTAAAATAATATATAGTTTTTTTTTTTATTAATATGCAGTTTTTTATTTGATATTAAAACTACTGTTATGGGTATTTTTCAGATTCAGTAAATGAACTGGTAAATGTCTGGTAGAAGTCAAACAAATCAACCCAATGAAGTGGTCCAACAAACAAGACTCGGTTTATCAACATCAAGCCCATACGAGCTCTACAGCTCGCATTAGCGAGCTCGCATGAGCGAGCTCGCATCACAGTCGTTATTCACAGGTCGCTACCAATGTTACTCAGTTCGCAATATGCACAGTTCGTTACTCAGAACGAGATCTAGCTCGAGATCGTCTAATGTAGTTTGCAGCTCGCACAATGAATAGATCAATAAGGAAATCTTCCAAAAATGCAGTAACCCAAATTGATCGTGATTCTTCTACCAGAATTGGAAATAAATTCAAATTCAAACTTAGTAAATGTGATCCCTGATTTGGCGGAACAAATTATTTTTGGATGTTAAGGGTAGGGTGTCAAACCCATGTCACTCATGATGGGAGGCAATTTGAGCTTATATTTGGATATGACAATTCAAACTTGGATAGAATTGATATAAATTTTTTGCGTCTTTCAAAAGCTATAGCTATCTTTAAAAGTACACACAAATACTTCCTATCCACTTGAACTTGTATTTGGATATGACAATTCAAACTTGGATAAAATTGATATAAAATTTTTGCGTCTTTCAAAAGTTATAGCTATCTTTGAAATTACACACAAATACTTTCCGTCCACTTGAATTTATATTTGAATATGACAATTAAACTTGGATAGAATTGATATAAAGTTTTTGTGTCTTTCAAAAGCTATAGCTATCTTTGGAAGTACATACAAATACTTTCCGTCTACTACTGACCTTTTGTTTACTAAACCAAATACTTCCCGTCCACTGCTTGACTTTTGTTTCCTAAACCAAATACTTCCCGTTTGTTTCCTAAGCCAAATACTTCCCGTCCACTACTTGCCTTTTGTTTACTAGACGTCAAAACCAATACATTTTTTGTTAGCACGTGTCGGAATCACGTGAAGTCATCAGACGTTTAAAGTCGATTTTGGGCTTTAAAGGTGTCCAGCGTCGCTATCCTCCCAATCCGTGCGACGCCTTCTGCCCTAAATCAGGACACGTAAACGGCGCTAAACAGGGTGTTAGGAATTTTTTTTATACAAGGTATTGGAATTTAATAACAACTTCGTAGTGCCTAAAGTCAAATTTAAACTTTGCTTATCACGTACGAACTTTCAAAAGTTGGAGCTTCGAAAGCTATTTCTTAAACTCGACTTCGCACGTAATAACTTTCAAAAGACGGAAACTATTTCTCAAACTATTTCTTAAACTTTAGCTGTTGATTTATTATAATTATGTTCAGGACACGGAAGAGAAGAAGTTGGAGCAGATTAGATCTTCTGTGAACCTTCCCTTTCATTCATTTGCAGCAAAGGATGAGCAGCCCAAACCGGTCGTAGAAGAGCATAGTCGAGCTGTAGAAGTTCCCCAATCTGAAGAACCCCCTGCTGTTCCAGCTTCTAGGTCCAATAAATTGAAAGCCATACAGGTTGACAAAAATTGCCAGGATATTAACGCTACCAATGGAGGTTTAATAGATACATACCTACAATGCTTAAAATTGGCCAATCCGATAATATGTATTATTATTAGCATTTTTTTTTTAAATTTTTTTTGGATATGAATAAATAAGATTGAATTGGAAGTAACTTAATTAAATTACTACCATAATATATTTAATGCAATTTAGATTGAATTGAATTGAATTAATTTAATTTAATATTACAATAAATTGATTATTAAATAATATATAATCAATTAAAATTTTATTTTTTAAAATAAGTAATGGATTAATTTTTAAATACATTTAATATAAATAATAAATAAAAATAAGAAATTAAGTATAACCCATCAAAATGGGGTCGGTTTCATACGTCCCGGGATTTGATTGTGGGACCCGCATGCGAAGGAAAAATTATCTTCACCTTCCACCCTGGCTCCAAACAGCAGCAGCATAGGTTGGATGAAAAATCTTTTTCTTTCCAGGGCACGAAACGGGCCATTAGATCTTCCAAGATGTACAATTTTTTTTTCCCTGAAGTTTAAAATATCTCAAGCATGTTGGCCAGGAAATCCGAGGTGGTCTATCGTACCTTTTGAGTTTAAAATATATATCATAACGTAGATTTAATTATCTTATTAATTAAATAATATTATTTATTAATAATAAGCCCTTGAATAATTTTACAACCAATAAATCAACCAAACCATTATAACATGTAATAACTATGTATCAAAATCGAATAATCCCGTCAATTGGCTGCTGGCGCAGTGATAGCGCCAGCAGCCGCCCATGCCTCCCTTTGTAAGGGGGTATAGGTTCGACACCCCTTAGTGTATATAATACTAATATTATAATAATATCTCTAATAATAATAATAATAATAATATAATAGTATTTGGTCTTCCACCCCAGTGTGGATCCCTCCCAATTGGGAGTTGTCCCCCCGGACCGTACTCTAGTATCATATCTCGGTTATTAGGGTTTCAGATGTCCCTTGGGTTTATCCCATGTATTGTACTAAAAAAAAAAAAATCGAATAATCCCTTCGAACTTGAGAGCATTTGTCATCTTTCACTTTTAAAAGGCATGTGTTTAACTTTATCCGTTTATAATCAAGCCAAATAAAGACATTAAACTTGGATAGAAAATAAAAAAAACCTGTTGTTTCATGATATCATACATGAAATTTGTCTTTGGTTGCTGGTGCCATTAGTCAGACGTTAGCAACTCCCAAGGCTCCCCTTGTGTGTGGTATGGGTTCGACACTCACTCGTCAAATTCAAATGTAAATTAATAATAATAATAATAATAATAATAATAGTTTTTTATTATTAAATGTGGGTTGACCTCCCATCTTTATATGAGTCTCTTCCTCATCTTCGTATGGATGGATCACTCCCAATTGAGAGTTGTTTCTTTAGCTGTGTCATAGTATTTCCATTCTAATTGATCTCAGTAGTCTCCTCTCTTGGATCAATCCTAGCTCTCCAAAAAAAAAAAAAAACAAAAACAAAAACAAAACATGAAATTTAGATTACTTCAAGACATTACGTAATGCATAATATCCTTAATAACAACAAATAAAGGACACATACAAAAGACCGGACACCACTTAATTAAAAACAACTTCAATACAACAGACCAAACACCACTTAATTAAAAACAACTTCAGCCTCTCACTGTAACTCCATACACCTGCATTTTCACCAAAATTATGCCTTCATTAGTACCCATATATAATAATAATTTTTTTTTAATAAAACAAGAGTTATATTAATTAAACTAATAAAAGTATCCATATTTTACGTTTTGAACCAATATTAATTAAAAAAAAATCTCAAAAATTGTTTTCTAAATCAAAAAAGCCAAACATGTCCTAGCAACGGATCTGCAAAAGCGCTTTTTCAGGAAGTGTTTCTGCAAAAGCAATTGATCAAGTAAATAACTGATAACGATAATCATTGGACGATGAGTGAAGGAATGATACCTAGAGACAGATTGTTTAAGGGAAAGAAGTAAACTCCAATGTTACAGTCTTACAGATTATTCTGACGCTAACAATCAACCAATTTAATAACTTACAATCATGCAATCATGAACACTTATCAACAAATAAATATTAAACTCCAATGTTAAAGATCATCTTGTCGCTTGATTGGGTAACCATAATCTTTTCCGATATACTATTATGAATTTTAGGTTGGTTTCTTACGTCTTAATAACTATTCTAAATCCCAATCAATCTACCTACGAACATTTAGAAATATTAGAAGAACATGATTAAGAGATTCTAAGGTTAAAGCTAAAATCATTTAAGTCAAATTGTCAAAAAAGTACATGCAAATATAAATTAATTTACAAAATATTAAAATTACAGTCTTCTGCGTTATGTTTGTGAAAATAATGATAAGAAAAATGTTATAGCCTCAATATAATCTGTATCAAGATTAAATATTCTATATCTGAAGGAATAATATGCGTCTCATACCAATCGATATTGGACCTGAATTTATAGTTCAAGCCCATTTAAGAGTCCACCTAATATATTACAATCAAATTTTAGTGTTCATTCAGAATTTAAGAAAAAGTTGAATATTTAATCTCATGATAAATCTAACAACTAAAATTGGTTTTACATGAAGATCTAATATGTAATCATGACATGCTTCACTTATGTGAAATGTTGCATGCGAAATGTTTCAGATGTTGAAAATAGCTTAAAACGTTTATGTTTTGAAAGCTAAAAACAGATTTGTTGACGTGTGAATTTGGTCGACCAAAGTTCTTGACCCAATACCTGCAAATTAAGCAAAATAAAATAGAAAGCAAAGAAGAAAGAAGAGGAAGAACAACTACAAGATGTTTTTACGTGGTTCAGCTAAAAGAGATGTCTATATCTATGACTGTTTCTTTAGTTATTTTAGTAGAGTCGCGGTATATTATATTATTAATTCATGTCTCTCTTTACAATGAATTTCAACCTCTATTTATAGTGTGGGATGTTAAAGTTTGAATACAAATAAAACAGGAAAGAATATCACATTAAATGCAATTCTAAAACTGACATCTATTAATTAAGAAATATACTCTGCCAAATCAGGAATTTGATTCTATCTCTAATTTTGGCAATTGACTCCTTATTAATTTAAGCTATTGCTTTTCTAGAAAGATTTCCTTTACGTGCGCTTCAAACTACGAGTTGAATCTCATTAGAACGATCTCGAGCTGAGCATGAGGTGAGCTGAATCATGACTGTTTTGCGACCTGCGTACTGAAGTAATGAACTGATCACTTTAGCGAGCTAGATATTGACAAACTAGGCTTCTGCATGCTGAGTCAGTCCCTTTGATCAATCTGTTGGGCCTTTATCCTTTGAGTCTGTCATTTGAATCAATTTGTCAGGTTTTTATCAACCCATTTATGAAGTCGGAAATATACAAATAACAAGATCAAAAGTGATTATGTTTTCATCGAGGACTAAAAACAATTTACCTTTTTTGGATTAAACATGAAATTTTGTTATATTTTGGTTCCTTTGAAAATGTTCCTGTGTTCTTTTAGACAAAAAGTCTGTCCTTGGTGCTTCTCAAAACTCTGTTTATATATTTAAGGGGTAAATAAACTAATTAGTATCCCCTTTAAAGAATAATGTGAGATCGATGGTTCTCACTATTTCAACAGGTTCTCACAAATAACGAAAAAACCAAATTTTTGTAGCTAGTAAAAAAACAGAATGATTTTGACTTGATCCGATAATATAGTAAAAGTCCTTCTGATAATTTCTGTGCCTCCAGTTTTCTCAAATTACACAATTACAAATACATATATTTCAACTTTCAATCCCCTTGTAACACTTTGTTTTTTACCTCCTATTATTACATTTGGTTTTACATCATTTTGTGTCCAAAATGTGGAATCTGGTAGTGTTGATTTTGAGCATGGCAAATTTTGTTTATGGAAATCTGCAAGTACCTTGTTACTTTATTTTTGGAGCTTCAATATTCGATGATGGCAATAATAATGCCCCTGTGACTGGTGCCAACAGTGACGGACCCAAAAATCTATGTGAGGGAGGACACTTTTATACATGAAATTTTCTTTGTAATATTTCCTTCAATTGCTAGAAGAACGTTATATGAAATAAAAATAGTTAAAATACATAACCAGTAGAGAATATATAGTTTTACCTCTTATAAAATTGTAAGTAAAATTTCTTAAAATAATACTCTTAATACAAGTATAAAAATAAAAGCATACTAATTCTGAGTTGGTAATGCACTAGCTCCATTTTTTTTTTCTAGTGAGAGAAGTTCAATTTCATATTACTAAAAAAAATAAATAAAAACTTAATTTAGAGATACATCTTGTTTATGATGATAGTTGCTATTTAGATTGCAAATAAATGTATGTAATCAAACTATATATATTTATTATTAAAGTTACTAATCGAGCTACATTTATAGTCTTTTATCTCATAAATGTATGTGATTTATAATAAAGTATAGTAAAATAAAAATAAGAGATAAAAACAATTATAATTCATATAAGCATTTTTATTTATAAATTTTATCATATAAAATAGTTTATTTAAAAGAAAAATAAGTCACACCAATAATCGTGAGTAAACTAAGACTTATTAAGACTAAATAACTTAATATATTTTATTCTCTAGTTCGTATAAATATGATATAGTTTGCGTTAAAAAAATAATTTAAAATGAGTATAATAATTTACAAAGTTAAAATATTTCAAATTTAAAGATCAGTTTGTAATAATGAAGAAAAAAAAGAGAGAAAAAACAAGAAAAACAACTATAATGAGTGAATAAAAAAATACAAAATAATTTAAAAAAAAAAAGAAAAAAGAAAATACATTAATAAGGCCAATGGATATTGAACCCAGCTCCTTCTGGAAAAGGAAGGCAACGTAATCATCAAAGCTATTATGTGGCTGTGTTTTATTTTTGTAATTTATTTATATAATATATAAATGATTTAAAGCAAAAACCTGTCCCCGTTTCTTGGAACCGAACCTGGGTGACATGGGAGAGAGGCCAGCGTGAAAACACCATAAGCACCAATCCATAAATGTGATATATCATGGCATTGGAATTATTTAATTAACTTTATAAAAATTTCAGGGGGAGGCACGTGTACCCCCTAATCTCATGGTGGGTCCGCCCTTGGTGCCAAAGCCAATTATCCTCCAGATTGATTTTCCCAAAGGTCCAACAGAAAGATTTACCAATGGCCGAAACACGACAGATCTTATAGGTGTTCTCTCTGTCTTTCTATACATATATATTTATAAAAAAAATTATAATTTTCTAAATTCTATCATTATAATTATTGTTGTTTTGGCAAATTTATTGATTTTTATAAAACTACGTCCTAATTAACTCTGTTTTATTCAATTAAACTATTTTCAATCTAATAGAACCCATTGAATTATTAGTGTATTAAATTAAATTTATTGAATGATCAGTTTTATTGTGGAAGGAGAACAATTAAACGAATTGATTTTGTTTTATGTACATAAACTCAATTCAATTTGTCTTGATTAACTGGCTTCCATTAAATTAATCAGTTTTAACACATTGATTAAGCTTTCAACACCTTCAAGGAAAAACAACTCTTTTCAATTATTTTGTAGTTTCCTTTTTTTAGAAAAAAAAATCAAACTAAATTGTATGATTGATTGAAATGTGTTGTACTAAATATATTATGGTAGTAATTAATTGAATTAAATTACTACCATAATATATTTAGTGCAATTGGGATTGAATTGAATTTGATTAAATTAATTTAATATTACAGTAAATTGATTATTAAATAATATAATTAATTAAATTTTTATTTTTTAAAATAAGTAATGGATTAATTTTTATATACATTTAATATAAATAATAAATAAAATATAAGAAATTAAGTATAAGCCATCAAAATGGGGTCGGTTTCATAAGTCCCAAGATTTGATTGTATTATTAACGCTACCAATGGAGGTTTAATAGATACATACCTACAATGCTTGAAATTGGCCAATCCAATACTATGTGTTATTATTAGCTTTTATTTATTTATTTATTTTTATAAAAAAACAAAGTAAAGTAGTATTTAATGATGGAAGATATAGAAGCGAATAGAGATATACAGGGACGAGAAGTCAAGAACCACCAAATAAATTACATCAAACCATCCACAATCACACATTATTTTCATATCAGAGCATATCATTTGCCGAATAGATAAGGTATTGGAAATGAAAAAGGCATACACAGATCCGTAGTAGAATCAACCTCTAGTGGAAGAATATATACAGCTTTGGTTCAATGTCATCGGATTTCTCCAAGCAGATTGGCACCATCTAGCCTTGCACCTTCCAAATGCTGCCAAATCTCACCCATTTCAGTACCAAGACATTGATATATATGGTAATCGTAGAACACATTCACATACTCTGAAAGTCAGACCAGGTTTAGTTACTGTATCCAGAAGATTGACATGTCGTAAATAGGCTCGTTGAAGGTTTGCACCTTTTAAATTGGCATAAGTTAACTTTGCACCGTGGAAATACATGATTTCAACTTTCAACAAATTATTTTCAAAGGCAATACAAATACCGATACAACTAACGATGTTCATATCCATTAAGCAAACTATCAAGCATTTGGCATGAATTATAAGAATAAAACACTAACGAAATTCATGTCAAAATTTTGTATCTTATAAAACGAAAGTTTTAAGTAGACTGATAAAAACGGGACTATACAGAAAATTTACAACTCATTATCTTATTAGCTTTTAGTTTTACAAATTATTGATATATAACATTTGTTTTTTCAAAATCTTTGGTACAGTCCCAGAGTAGTCTTTGTTGGGATTTTTTATGTTTCTTAATATGGGCTTACATATTAAATAACAATTATATTATGAGCTATTTATTTTAATAGAGTCAAATAAGTGATCTATTAATTGGACTCTAAAAATATCCACTGAGTATGAGTTTTAATGTATAGAAATCTAATACTAATTAAATTAGGGTTAATGAGAACCTAATTAGATTAGTATATAAAGAACATAATTAGGGTTATGGTCCCCAAGTCAAATCAACATGTTTTTCGCTCTCTTTTCTCATTTCCTATTTAAGAAGAAAATTATAGAGTAACCTAAGAAGATTTGACTGTGGAAAACTTGATTCTACTCAAGTTTAACAATATAGATTTAGGTATGTTTTCTTTATAATAATTCTTATTGATTTAATACGAGTTTCTAGATTTTTATATAAGTTTTAATCTATTAAAGTTTTATCCAACAAGTGGTATCAGAGCAAACTCATATTGAATCATTAAGAAAATTAGTTTCGATGCCTTTTGTGTTTTCTATGAGTGCTTTAGAAAATAATTGAAGAATAAATACTCAATTAATAAAGTGTGATTTGTGTTTGTGCGTATAATATGAAGAGAAAGTGACTGTTCTGCTTTTAATATTGTCCAAATCGTTTTTTTTGCTCATTGGCCAAAGCTCATGGCTGTGAATTTTTTATGCATAAAGAACATGTTTTATCTATTTACTTTCTTTTGTTGCTGTTATTTGTTTTAAAAGAAAATTAATTGTTTATAATTTTTTTAAATAAAAAACAGTGGGTCGCTATGCTTCCCATGCCATAGTTTTTCTTTGTATTGGTCCGAGAATCTTGAAGCAAGAATGAATATATATATTTAATCGAGTTTGCTTTAAATATATATATATATATATATATAAATATGGCAGTAGTATGAAATATATATATATATATATATGTATTTACTGGATGCTGTTGGCGTAAAGAGTCAATTACCTTTTGTTTTGTTTGTTTGTTTTTTTGTTTTGTTTTGTTTTGATTTGTTTTTTTGTTGACATAAAAGTCAATAAAGAGTTTATTTTTATTGATAATGCATGATACCTATGTAAGAGTTGCTGTGTAATTTAGGTCAAATAATGGACATACTTGTGGTAATAAATATGTGATAGTAATTAGGTTTTCCATATGAGTAATAAGTCGGTCTAAAGAAAGACTGACTACTTGACGGGATTAATTATCAATGTTTGATTACTACACGGAGAGTACCACTTACGGTTGATATTTTTGTCGAAAGATTAAATGTCAATATTGTGTTAGGTATCTTGTTTTAGGGCCCACCATTATGAGAATCGTTTAATTATGTCATGTATGAATTTATTAATTGAGTATTCTTATCTTGTGATATAATTATTAATTGTGAGCTTGTGTTTGGTTTTGTTTTCGATTCAGTTACTATTTCTGCTTCAACAATAACTACAAATATCAATTCCATTACTGTGCTTAATGACACGAATTTCAAAAATTGGAAAGAGAATGTTATGATTGTTTTTGGTTGCATGGATCTTGATCTTGCACTTCGGGAAAAACGATCTGCATCTCTTAATAAGAATAATACCACTGATGAAAATGCGAGCATGGAGAAGTGGGATCATTCCAATCGCATGTGTCTTATGATCATAAAACGTTCTATTCCGAAAACTTTTAGGGGTTCTATGTCCGAAGAGAAAAATGCTAAGAAGTTCCTTGAGGAAATAAAACAACATTTTACAAAAAACGAAAAGATTGAAACAAGTACCCTTTTTGCTAACCTTGTTTCAATGAAATATAAAGGAAAAGAGAACATAAAGGAGTATATTATGGAGATGTCTCATATTGCTTCCAAACTAAAGACACTAAAGTTACAGTTGTTTGAGGACTTGCTGGTACATTTAGTTTTGATTTCTCTTCCTGCATAATACAGTTAGTTTAAAGTGAGTTACAACACTCAAAAGGATAAATGGACTCTTAATAAACTCATATCTCACTGTGTGCAAGAAGAGGAAAGATTGAAGCGAGAAGGTATTGAAAGTGCTAACTTAGCAACTATCTCTAATGACAAGAAAATAAAAAGAGGAAAAGAAGCTGCAGTTGGGACATCACAGCATAATGTGTAAAAGAAGCAGGATGGAGAGTTTACCTATTACTTTTGTAAGAAAGCTGGACACATGAAGAAAGAATGTCCCAAATACGCCAACTGGTGTGTCAAGAAATGTATGCTTCTTAATTTAGTTTGTTCTTAAAGAAGCAGGATGGAGAGTTTATCTGTTACTTTTGTAAGAAAGTTGGACACATGAAGAAAGAATGTTCCAAATACGCCAACTGGTGTGTCAAGAAATGTATGCTTCTCAATTTAGTTTGTTCTTAAATTAATTTAGCTTCTGTACCTAAACACACTTTGTGGATAGATTCTGGTGCCACTACTCATATAAGTATGTCTATGCAGGGTTGTCTGTGGAACCGACAGTCAAGTGATGCCGAAAGATTTATTTATGTGGGCGACGACAAAACAGTTGCAGTAGAGACTATAAGAACTTTTAGGTTATTGTTAAAGACTGATCATTTTTTGAATTTGGAAGAGACTTATGTAGTACCTTCTTTTAGACAGAATTTGGTTTCAGTTTCTGTTTTGGACAAATTTGGTTATTTTTGTTCATTTGAAAATAATAAATTTAGTCTTTTTTAAGATTCAAATTTTATTGGTATTGGTTCTTTATCTTTGCATGATAACCTATATGTTATACCTGTTTTTTGGACTGCAAAAATGGGCTGGTAAAAGCCCAAAGAACCAATCAAATAAACTGATCCAGCTCGTAGGTCGTAGGTCGAGCTCGCAACTTACAACCAGCTCAGCCTCCAGCTTGCAGCTCTCAGGTAGCTCAGCTCCAGCTCGCAGCTAGCTCAGCATCCAGCTCTCAGGTCTCAGCTAGCTCAGCCTCCAACTCGTAGCTCTCAGCTAGCTCAGCTCTCAACTAGCTAAGCATTTAGCTCTCAGCTAGCTAGATATCCAGCTCGCAGGTCGCAGGTCTTTAGCTCTCAACTAGCTAAGCATCCAGCTCTCAGCTAGCTAGCATCCAGCTCGCAGCTCGCAGCAGGTCGAGCTCGCAGCTCGCAGCTAGCTCAGCTCGCAGCTCTAGCTAGCTCAACATCCAGCTCTCAACTCTCAGCTAGCTCAGCCTCCAGCTCTCAGCTCTTAAGTCTCGTACCAGCGAGCTCCATGCTATTCTAGATCCCGATGAGCAATTAATGCAGTATGGTTATGACAAAGTTGTTAGTCAATGCAATAAATGCTATGTCAGAGTAGTTGATTTCTTTACGTGTACATTACTCAAGTGTAATCATTCTTTCTCTATAAATAGGAGGGGAAAATTCATTGTAAGAGAGAGAGATTTTTTGAGTATTACAGTCACTCTGCCAAAAAAATATATTGAGAGTGACCCGTGGATGTAGGTACCATTGCCGAACCAGGTAAAAATCTCTGTGCAATTTCTCATGTTCTTCTTCTCTCATCTCTTTGGTGTGCTCTTTGATTGCAGGTATTGGGCGTTGGATCATCCAATCGACCGAGACAAAAAATCGACGTCGACACTATATTTGTTGGATACAATTGCCTTAATTAATGAAACCTTACATATAAATTCACGAGGTATCAAACGAAAATTAATTGACAGGGACTCTGCCATACTATGACACAAACGTTTAGGTCATATCTCTAAACAGAGAATTTAGAGGCTTGTGTCTGATGGGATTCTTGATTCCCTTGATTTGATAGATTTTGAAGTTTGTATTGAGTATGTTAAAAGGAAACAAACAAACATTAAGAAATTAGGTGTCAACAGGTGTTCTGATGTCTTAGAATTAATTCATATTGATATTTGTGGACCATTTTCTATAGCTTCTTAGAATGGTCAACAATATTTTATTACGTTCATAGACGACTATTTAAGGTATGTGTACGTATTTTTAATACATGAGAAGTCTCAATCCCTGAATGTTTTTAAGGCCTTCAAAGTTGAAATTGAAAATCAACTTGGCAAGAAAATTAAAGCTGTCAAATCTGACCATAATGGTGAATATTATGACAGATATGACGGATCTGGTGATCAACATCCAAGATCTTTTGCGAAATTCCTAGAGGAATGCAGTATCGTCCCGTAATACACAATGCCAGGCAAACCTAGCATGAATGGTGTTGCTGAAAGACGAAACAGAATGCTTAAGACCAGAATCCCTCTGGGGAGAAACACTAAATATTGCAGCATATATCCTCAACAGGGTTCCAAGTAAAGCAGTAGCTAAAACTCCTTATGAATTATGGACGGACAAAAAGCCTAGTATTAGACATTTACATATTTGGGGTTGTCTAGCTGAGACAAAGCCTTATAGGCCAAATTAAAAAAAAACTGGACTCAAAAACTGTAAGTTGCTACTTTGTTGGGTACTCTGAATGGTCAAGGGGTTTCAAGTTCTACGATCCCACTACTATAACATTTTTTGAGATGGGAAATACGAGATTTTTTAAGGAAGTTGAGTTTGTGGGGGGAGATAAGTTTAAAGACATTGTCTTTGAAGATGAATTTGTTTCTCTTCCTACTATTATTATTAATAATGATTAGACTTTTATTCCTGACATTGTTAAAAATACAAATCCGGAATATCAAGACAATGTAGACGAGCTCCCTGTGTAAAATAAAGAAATTATACCCAAAATACAAACTCAATAACCTCAAGAGGATGTGCCATTGAGACGATCCACTAGAGAAAAGAGAAGTGCGATTCCGGATGACTATATCGTTTTTCTCCAAAAACATGAAGTTGATATAGGAGTGGTGGAAGATGATCCAATCAACTTCCATCAAGCCAAACAAAGTTCTAATTCTCAAAAGTGGATTGATGCTATGAATGATGAGATGAATTCCATGAAGAACAATGATGTTTGAGATCTCGTCGAATTGTCTCAAGGTGTGAAACCCATTGGTTGCAAATGAATATTTAAGACCAAAAGGGATTCAAAAGGTAATGTTTAGAGATATAAGACTCGTTTAGTTGCTAAGAGTTTCACTAAGAAGGAATACATTAATTATAAAGAAACTTTTTCTCCAATTTCAATGAAAGACTCTTTCAGGAATATAATGACACTTATGACTCATTTTGATTTTGAGTTACATCAGATGAATGTAAAAATTGCGTTTCTCAATGG
Source organism: Litchi chinensis (assembly GCA_019925255.1). NCBI lineage: Eukaryota > Viridiplantae > Streptophyta > Magnoliopsida > Sapindales > Sapindaceae > Litchi > Litchi chinensis. The sequence continues at coordinate 22,353,055 of CM034466.1, forward strand.
TGACATTAACGAAACAATATATATGATGCAACCAGAAAACTTTGTATCTAGTGACTCAAAGAAAATGGTTTGCAAATTAAAGAAATCTATCTATGGTTTCAAACAGGCTTCCCGTTAATGGTATCACAAATTTCATCAAATCATTATCTCATATAGATTTGAGGTAAATAAGGTTGAAGATTGTGTATATCATAAGTTCAGTGGGAGTAAATATATATTTTTGGTGTTATATGTCGATGACATATTACTTGTTAGTAGCGATATAGGGTTATTGCATGAAACCAAGAGACAAAGAATTTTGAGATGAAAGATCTTGGGGACACCTCTTTTGTATTAGACATACAGATACATCGAGATCGAACTCAAGGTATCCTTGGGTTATCACAAAAGAGTTATATCGAAAAAGTTCTTGATAGATTCGACATAAAAAATTGTGCACCAGGAGACACCTCTGTAGCTGAATGAGACAAGTATAGTCTTAGTCAGTACCCTAAAAATGAGTTGGAACGAAAAGAAATGCAAAAGATTCCTTATGCATCAACTATAGGAAGTTTAATGTATGCTCAAGTATACAAATTAGATATTGCTGACGCATTACTTCTTTGCTTTCCCACGTCGCTTCTTCTACCTTATGATTTCTCCAAAGCACTTTAACCAATGTAATGCTTTTATTTCTCAATTCTCGGACTTCACGATCTAGAATTTTCATAGGCTGTTCTTCATAGGACAAATCAGGTTACACTTCAATAGATTCAGCGGCTACAACATGAGAAGGATCCGATCTGTATCTCATCAACATAGATACATGAAATACATTATGTATCTTATCCAATTCTGGCGGTAAAGCTAGCCTGTAGGCTATTGGTCCCACACGTTCAATGATCTCGTATGGGCCAATAAACCTAGGACTCAACTTACTCCTCTTACCAAACCTTAACACCTTCTTCCATGGGGATACCTTGAGAAATACTTTATCATCTACTTCATACTCGATATATTTCCTTTTTAAATCTGCGTAAGACTTCTGCCGATCAGATACAGCTTCAATCTTTTCTTAATTATCTTAACATTTTCTTCAGTTTGCCTGATTAATTCTGGTCCCACTAACTTATTTTCACCAAGTGTAGTCCTACATAGAGGAGTCCTACACTTCCTTCCAAACAGAGCTTCATAGGGCGTCATGCCTATACTCGACTGATAGCTGTTATTATACACGAATTCGATCAAGGGAATATTATCAATCAAACTTCCTTCAAATTCGATAACATAGCTTCTGACCATATCTTCTAACACCTGGATAACTTTTTCTGATTGTCCATCTGACTGTGGATGAAAGACGGTGCTGAAACTCAATTGAGTACCCAAAGCTTCTTGAAACTTCTTCCAGAACATTGCCGTAAACCTCGGATCTCGATTTGATATTATCAACACTTGCACTCCATGCAATCGAACTATTTCCTTAATATATAGCTCTGCCAATCTTTCCAAAGAATAATCCATCCAGACCGGGAGGAAATGCGCTGACTTGGTCAACCGATCTACAATCACCCAAATCGCATCTTGCTTACTCCGAGAAAGAGGCAATCCTATAACGAAATCCATAGTAACATGATCCCACTTCCACTGAGGAATAAATATCGGCTGCAACAACCCTGAAGGAACCTGATGCTCTGCTTTTACCTCCTGACATACCAAACACTTACTCACATAGTCTACCACATCTTTCTTCATACTAGGCCACCAATACTGAGCCTTCAAATCTTGATACATCTTGGTGCTACCCGGATGCATCGAATACGAACTACTATGAGCTTCCATTAGAATCTCCTTTTTCAACTCGACATCATTAAGAACACAGATTCGATCTCTGAAGCACAAACAACCTCCTCTTAACACAAACTCAGTCTCCTTTCCCTCTTGAATCGATCTATAGATTGCCATTAACTTCTCATCTTGCTTCTGCTTTTCTTGAATCTACTGAAGGAAACTGGGTCGCACTTGCAATTCAGCTACCAAAGCTTGATCTTCCTGAATCTACAACTGAGCATTCATCGTTCTCAAGGCAACCAAAGACTTCATACTCAACGCATCAGTTACCACATTCGTTTTTCTTGGATGATAGTTGATGACGCAATCATAATCCTTCAGCAACTTCATCCATCTTCTCTGCCTCAAATTAAGCTCTTTCTAAGTAGACAGATACTTGAGACTTTTGTGATCAATATAGATATAACACTTTTCTCCATACAAGTAATGTCTCCATATCTTCAAAGCAAAGACTATGGTTGTTAGTTCTAGATCATGAGTCGGATAATTCTTCTCATGATTCTTCAGCTGCCTGGAAGCATAAGCAACCACCTTTCCTTCTTGCATCAACACACAACCGAGACTACTAAGAGAGACATCACTATAGATCACAAAATCCTTACTAAATACGGGCTGAGTAAGAACTGGAGCCTTAATCAATATCTCCTTCAACTTATCAAAACTCCTCTGACACCGATCCATCCACTCAAATCTAACATCCTTATGAAACAATTTGGTCAATGGAGTAGCCAAGGAAGAAAATCCCTTTACAAATCGCCTATACTAACCAGCAAAACCTAGAAAACTTTGAACTTCGACAACATTCTTGGGAGGCTTCCACTCTACAATCGCTTCAATCTTCTTCGGATCGACCTTTATACCCTCAGTAGAAACAATATGCCCAAGAAAAGAAATCTTATTTAACCAAAACTCACACTTGCTCAGTTTGGCATACAATTGCTTTTCCCTTAACGTCTTCAACACAATCAGAAGATGTCGATCATGCTCTGCTGAAGACTGCGAATACACCAAGATATCATCAATAAAGACCACCATAAACTGATCTAAATACGGACGGAAAACACAATTCATCAAATCCGTAAAAGCTGCAGGTGTATTCGTCAACCTGAATGACATCACTATAAACTCATAATGTTCGTATCTCGTCCGGAAAGCTGTCTTAGGAATGTTTGATTCCTTTACCCTTAACTGATAGTATCCTGATCGAAGATCTATCTTAGAGAAAACACTAGCTTCTCTGAACCGATCAAATAGATCATTGATTCTAGGTAAGGGATACTTATTCTTGATCGTTACCTTATTCCATTGCCGATAATTCACACACAACCTAAAAGACCCATCTTTCTTCTTCACGAACAACACTGGAGCTCCCCACGGAGATACACTAGGCCTTATAAATCCCTTGTCCAGTAACTCTTGCAATTGAATCTTCAATTCCTTTAACTCAGCAGGTGCCATCCTATAAGGGGTAACCGTTACTGGAGCAGTCCCTAACATCACATCGATCACAAACTCTACTTCTCTTTCTGGTGGCAAACCTGACAACTCTTCAGGAAACATATCTGGAAAATCACACACGGTAGGTATGTCCTGCAGGCTAGATCTAAGCCTCTGAGAATCAATCACATATGCCAGATACGCCAACTGAGGTTGAAATGACATTAGAGAGGTAATCCAACCTCTCACCCACCATAACTATCTCTTTCCCATCGACATTCCTCAAAGCGATCCTCTTCAGACGACTATCGATCACCACCTGATGCCTGGATAACCAATCCATACCTAGAATTACATTGAACTCTCGAAATGGAAGCTCCATCAAATCACCCGGGAACTCATAACCCCGAATCCGAATCAGACACTCTCTAAATACCCTATTCACAACCACACTATAACCCAAGGGATTACTAACCAACACCTCAAGATTTGTCGACTCTGCCTAAAGAATCTGCTCTCTCGGAATAGCAATACTAAGATATGAATGCGTAGATCTTAGATCTACCAATGTATGCACATGGATATCAAAGACTGAGATTTTACCAATAATCACATCGGGCGCATCCTGCTCTTCCTAAGCCCTGATGGCATAGGCTCTAGCTGGCGCACGGGCCTCTGATCTGAGTGCTGACTCTGAAGCACCTCTTTGAGCACTTCTCCGTCCCTGCTTGACTAGGCTCCCGACCTCTGGAAGCTGCAGGAGCTGATCTCTCTGGCTGAGAAACTGGCGTAGGTCTATTCTTCGGACAATCTCTCTGAAAATGATCTCGAGACCCACACCTGAAACAGGCTCCCGTCAAACCTCCAGCACTCTCCCGGATGCCTCCGGCCATAATGCTCACATAGGGACTGGGTTGATCCTCTAGCTGTATTGCCTCGGGTACTAGCAACTGAAGCTGCTGACGGCGCTAGCCTAACAGAAGATCCCTCTCTTTTGCTGGCTCGGATCCTTCCTAACCTGCTCTTCTTTCTTCACTCTTTCCACATTCAGAGCTACAGATACCAATCTGGGAAAGTCCTCTATCTACAAGGCTGTCAACTGGAAACGAATATAATCATTCAGACCATCTTCAAACCTCCTGCATCTATCAGTCTCTGTCGTCACTATCTTTCTGGCATTCTTGCTTAACTGAATGAACTCTCTTTGAAAGAATTCCCAGGTCCTCTCTACGGGCCACACAGACTAAGTAATAGACGTCCACCACTGGTAGGCATCCTCCTGCAATAACAAAACTGCACACTCCAAACTCTTCTCAAATGTGCAGTGCAACTGCTGTAAAATCTGCTCTGTCCACTTTATCCAAAACTCAGCTGCTGACGCATCCTCATCTTTTCTACCATGGAAATCTGTAGGCCTATACTTAACAAGCCTTTCGATCACAGATCTCTTAGGTGTAGCTCGGGCCATCTGTTGCATAAGGGCCGGCTGACCTTGGGCTTCGGGTACTGACATCCCTCGACTGGACGATCCACCGGATACACCTCCGGCTACATTTGCAGGACTACCCGACCTACTCCCATCACTACCCTCAACTCTCTGAGCCTCTAAGGGGTCCATCTTTTAACATATTTGAGACAAAAAGAAATTCGCGCATCAGAGTCACATTCTCCTATTTCATTCCTCTATGCAATGCATGTACACTCAAATACAACATTTCTTTTTCAAAATCACCAAATTTGAGAAAATCCCGAACCTTTGCTCTGATACCACTAAAGTGTGACACTCTCCCCTCGATTTTCGACGTCCCGAACACTGATAACCGAGACAGAGGACGTGACGACATTTTCATTTCTTATTTACGAAAATCCATTTATTAATTTAATATAATTTATTGAAAATCCGGCAGAGTTTCTCTTGTTTTATTGAGAAACCCAAAATTTTTTTTCGACTTCAAACTTTATCTCACACGTCATTCTGACATCATCTGTTTATTACATAAATAAGCTTAAAATGACGCAAATACCCTTAGACCCTTATTTAATTCAAATTCGGACATAAAGGGGTTTTTATGCGAAAATATTATTTCACTTGGTTTTGACCCATAAAATCCTTTTTATCACCATCCTACCAACACATACATATCATAAATAACAACTCATCACGTAAAAATCATATCGCAAAGTTGCGAAACAAAATATTAAATTTTAGCTATTAAAAAAAAATTCAATTTCAAAAATAAATGTATACCAACCTTTTTGAGCCTTCATTCACACTCTCTAGCACTCCAATTAGAAGCTTAAAGCTTCTCTTTGCCTTTGCTAGACTCCCCACGCTCTAATTAGTCACCTAGGGTTTGAAAATCACACTTTAAAATCATAAAAACCAAAACAACTCAATTAAATGCAAAATCCACTAACTACCCATGCCTATGGATGCATCTATAGGCTTGGAAATCAATTTTTTTTAACACAAAACCAAAAAAATTACACATACCTCACTTAACTCCTTTTTAACCGAAAAATCTATCTTGGTTTTTTTGTGATTTTTGCAAGGAATGAGGTCATAGATAGGTAGGGAAGATGAAGATAAGAGAATTAATGTGTTTAATGGCTTGAAAGAAGAAAAAAATAAAGAGAAAGAAGAAGAATTGCAGCCGGCTATGGTGGAGGAAGGAAGAAGATGGAATTTTAAAAAATTAACCCATTTTTTATATAAAACAATTTCTTAAAATTACACATTGACCCCACACCTTTCTAAAATTCTAATTAAGCCCAAAAACCTTTACACATGCCCCTTTTCTATTGGATAATCTATACAACTCATTATTCCACTCACTCTTAATTCCCAATTAAGTCTTTTTTCTAAAAAAAAAATTACCTTCAAAATAAATTATTAAAGAAACTATTAAATTTTCAAATAAACTAAATTTTAATCCAATTTAATGCAATTATATTCTAGATTTAATAATATTACTTATACGGAAGTAAATATCGGGACATTACAGTGTTCATAGTGGGAATGTTGGGCAGATATTTAGGTAACCTAGGGATGAACCATTGGAAAGCAGTCAAACCAGTAATGCGTTATTTACAGAGAACAAAAGATCACATGCTCACGTAAGGAGATCAGATCATTTAGAGATCGTTGCGTATTCTGATTCTGATTTTGCTGGATGCCAAGACAGTAAAAGATTCACGTCGGGCTATATTTATCTGCTAGCTGGAGGAGTTATTTCCTGGAAGAGTGCTAAGCAAACACTCATAGTTTCTTCCACTATGGTAGCTGAATTTATAGCTTGTTATGAGACATTTAATCATGGGATATGATTTCGAAAGTTTGTCAGGAGGCTGCGAGTTGTAAATTGTATTAAAAAACCGTTAAAGATATATTGTGACAATAATTCAGCTGTGTTATATTCCAATAACAACAGAAGCTCTATGAAGTCAAAACACATAGACATCAAATTTCTTGTTGTTAAAGAAAGAGTTTAGAGTCATTAGGTAGCTATAGAACATATTGGAACAAACTCCATGATTGCGGATCCGCTTACTAAAGGATTACCATTCAAGGTCTTTCATGAGCACACTGCTCATATGAGTGTTGTTTTGGTTGATGATGTGCATGTTTAATGGGAGTTAGTATTTTGATGTTATTTGTTATAGATATATTTTATATTTATTTTCTACAGAATAAAATATATGGTTCAGTTATAAACTCTAAATATTTTTTGTTTGGTCTCACTAAAAATTAAAGTAGGACTAGTTGAAAATAGACATGTTTGAAATTACATTGTATATAATTTCCATGCTATGTATCCATACTTGATCTATGTCATTGAATATATTGGTATTGTAACCATTGATGGATCTAGTTACGAATATATGTAACAAAGGTCGCTTTGATCTCATATTAATATAGTAGATGGATCATATTGTAATTAAATGGATATTTCGAGATAGATAGCTTTTCAGTTCACACTTAAAACTATAGATAATATAATTGTTTCAAGAAACATATGTAGCCCAAGTGGGAGATTGTTAGGATTTTTTATGTTTCTTAATATGGGCTTACATATTAAATAACAATTATATTATGGACTATTTATTTTAATAGGGCCAAATAAGTGATATATTAATTGGACTCTAAAAATATCTATTAGGTATGGACTTTAATGTGTAGAAATCTAATACTAATTAAATTAGGGTTAATGGCAACCTAATTATGTTAGTATATAAAGAATATAATTAGGGTTATGGTTCTCAAGTTAAATCAACGTGTTTTTTGCTTTATTTTCTCCTTTCCCATTCAAGAAGAAAATTATAGAGTAACCTAAGGAGATTTGATTGTAGAAGACTCGATCCTACTCAAGTTTAACAATATGAATTCAAGTATGTTTTCTCTATAATAATTCTTATTGATTTAATATGAGTTTTTAGATTTTGATATAGGTTTTAACCAATTAAAGTTTTATCCAACAGTCTTGCCTACACCCTCGAATGGATGCCAACGGTTTTTCAACTTGAAACTGGTGAGAGACTTCGCACTGGAGTTGTATCTTCAATGAATAACATCCAACAGTATACAGAGTGATCAACGTTGTAAAAAAGCTCTTCATTTGACTCATACTTGAAAGTTTACTTACCCTTATTTTATGTAGAACAAAGGGATTATATTGTTTTATTAATAGTAGAATTTATTTGGCAACGTTCTTTTATCTAAAGATTTTTTGGATTTTTTTTGTTTAAAGATATCAGTTGATAATTAAATCAAGTTGAGATTTCTATATCTATTTCTTCTATTTTTCTCCACCTTCTTCCTCATTTTCTCGATCTCCTAATTTGATTTTCTTCCCTATTTTATTTCTCTTTTTCTGTCCTACATCAATATATTATTGATCCACAAACAGAATGCAAACAAATACTTTACTCTTACCTTCAAATTGGCTCCCTCTAAGTTGGCATCAATAAGATCAGCAGTCTGAAAAGTCAAGAGAATAAATAGATTACCATGTCATAAAACAAACTAGCAGCTAATTTCTTATTAAAAGAAGAGCAACAAATAGACGACAAAGTTTTAGGTTTAAAAATATCTAGCAAAAAAAAAAAAAAAGTGGATGGATTGAGTTTGATAAAAGCGTTGGCACCATCAATGGCAATCATTGGGTTCAAGGGACAAGCAAAGCAAGAACTATTCAGACAAATTCAGAAGCATAAACTGAGCAGATATACAATAGCTACTAGCTCAGAAAAAGTGTTCCAAGAATCCATAAAGAAGAACAAACAGCCGCTAAAATTACTATACCATAAAAAGATTCAAGGACACTGATTTATCCATAAAGCGAATGCTTCGAATTTCAAGAGAATGAAAAAATAATTTAATAATTGAGATTTATTTAAAGAAAAATTTTATGTAGGCGCATATTCAGATTGAATTTAAGATCTCTAAAAAGAGAATCACTCGGAATGTTCACAGTTACATGAAAGACATTCAGATACAATTTTTCCAGTACACATCTTTTTATTCTTTACAATGGAAGCAATGAAACCTAAATTCGATTAAGAGTTAACGGTGACAAAAGGACCACAATAAAATTAAGACAAAGTTGAAATTCGTATGGAGACCTCTTTTTATTGAAAATCAAGACAAAGTTAACTTTAAATAATTTATCTCATCTGTATCCGTATTTATCTCGCTCTGCACCTTCTTTCCTATAAGTTTCATTTTTCCTTCATTACAAGGCCAAAGATTATTTCATCCACTCAATCCCTTAAGTCATGGCACTGCTACCTTTTCCATCCCCTCGCGGATATAAAACACAAAATTACAAATCTGTTACTGATACCGAAAAGAAATAATCCAACAGTGCATAACTTCTCTTCTACTCCGTAGATTCCTCTTTTGTTCTCTCCTATCCTAGGATTTTCAGAAACAGCATAATTACTGAAAGTAAAAACAGAAACAAGCCATCCGACAGCACAATTAAAGACCGAACTTGATGACATGACCACAGATTGATAGATATGATTGTGAAAAATAAACATACGTCTTCAAGAAAGATTTCCTTTACAAGATTCTCACTTGAATAGCTCTTTCACCTGAACACTAGCAGTCACCACTAGCCTTTCATGTTCACTTCTTTAGCTTACGAAGTTAATTCCTTTGTTCACCTATATTTATCACTCCCCACCTCTAATATACAAAGTATTCCTAAGAGAGAGAGTGAAGGGCATGGAACGAGGTAGAAGAGAAACAGTTAAATCGGAAAACTTAATATAAGATGTAGTGATACAGTGAAATAGTTGACACAGAAAAACAATATGATTTTCTTGCCACATAAATATTCTCATGGAGATGACAAGAAAATGAGTTAAAGGTACAACAAAGTCATTTAGACAGAAGAAAATAATAATAATAGTAACCACGAAAAGGTCATATAGCAACTAAGTTCAGCATACACTTTATCTCACACCAACAGCAAATTTTGAGCGATTGCATATTTGCATTGGTACTAGGAGGAATGAAAAGTATATATCAGATTAAGAAAGTTTGTATAAGTGATTGACCATACTAACATTTAAACAATCATATTGACATGTTCATATATTAGATTAAGATTCAAGAAAAACCTACAGCGAAGCCTTGCGTGAACTCAGGAAAATTTCATCAAACTTTCTAAGTTTGTTTCAAAATCAATACCTTCTATTTTTATCATATCAATACTTTTATTTTATGATTGCAAGCATAAACCGGTTAGTAAGTCAATGCTAAAATCCTTAATTCAAATCTCTCTTTCACAAGTTAAAAACAATATATACATATTTTCATTTTTATACAATTGAAAAAGAAAAAAAGAAACCTTAGTTTTCTAATGTACATTATTTTTGCTATCGGCTTAATCAATCAATGATGTCCAATTGTCTTGTAGTTAATTATGCATTAGGGCCCGTTTTTCCTTTTCTTTGTTTTAACATTGATACTTTAAGAAAACTGTCTTTAATTAATCTCCATATTTATTGAAACTTAATAAAAAATATATATATCAACAGAACTACAAAAAAAGAAAAAATAATAAGTATCAACAAAGTTAATTAAAGTCTCGATAATGTCAATACTTTAAATTTTTTTTTCCTAAGTTTATGGGTTTTTCATAGAGATATTTTTTCATATGTGAGTCGTCCAAGGCTCCAAGCGGTATTTTTGAGCAAGATGTGGTTATGTAGATATCTATATACCGGCAATGCACCAGGTGTTTGCATGCATGGCTACCCTAACGTGGCAGTCTGAGAAACAAACACATCTCCCGTCTCTTCCTCATTTATTGCTAGTTTTAACACTCCTCTCACTTTGGAACAATCACAGAAGAAAACTCAGCAATCCTATTTCAGGAAGAAGACATTAACGATGCAACGGAAGAAGCATTTGTCCTCCACTGCCAACGATGTCGTTCAGACCTGCGCCCTGTACTTATATCTCTCTCTCTCTTCTTTTCTCTTCTGTTGTTATGTAAATGTGTTTATACAACAATACAAGCATGTACACGTAGAGGGACATTTAATTCTACAAACCTGTACGCTTGGCAGCATATATGGGATTGTAAAATTGTGGGAAGATAGTCATTTGTTATTCTAAATAAGTTTTTGGTGGAAAGTAAGGATGTATATGTGGATAGTGTTTGTTTCTGGTTTCGCTTCTTGTAAAACAGTGCTTTGAGAGGTGCTTACAAGGTGGAGAGTGGCTATGGTACAAACAAAAATTTGTTTGTACCATACCAACACACTTTGGCTGCCAGCTGGCAGCCAAAGTGTCCTTCAACCGGTTGCTGTAAATTTAATATATTAAATTTATATAATAAAAAATATTAAAATAATAATTTATTAATTAAATAAGATATTAATATAATATTTTATAATAAAATATAATATTATAATGATATTATAAGTATTTTAAGTTATTATTAATATTTTATTATATTATAATAAAAAAAATAGATAAATATAATAATATTTTATAAAATATTATATTATATTATTATTTGTTACTATTGACGTGATAGGTGAGCTTCTTATCACACTAAGGCGTGATAGAAAACTTTTCTATCACGGCCAATCGTGATAGTTTTCCCGTCACAGTTGAAGTATTAAATTATGACATCAGCATAACGTCAGAGTTGTTCCCGAAACAACTTCAACGTCTATTTTAATAAGTACATAACGTCAACTTGTTCCCACCAACGTTAAAGTTGTTCAATTAACAAGTTAGATGTTTAGCATAACGTCTGAAGTTGTTTAAATTGAACAAAATGGATGTATGACATCAGCATGACGTCAGAGTTGTTCCCTAAACAACTCCAACATCAATTTTAACAAGTACGTAACGTTAACTTGTTCTCGCCGACGTCAAAGTTGTTTAATAAACAAGTTAAACATTTTGCACAACGTCTGAAGTTGTTAAAATTGAACAAAACGGATGTATGACATCAGCATGACGTCAGAGTTGTTCTCTGAACAACTCCAACGTCCATTTTAACGAGTATGTAAGGTCAACTTGTTGCCATCAACGTGAAAATTGTTTTCTAAACAACTTTGACATTTAGTGCAACGTCTAAAGTTGTTTAAATTAAATAAAAACGCATTGCCGTGATAAGAAAGCTTTTTGTCACGCTTTGTGCGTGACAGAGGGCTTTTCTATCATGGTCAACAGTGACATAAGGCTCTCCAATCATGGTCAGTGTATTAAATTATGACATCAGCATGACGTCAGAGTTGTTACCGGAACAACTCCAACATCCATTTTAACAAGTACGTGACATCAACTTGTTCCCGCCAACGTCAAAGTTGTTTACTAAACAAGTTGGATGTTTAGCACAACGTCTGAAGTTATTGAAATTAAACAAAACAGATGTATAACATCAGCCTGACGTTAGAGTTGTTTCCAAAACAACTCCAACGTCTATTTTAACAAGTACGTGATGTCAACTTGTTCCCACCAACGTCAAAGTTGTTCAATGAACAAGTTGAACGTTTGGTACAACGTCTGAAGTTGTTGAAATTGAACAAAACGGATGTTTGACATCAGCATGACGTCAGAATTGTTCCCAGAACAACTCTGACGTCCATTTCAACAAGTACGTGATGTCAACTTGTTCCCGCCAACGTGAAAGTTATTCAATGAACAAGTTGGATGTTAAGCACAACGTCTAAAGTTGTTAAAATTGAACAAAACTTACTATGACATCAGCATGACGTCAGAGTTGTTCCTAGAACAACTCCAACGTCTATTTTAATAAGTACATGACGTCAATTTGTTCCCGCCAACGTCAAAGTTGTTCAATGAACAAGTTGGACATTTAGCACAACGTCTAAAGTTGCTAAAATTGAACAAAACCGACTATAACATCAGCATGACGTCAGAGTTGTTCTCAGAACAACTCCAACGTACATTTTAACAAGTATGTGACGTCAACTTGTTCTCACCAACATCAAAGTTGTTCACGGAACAAGTTGGATGTTTACCATAATGTCTAAAGTTGTTCAAATTGAATAAAACGATGTATGACATCAGAATGACGTCAGAGTTTTTTTCGGAACAACTCCAACGTCAATTTTAACAAGTACGTAATGTTAATGTGTTTCCACCAACGTCAAAGTTGTTAACTAAATAAGTTGGACGTTTATCTCAACGTTTGAAGTTGTTCAAAGTGAACAAAATGGATGTATGACATTAGCATGACGTCAGAGTTGTTCCCTGAACAACTCCAATGTACATTTTAACAAGTACGTAGCGTCAACTAGTTCTCACCAACATCAAAGTTGTTCAGAGAACAAGTTGAACATTTAGCGCAACGTCCGAAGTTGTTGAAATTGAACAAAACAGATGTATGACATCAGCATGACGTTAGAGTTGTTCTCGGAACAACTCCAATGGCCATTTTAACAAGTACGTAACGTTAACTTGTTCCACCAACGTCAAAATTGTTCAATGAACAAGTTTAATATTTAGCTCAACATCTGAAGTTGTTTAAATTCAACAAAAACGCATTAGCGTGATAGGAGAGTTTTTTGTCATGCTTTGCGTGACAAAAGACTCTCCTATCATGCTCAAGCATGAAGCTTGCCATGGGCATGATGCCAAACTCTTTTATCATGGCCAACCGTGACAGAAGACTCTCTTATCATGAATAGACCATTAAATTATGAGATCAGCATACATCCTTTAAAAAACGCATATGCATGATAGAAAAGCCTCTTGTCACGGCCGAGCGTGACAAAAGGCTCTCTTATCACGCCTAAGCATGACGCATTCCTTCGGCATGATATGAGGCTCTTCTATCACGGCAAATCGTGATAGAGAGCTCTCCTATCACGGCTATAGTAGTAAATGACTAGTTGTCCTTGTTTTTTTTTTTTTTCTTTTTTGAGATACTGTTATTTTTAATTAAAATATAAAAAAATTGTATATTAAAAAAATGAAAACCATGTCCTCTCTCTCTCTCTCTCTTGTTTTTCTTGTTCATATTTCTTCTTCTTTTTCTCTTTTGCTCTCTTTCTTCTTCTACTTATTCTTTTCTCTTTCTTCTTGTCCTTCGAATCCAGATTTATCTACTCTTTACCTTATTCTTCTTTCCAGCCTCCGCCTCCGCCTTCCGCTCCTCCTCCATCTCTTTCATCGAAACCGTTGCTTCTCTCAACTATGTGGCCGTCGACCTCTTCTTCCTCTTTGCGTCTTCTGCTTCTTCAACCTCTATTAAGATCATATCACCACCTTCCTCTTATCCCTCTATCGCTTCTCCCCTTCCATGATCGTCTTCACCCTCAATCCTCACTCTCCGATCTGGCCACAAAGAGGACAACGCCATTATAGGAGAGACCTTAGGTCTCGTTCGTGGTAGAGAAAGAAAATTTTGGTTTGTTGTGGTTACGTTTCCAATAAGTAATCTAAGTTTTGTTTAATATAGATTTTTTTTTTTCATTTTTTTTCAATTTTCGTTTTATTTTGATGTGAGTTTTTTGAATGTGTGAACTATTGTTGTTGGTGGAATTACAATGTTTGTTTTGATTGTGCTGGTCATGAAACTTATATGTGATTACAATTGGCTGTGTTTGTGTTGGGGCTGTTGGAGATTGGTTCAAAGTGCGTAAACCCAAACCAAATTTTATATTTGTTATATTGTGTCGAGTTTGTATTTGGTTGTTTTGAGTGAGTGATGTGAAAAATAGGAGCGATTATGTTTTCAATTTTGGTGGAGAAAAAGAATGAGTTTTGATAGAGGAACATGAAGTTCTGAGTTTGATCATACTTAGAACTTCATATTCTTGTTCTTTTTTTCCTATCTGCAATTCTGAGATTTGATTTGATTTTGATGTAGTAGTGTTTGAGTTTAATGTGGGGTTCTTACTTTTGGGTCCTTTTATGTTTTGCTTTTTTTTATTTAGTTTTTTTAAATGAAGGTAGATGAGTTGAAGATCTGAGTTTCTAACTCAGCTCAAATCTAAGATGAATCATTTTAAATTTTTAATTTTTTCGAGAAATTTTATATTTTTTTTGCTTTTTAAAAAAAAAAAAAAATTTGATTAAGGGTATTTGACTTTTTATACAGTTTTCATCACGTTTGATCGTAGTTAAACGATCAGAGGGACTAAATTGATGATTTGTGAAACGTTAAAGATAACAAATATTCAAAACGCATAAGTTTAATATTTTGTTCAATGTTTTAGACTAAAATAAAATTTCCTCTTAATCTTTTTATATTTAATAATTTTAGTTTGACACATCCAATCGATAAATTTTAAAATGTCAATTTTTTATAAATTCTAAAGCGAAAGCCTTCTACTGATCATGGATGTGTGACTGTGTTTACATCATGATATAGTTACATACTTATTCCAATATTGGTATGCAGCTACACCACCGTTTTAGCACGACCGCATTCATATACTAATGCAAACCTTTCATTGATCATGGGTGTGCAACTACACTCAAATTCTGGTGCGGTCACGTGTTGGTGGGCGGTCGCACCATTATTCCAACGTGGCCGCGAACCAACACTTGTATTGGTGCGCAGTTGCACCACTGTTTTAACGTGGCCGCACACCAACACTAGTGCTGGTGCGCGGCCGCACCATCGTTTCAGTGTGGCCGCGCACCAACACTGATGTTGGTATGCGACCGCACCATTATTCCAACGTGGTCACGAATTAACATTGGTGTTGGTGCGCGGTCGCACCATTGTTGCAGCGTGGCCACACACCAACACTGATGTTAGTGCGCGGCCGCACCATTGTTTCAGCATGGTTGCGCACCATACTAGTGTTGGTGCGCGACCGCACCACTACTTTAGCATGACCGCGTACTTATATCAATGTCATCCAATTTAATTTTTAATTTTAAAATGTAGAAAAATATAATAACTTAAATTGAATTATTTTATATAAAATAACGTAAAATGGATTAAAATATTATTTAACTATATTTTTTTATAAAATAATTTTATTAAATTTATTTCTTAAAAATATATAAAAGTATTTTTTCTTTTATTTTTTTTTATATAAAAAGTTACCCTTACAATTTAACTTTTGAACATAGCGTATGATGAAAGTAAAATATAGTAATTTCATTTTTTGTTAAATTAAAATCCTTGTTATTGAATTGTAAATTCATTCAGAATTGTTTTTGAATGCGAATTTAAAATGCAATTTAATTATAATTTATTTATTTAAAAAAATAAAAATTGTTATAGTAAAATTTTAAAAATACAGTGACAGGGGAATTGTGATGGGAGACTGTCCTGGCATGCTTGCCTCTTGTCACGTACATGCGTGATGGGATAGCCTCTCGTCATGCCTAAGTGTAATGAGAGTCTTCCGTCACACTTGTCTTAGGTGTGATGGGAGGCTCTTCTATCATGTCAAGCATGATGGGAGGCTCTCCCATCCCATCACGGCCAAGTCTTGCACTACTCATGGGTATGTGATTGTACCACTGTTTTAGTGTGGCCATGCATCTATACCAATGTAATCCAATTATATTTTTAAATTTTTATTTTAAAATACTGTAAAATATCATAACTGAAATTGGAAGTTATCCTATCATACCTGTGTGTGATGAGACGCTTTCCTGTCACACCTTAGGCATGATAAGAGGCTCTCCCATCACACCAAACTGAAGGCTCTCTCACGACCTTCCTATCACTTATAGGTGTGATGATAAGGCCTTCTGTCACAACTTGGGTGAAAATAAAGCCTTCTCTCATAGCAAAAGCATGACAAGAAGACCTTTTGTCACGCTTGTTATTTTTTTCTACTTTTTTTGACCCTACCATATTTATTTATTTATTTATTTTTGATTTTATGCAATTACAAATCAATTAAATTACTCATTATTTTGGAATTTGATTTTAATATATCGTATTAAGTATTGTTTTTTTTGAAATAGTATTAAGTATAGTTATTAATATTAGTACAAGACAAGAATATTATTATTGTCATACAATCTACACCCCAAGGAAGAAAGAAATTTATAATAACAACCAAATTAAAAACCTTATCAAATGAATGCAAAAGGTACAAGTCAAGAAACTTGACTAGAAAATTTAAATTCATTTGATCAATTTAATGTCCAAAAAAATATATAATCATGAATAAAATATTATATAAATAAATTGATGAAATTTATATTTTTTTCATAAATTTAATTTTTTTATCACCGTAACATTGAACTTGTTCCAATTTAAGTTTATTTATAATCTTTATTTTCTTCATTTTTAATCCAATTTAATATTCTATTTTATATTTTAAAATATAGTAAAATGTAATAACTTAAATTGGATTATTTAAAAAAATAACTTATATTGGATTAAAATATTATGTAAATATATTTTTAAATAAAATAATTTTATTACAATTATTTCTTAAAATACATAAATGTATTAACATTTAATTTTTATAATTTTAGAGATATTTTTGTTAGAATTTAATTTTGCATTTCCATATTTATCGTTATGATGTTTAAGAAATATTTTGATGGTACGGTCGATTTTTTAATGGTATGCTCATTGACTATGGAAAATTTTAATTTAATCCCTAATATTTAGAAAAATATTACTTTTTTATTTATTTATGCGTTTTGAATACCCATTATCTCTAACGTTTAATAAATTCATCAATTTAGTCGTGCTGACCAAAAACTTGATGGTCAAACATAAATGGAAGTTGCACAATGACAGATTTATCCCTAAGCAAAAAAATAATGAGTTATATATTTAATTGTAAACTATTGATATATTTAAAGAAAAATTGCAGTTTTAGATTTAGATGGAGTTATTCTTTGATTCAAAAATATGTTATGAATTCAATTGATTGTACGTGCATATTCTTTTTCTTTATAGGTGATAAATTTATTTATAAGTGATGAATCACCAAATAGCACTGATTGTATATATTAATTTTAGTAAACATATTTAAAATAAGTGTATTTAATTTTATATTATTTAATTTAAGTCTATATGATGAATATATGTTTAAATTTAGTCTTATGTTTGTGTAAAACATTATAACTTGAGGATGTTTGACTAAATTAGATTTAATTGTGATATACTCATTAAAATGTTATGTTAGGATATTAGCTATTACCTTGACTAAATTAGGTTTTATATTAAAATTTTAAAAATACCTTGATTTTTAAAATTTCAAAACATTACCTTATATAACAAATTTAAAAATTAAATTATTACCGTAAACACCCAACCTAAAATAATTTGAAAACTTTAATTTGGGAGTAATAATCTGAAATTCATATTCAATATGACTTGAAAAATTTTAAAAATAAAAGTCAAAAACTCTATTATATATTTAATTGTAAAACTATTTTAAAAAGAAAAACACAAAATTAACCAACAAATTCTGCAAAATTAGAAAATTCAACCCTAAACCAATTAAGAGACAAGATTCAATTCTAAAAGTGAAAATTGGGTATCCATAAAATAAAAGTTAAGAGTAAAAGTTAGCTTGGTACAAAAATTTAATAGTACATTAACATACTCAATTTAGAAGATCCATGGGTATCCATTTGCATCAATGTGGCATCATTCAAACAACCATGTTACAGCTTTCTTTCACATTGTAATCTATTTCCAATTTTGAAACACAAGCCAATTAATAACAAACAAATAAAGAACAAACAACACGGTTTTTTCATCAAAACTGAGCTTACTAAATATTATCCAAACATGACAGCCCAAACAAAACAACAAAACCCCAAGTTAATGAACAAAAATCCCACAAAGAAAAAAGAAGTCACAATTTGTGTTAATGAAACTAGATCTAGTATAATTGCTATACATTTTAGAAATGAAATTTCAAGAATGAAATTTCAAGTGCCTTAGAGACACAAAAGTACTGTCGAAAAGGGTCACTAGTCCCTCCTTCTAATACCTCATGTAGCCAAAGAACGAGCAATAATAGAGCTATCTTAGATCTTTCTCTGTTTCCTCACAAGGACTATTTCTAACAAGTAATTTGGTTGAACTCTTATCCTTCTCAACTTCTTTCACTACTTGTTCATCCTCTTTTTTGGCACGATAAAATTGCAAGATAAGAGCATGCTATCCAAAACAGTACCCTAAAATAAGACAAAAATAGAAAAACTGCACTAAGTTTTAATAATTTCTGTAGATGCTAGTACTGTTAATCTAAAAGTCTGCATTATGTAATCACCTGTAGATCCCTGCAAACAGTTCCTGTAGTCTCCATAGAATCAAAACTCTATAAAATCAAAATCCATGGAAACATTCTTTCGATTTTTCAAGTGCTTTTTACTAAACTTGCAAATGGACAAAAACTTAACATGAGATGGTAAAAAGGAATCAAACAAAACTAATTCAGGCCATTAGAAAAGGCAGTTGGAAAGCAATATATATATATATATATATACTGACCTCCTGCTGTTTTACCCCCTCATCTTCAAATTCTTCTTCCTCCTCCACCACTTCAGTTACTTCCTAGCAATAAAACAAATGTACTGCTCAACATCAACGTTAAGTGATTGAAAAATGCTCAAACATACAAACATGTTTTTTAAATTTTTTCACTTTTTTCATCTGAAGAGCCCAATTTGAGGATATAGAAGCTTTGAACAATACAAGACCAAAGTCAAATAATTTAAAAAAACAAAACACCATATAGTCTAAGTCTTATATCAAGAGCACAAAATCATTGCCCAAAATTTGAATTTTCATTTTTGTTTTTTCAAAATGGTAAAAGAGCAACACGGTGAGGTGAACAACACCAGTTGTCGTCATCACCTCCTATTTTGAACTAAAATTTAAAAAATTGAAGGAATAAAAAGTCGATTTCCTTCCATCTATTAAAAAAGGTTTATTTAAATTATATCTTAAATAACTGCTAAATCCAGCATATACAATCACCAGACCCATAACTTCAGCCATTAACAAGAGCAATTCCAATTCAAAATACCAAATTCAATTGAATTCTATAATTTCCAATAATATAGGGATAGTTTTCCTCTACAATCTGCATAAGGTATATCCACTCTTTGATTCCAACCATGTTGCATACCAGGGGACAGAGTGAAATCAATTTACAACACAATCTTAGATTCCTTTCTGCCAATTACAAAAAAACATTTTCAAATTCATGAATTTTGCCAGAAGAAATCTCTACGATCTAACACGACAGACAAATAACAAAGGAAACGATCATCTACATCAAAAAAAAATATCACGATAAAGGTAAGCTGATCAAAGAAATACCATCTAGATTAATGTAACATTAGTACGTAAGTACACCAAGGGACACTAATACAAAGTGCGGCAAATAAGTAAATCAATAAGAAGCCTCTACCCGTTTAATAGTCCGGGGCTGATTAGAAGTACCAACAACTGAAATTATTCAAAAGACAAACACAAAATCCAAAACTGTCAGCTTCTATTATAGCAAATGAAACAAACAAACTCATCTAACAAAAACTGTATTCCGAAAAGCAAGATTGCTGAATTCTCAATACAAACAAGCACCAACATACAAGTTTTTGACCCCAAAAGGTTCCTCACCCTACATCACACATAAGAACCTCAAATTTTTAACATTTTCTATCAAACAAATTACTTAAGAATTCCTCTCATTTTGTCACTTAATTCAAAATAACCCAAAAAGAAACATCATAGCAACTAAAGTCTACAACTTTTTTTTTTTTTTTTCCGAAAACATAAAAAAGTTTCAAACTTTTATATAAATATTACTGCAAAAAATAACATCAACTAAAGAATCTAAGCAATCAATCAAAATTGAATAGAATATAACACAACAAATATACAAATCCACAGATGCATGTACACACATAAATATCTCATGAAAATCCACTGACTTGAAGATCTAACAAAAAACCAAATCCAACAACAAAATAAAAACGACCCATGATCCAAAACTCTTTATAGATTTGATATCACACTTAAAAAAAAATATAGAAAAAGAGAGAAAAATATACATATATATATAATTACGGAGCTCTTTTGGGGTGGAGAAGTGGCGGTGTCCGGTGGGCTTTCCCTTGAACTTTCCACCAGCCATTTTGGATTTTGTATTGCTAAGGCCAACTTGCTAATGATAATAATAAGAAGAAGAAGAAGGACATGGAATCCAGAAAACCGTATAGGGTTTCCTCACCAATCCTTTGACGAATCCGGCTAAAACAACAATCGTCGTTTTGGCCAGGTAAGATGTCCCTTATCGCTACCGAAATCGCCTTCTTCGACTCCTCCTCCTTCCTCTTCTCGGCCTCCTCATTCCCTTCCTCTACACCTATAAACACATAAACCTCATCATCATCATAGAAACCAAACCAAGTCAAAAACCAAACACAAACATATAAACACCATCAACAGTTTTAATCGAACCCATATGATGATGAGCTATCATCATGGGTTTAAATCGATCCGCCGGAGGTAGCAGTAGGGGAAAAGCGATGAGAGGAGAGATTAGCGATGAAGAAGAGGTGATGATGATGGTTCATTATCTGGGATCAAATCAAACCCAGATGAACCATCATCATGCAGTCGAATCAAATCCATAAGGGGTGGCAACAGTGGAGTAGCGGAGGAAGAGAAGACCGGCGTCGAACGAAAGTAGGTCGAGGATGGCGTCCTCATCCGCTTCGCATGTAGTGACAACAACCTTCTCTGGTAGTGGTCGACGGTGCTGAAAGGAAAGAATAAGCCGAACAAAATGTCTAGTGGAAATAGAGAGCAACAAAGAGAGTTTGAGAGGAAGAAGGAAAAGGATGTGTCCTTTTTTAACTTGTTTAGCCGGTTCCCCATTTTTATTCCTTTTCAATTTTCTTTTTGTTTTCCAAATATCCTAACCGTTGGATGCAAATTTTGATCATCCAACGGTTGGACTTTATTCTTTTGACTTGTATGCATGATACAAGCACTTTTCAAAGTTTGTATGATAGCCGGTCACTACAAAGGTGTAAGCTTTCTTAAAAGAAGTTTGCTTTCTTGCAAAACCATTTGTGATTCAAGCACAAGGGCATGTCATATTGCCATAATTCTCTAGTTGATTTGTCAAAAGGGGATTATGGCCTTTATTCAAGCGTGGTCTTGAGTTATGAAGTACATCAAAAGGATTGGTGTATCCACAATACAAAAATGAAAAGAATTTTTATGGATTAAGTGGGTGGATTTGTTTCATTGAAGATTTGAGTGTTGTTACACAGTTGGAGTTGGCTTTTCTCTTGTCCAATAACTCAAATTTCTTATTGTAATAGGGTTTCGATTGCATCGTTTATGTTAAATTCAGTAATTAATCTCTCTGCTGGAATATCTATCTTGTCGAATAGGTTAATTTCTAGCCTGATAACCCTTTAGGCAAACAGTGAATTATACATGTGTACACTAGATGCGTAAGTCAAATTTATGGAACATACATATTCAGTTCGAAGGCTTAAAGATTGAAGGGTGAGGATGTTTTGGATGTTCTTTGTCTAAACAATCATTTGATTCTTAATGTGAAATGGAATGGCTCTTTTTTTTTGACAAAAATGGAATGGCATTTTGTTACATTGGAAAGTAATTATAGTGTATATGCATGCATAAAATACTAGTATATTGTCACAGAACCGAAATAAGGTAAAATTTTAGTAATTGGTTTTATTTGGAGATGATGATTATTTTAATCAAAACATATAATGTTTATTATAAGATGGAAGTCTTAGTTGCAATTAATACTTCCAGGAAACTAGACACTTCGGTGGATAGTTTGGTGGAAGAGTTTGAAGCAGGGTGGAAGCCTGAATACGGTGGTTACTCGAGGAAATTCGTGGAGTATTGCAGTGCAAAGACTCTCAATAACCTGTGTCAGAACATAGAAGAAAAGATTAGTGATGGAACGCTTAGTCGAGTCACATTTGATATGATGCTCGCTTGGGAGATGCCTAGCTGGAGGCTTGTACGGTGAGCAATTGCCTTCCTGCAATTTGAATTAACTTTGCAATTGTAAGAATTTGAAAGGAAGAAACTAGTTTTCTGGACAATAATGTAACACAAGAAATGATATTGAATACATATATGCATTTTCATCATGAAAAACCGTATTGAAAATGATCTAATAAACCCCTTTCTTTTCAATTACAACATTGTGTTTATCTCTTCTAAGTATGCTTCATGTAACGGGTACTGAAGTTGATCAGTTTGATCATCCTTGTAGTTAGTATTGTTTTGGTATTTCTGCAGGAGTGCATTGGAAAGGAGACACAGGATGGTCGAAGACCATTAAAAGACAATTCAGAACAAGATGAAACGTCTCTTTTTTATACAGACCTCATGCCATTGCTTGTAAGTTTTCAAACTATTTTACATATCAAGCATGTCTACACTATGGTGATAATATAGCTTCTCAATTACATAGCATTTTTTATTTGTCGATGAATTGAAATTGTGTGCTATGTTCATAAGCTGGAATGACACAATTGAACCCAGTTGCTTCTGTTGTAAATCTTATGACTACTTCTTGTTGATGTTTGTTTGGACTCGTAATTTATTGACACTGTGATGGTAGGCTGATCATGAGCGTAATGTTGGAGAAGATGCATTTGTGTGGTTGGCATCATTAGTTCCATTAGGTGCAGATGTCGTTAATGGGAGATTTACATTTGAAACTCTAAATGCACCAACAGGACACCGGCTCCATTTTCCTGCATATGACATATTCTTAAGAGAAATTGACAAGTAAGGCTTCTGACTCTCTCAGGCACCCATTTTTCACTCCACAAACTCCAATCCCGTTTGGCTTATTTAAATTTTTGAATATGGATGGGATCACTGAAAAGTGACTTATTTTAAAGCATTTCTATAGTTATATGCTCAGTTCTATTTGAATACCAGAGGGAAACAGAGAATTGGCGACATTACTAGAAATTTGTAACTATAACTTACATGAAACATTTTTTTCTATAGAAAAACAAATAGAGCACCTCATTGCCCTATAGTTAATAAGCATTTAGAATATATATGCAATTGAAAGGGCTCTACCAACAACTCTTCCACTTTCTGGTGAATTCTTGAATTCTTAGATGCCTTAAACATTTGCAAAAACAAGCAATTCCTAAGGGCGTGGAGCTAGCTGATGATGAATTTATACTGCATGTGGAGGGTACGGCTAGCACGCAGAGAGTAGTGCGGCATATTGGCAAAACAAGTTGGCCTGGTTAGTTTTAAAATTCTTTTATGAGCTTTTATGTGCTCAAATCCTACTACTTCATGCCTTTAAATTCTTTATCTATTTGAGACATTGTTACTCGAATATTCTGACTATATAATTGTTGATTTTCCAGGTAGGCTTACACTGACAAATTATGTTCTCTACTTTGAGGCTTCAGGAGCCATAACATATGAAGATGCAATAAAGATTGACCTTTCAAAAGATATTGGAACACAGTGTCAAACCAACTGCTACAGGTCCACAGGGTGCTCCACTTTTCGACAAAGCCATAGTCTACGAGTCCCCTGAATTGTAAGGATATTTTTGCTTATGGGAATTACTAATATTATTATCATTAAAAAGGCAACAAGTGTTTAATGCAATTTTGGGGATACATGCCCCTTTGCTCGGTTATGGTTGTTGTCGTAGTTGTTTTATTTTAAAATGATGATCAGCTCATCCTTTTAACATGTGAATATACTTAGAATTTTTGTATATGTTGATTGTGTGATTTGTGATTCTTGCCTTCCAATGTTCTAGATCAGAGGAAATTGTGCTGGAGTTTCCAGAGTTAACGAGCTCCACAAGACGTGGCCACTGGCTGGCTCTCACGAAGGAGATTATGTTAATGCACGAATTCTTATTAAAATATGAGGTGGAATGTCTGATACAAGCATGGGAGATGCATGCAAGGACAATTTTGAGCATCATAAGGCTTCATGCAGCAAGAGAAATGCTAAGAATATCGCCACCAGATCCCTCAAAGTTCTTGATCTTTGCCTTGTACGACGAGTTACCTAAGGGTGACTATGTACTAGGCGAGCTTGCCGAGAGTCTGAAGAAAGTTAATCCAGGGCACCCTTGTAGTGGTAGCTCAATATTAAGAAGTATGAATCTGTCACTTTCAATCGTCTCAGCTGTAGACACAAATGAGGTGGTGGGCGATGAACATGGAAGTGTAACTGATGACAGTCCCACCTCCCTGGAGGCTGCTATTAATCAAACTAGAGAAGAAGCAAAGGAAATTGAAATGGCAAAATCCACCGCTGAAGTATTGAAAGAGGAAGGGATCAGTGACAGCGCCATCGTTCTTATGGTAAGTTTCCCCTTCCAAATTATGCTATATGCTGGTCATTCAAGTCGCACTCATAACATTTTCTTAGTAATGATTTTCAAGTTAATGTGATTTTATTTTTCTAATAGATGTTTTACATGATTTAATGATTTAGGTTCTTCTAAAGCCACTTAAAAGTGTTTTACTTTGGTTTCAACAAATCATTTCATGGGAGAAACCAGTAATGACCCTCATGGTGATTGCTGCAACTTTACTCATTGTCTACAAGTAAGTGCACTCTATTCTTAGGTATCAAAAGTAATTAGAGATGCATATTAGTTATCTTTATTATCTTTTAATTTGTGATAACCTCTTGAAATAAAAATGATATCTTGGCAATGTAGGGAGTGGGTTAGGAAGTCCTTAGCTGCTGGTTTGCTCTTGGGAGTCATGAGGATGCTTCAAGCAAGACAACAAAGGTTACAAGACAAATACGACGAAATAGTAGTACCCACTGCTTCTGACCAATCTACAATGGACAACATAGTGTCAGCTCAATATGGGTTGCTTACCGTTCACGAGATACTGCAGGCAGCAAACATTACAATTTTGAAAGTCTGGTCGATATTAATTTCAAAGGCGCATAAGGTACTCACTGTGATAACTTTTTTCTTTCATCTACACAACTAAAGATTGCCTTCAATTGATTGCATTAATTACCTACCAAAACACAAAAGAAACAAGCTATGCTCTGATTTTTCTTTAAACTTCATCGGATTCAATTGCAGCATGCAAATACCGTGATGATTGCGATGAGTGTGATAGCCATATTATTAGCTGTGATTCCATTCAAATTCATTCTTATGGCTGGTGTGTTATATGGCTTTATTATGAACTCAAAGATAGGGAAGCTCATGGAAAATGAACAAGTCCACAGACGGTTGAAAGAGTGGTGGGATTTGATCCCAGTCATCCCAGTTCTAGTAGTCGACAAAGTTCCAGACTCCCCCAAATGGAAAATGAACAAGGCCACAGACGTTGACCGTCTAGCTTACAAAGCGATGCGTCGAGTGAGGAAAATGTTCAATAGCTTTGACTCTCAGGTTCTTAATAAGATACCAAGAGGTCCAGTCAAAGACAAGAAGAAATTTTAAAACCACACCCACTTGAGTTAATTATGATATTGTAGCTCCGACATATCAATATATCATTTGTGTAAGTAATTACTTTCATTTCTAGTCAAAGAAATATAAATTTCCATTATGGATATTGTAAACAAAGTGTGCAATGTTTGACTTGACATGTTCATATCATATGTAAAAACCACTCTAATGTTTTTTTATCAATGTACATTTTAATAATTACACTAAATAGAATTCAATCCTAAAACTTTTTAATTACAAAACATAAGAATTATCTTCAATGACATAACTGGATATCACAAGGCGGGAATTTTGGATATGAAAATAGAAATTCTCTTCATTCCCTTTATAATGCTTGAAGCTTGTGAAAAAATTAGAGTTTAGTTTGAATCAATAAAAGTAAGATCAATGGATATTAGCAGGTACAACTATAGTTATTTAGAGCGATTTGATATCAATGCTCACTGAGGGAAGCAAAGAGTCTAGTTGAATTTGATTGAATTTTACTATATTTTGTCTTTTTTATGTTGTAAGTAAATTAATGAAGAATATCATTCGCAGAAAATTTTCCAACAAAAATTTTCAAGGACATAGTTAGACCTTTATATGATAAAGTAATTCGATTTGGCATGAAAAAGGTTGTATGCTTGGTTTGACTCCAAAGTAAATTACATACAGATATGACATGCTTGAGTTGTAGACAAATGGAACACGAGCAAATATGTCATACATTCAAAACAAATCGGAGCTAGATACTATCACTTTTTATTTGTCATATCCTCATAGTGGAATAACACTTCATTGGTCAGAATCCATTTAACAAATTTAGATCTAAATTTAGAAGTGGACACTTTTTTGATGCTCATGAACAAGATTATACAGATAAATTAAAGTCATAGAACACATGGAGCTAGATTAACAGATCATTATTATGACATTTTCAAGATCAAAAACCTTTTTCGGATTCTCCAGTAATAGAAGCAAAAGCCCATTTTTAATTAGCTATCATGTATTATGTGTGGAGACAAGAAAAATTTTCACTAACTTAAACATATCACATCATTTATGTTATTGATTTAATAAAAAACTATCAACTATGAATATTTATGTAAGAAAAAAATAACGTCCCTCAAATATACTATCACCATTGTGGCCTCTTTTTGTAAAGGAGCATATTTCAACAATTTGACATGATTAAACAATACATGATACATTAAAGATTTCTCGTGCAAACGTATATGGATTAGGATAATGACAACGGTGGTATGTACTTTTTTACGCAAATTGTGATAAAAACTTTCAAAAATTAGATTTTCTAGCATTTTCACAGTTGAAGATTTGAAATTAAAACTAATGTGTACATATTATTGACAATGTACATTAATTACCTATCAAATATATCAATTTTAATAATTATATTTTTCATATCATAATTATTTTGAAATTTGAAGTGAAGGATATATACTCATATCTACACTTATGCAATATAAGTCTAAGACATATCATTAATTAGTTTAATCTCATCTTTATGTCAATCTCAACAATTTGCATTATCATGTTTCTGCTATAGCTCAATTAGTACAAAATTAGTCCTCATAAGTTCCCTTTATAGAAATGTGTAATCTACTTTATAGAGTAAAGACAGGAATAGACAAACATCTCACCAGAAGAAAGTACCACAGCCACACACATTTTGTTGGATCCTATACCAGTATAAATTCAGTAATTTTTTTCTTTCATTTTGTAATAAACAAAGTTTTGGATCCTAGACTACAGTAATTTGTTTCATTTTAAAAATGAAACAAATTTGAATAAATTGCTTCTCATGAGTGTGTTTGTACTGCTCTATCTGTTGGAATACTATTATCAGTTTATGACAACTTGACATTTCATTTGTTGGTATATACCTGTAACAAAGATGAGCATAATTAAATTTGGTGACAAAATGTGGTTATTGTTGCTTAACTTCCAAGTTTTGTTTGTTAGGATATATTTTTCGGTCACCTTACGTAAATTTGAGCTTACAACAGAATTACTAGGATAAGGTTTCAGTTTAAAACCAATATTTTTACCTCAATTTGTTCTTATCAATAAATTGTTAATTATTGAATTAATTTATTTTTGATGACATGTGAGTTTGAGCATGTATAATCAATGCTCCTTGAATATTATACATGTGATTAAAATCACATTATTATATATGTTTAATTAATTGGTTCTAGCCCTCTTAAGTAGCTTACCCATTTCCTCTTTTATATATATATATATATATATATATCATATAATTAGATTAAATAAACACATACTTTTCATTAGGGGTGGGCAACACCATGTTCGGATCGCTTCAGACCGGATCCGATCCGAACATGGTAACTTCACGGATCGCCATTTTTGGATCCGAACATGATCCATCAAGGAGAAGGAACCGATCCGATCCGAACACCTAGTTCGCGGATCGGACCGGATCAGAACACCTATTTTCAATTTCAACTTATGATAAGATGATAAATAGAGATATCTTGTTGGTGTACCTTCGTGAATTGTAATACATATCTCCCAAATTTTGTAAACATTCATAGCAATAATAACATATATATATATATATATATATAAATAAAATCAGCAAATGAAATATGTAACTCAACAACAGAACACAACAAACAAGCATAGAAATCACTAAAACACTAACACCCAATCATATAAATATCAAGCTAAAGCTACAAATAGACTCACCAAACTACTGAGATAAAAGTGAAAGGGAGTGAGAGATAGATGTTAGGGTTAGTTTAAGTGGATTTTATATAGAGACATATGAAATTACGTATGTATCATTGTTCACGGGTTCACGGATCGGATCGGTTTTGAAAACCCCGATCCGATTCGATCCGTGAAACATGGTGTTTTCACAAATGAGGATCCGAACACCTTACTTTTGAACATGTGATCCGATCCGAACACCCACGGATCGGACCGGATCAGGGTGTTCGGATCGGTTCCGTGTTTTTGTGCCCACCCCTACTTTTCATTACTTAATGAACAAAAAAGTACATGTAAAACACAAGTACAAATATGAACAAAACTTATCCAAAACGTATGTATATCATAAATTTAGTGTTGAACTTCTAATAAAAGTTTATATAATAACTTATTGAACTAAAAAATTACATGAAAACAACATTCTCCCACCGTATCATGATTATCAAAATTAACAAACTTCAGTTAAAAAAATGCGTGTGGCATGCAATGTCGGCACGTGACAGATAAAACTATAACTGTAGACTTACGAAGCCACTGTCAATTTTGTATGCTCTCAAATGTAACTAAAAACAAAACAAAACCAAAAAAAAAAAAAAAAAAAAAAACCTGAAAACAAAAATAAATATATAAAAACAAAATCGTTTTCGTTTTCGTTCTCAAAACCCTAACCCCTCAAAAGCCCTAAGCCACGGCCACCAACCCAAAACCCTAAAAAAAGAATCGATGTGGCCGACTCCTACGATTGGCTTAACAACGTCAACGACGAGGCCTTCGAGCGCTTCGACGCGTCGGTGGATGATTTGGAGAGCGGTAGAGGCATGACTGAAAACGGGTTCCAGTTGGTTTCTGGCAAGAAGAAGAAGAGTAGTGAGTCACTTGGTTTTTCTTATGAATTGTTTTTTGTTTGTAATGGTAATCAGCATTTGACCTATTTATTTGGTTTGAGCTGCTTGGGACTTCAACTTATGAATTGTTTTTCTTCAGTTTTATTTAACTGTGGCTGGTTGATGAATATTTTATGCTTATCTTAGCTTTGGTTTTGTTTTGGTGTTTGCTTTTTATATTTTTATTCAACTATAACATGTCCATGTTCAGTCGTTTTGCTCACTCAGTCTATTCTTTTTATTTTCACTTTTGCTGTAACATGGCTTATAAGGGAATTTTTTTTTTTTTTTTTTTTTTTTTTTTTTTATGTTTAAATGTTGTTGATCAACTGTACAGGAGAAGGTTTCTGTTCTGGATTTTGTAGATAAAGATATAGGGGATGTTGAGCCTGCAAAACCCCCATCAATTGAGGAAACCCCATTCAAGATGGTTCAGGAAGTTAAAGATTTGAAGGAGTTGGCTGCTAAATTGCAGAGTGTAACTGAGTTTGCGGTAAAGTCTGACTGCTCTGACTCATAATTTATTGATATGTTCAAGAAGACTTTTTGGTCTAAGTGTATCATGTTGTTATTATCGTTTCTGTGTCATCTGGTCATGATTTCTTCATTAAAAGAAAAATTTATGAAAATGATACATGTACAGAATTCAGAGGATTCAGTGTAATTGAGGTGCCAAGCCCTCTTCTAATTTGGAAGTGTTATGGTGCAGATCGAGGCTTTTAAATTTTACTTGCTAACTATTATAAAAAAAATTTTACAAAGATGATATGAGCCTTGGAAATTTCTTTTTTAGCTTCAAGATGTAATCCAATTGTTTATATTCTTTTGGTATTAGTCGTGGATGTTTTAAAAATAATATGTTATCTTGAATGAAGGCTATCCTGTTGGCTGGATTATTATTCTTTTAGCACAAAATTCTGAATCCTGTATTCTTACTTTCTCATTATAAAATAAGATGTCTTTGAGAGTCTTATAATATTTGTCTAACTTTTTCGTAGGTTGACTTGGAACAGAATCAGTATCGATCTTTTCAAGGACTGAGCTGCCTGATGCAGATTTCTACCCGAACTGAGGATTTTGTGGTAGACACTTTAAAGCTTCGCGTTCGTGTTGGCCCATATCTTAGGGAAGTCTTTAAAGACCCTACCAAGAGAAAGGTTGGTCTCTTCACAATGCTCCACTTTTGGCTTTTTGCCATAGCTACTACATTTTATGATAATATCCAATTTAATTAATTAGGTTATGCATGGAGCAGATCAGGATATCGTTTGGCTTCAAAGAGACTTTGGCATATATATTTGCAATATGTTTGACACTGGACAGGTTTATTCTTTGCACCCACCAACTACTTTGAAAATTTGGATTTTAATTGGGAAATCGTGCTAGCTTTGATCTGAGAATTTGGCTGTAAGAGAATGCATATGTGGTCTAATTTGCAAGTCTTTGGGCAATTTGTCTATCATTTCTAGTTTGGCTTTAGGAAGCAACATTTGTTAGCTTTTGAACCCATTTAGAATTAATTTTGTATCATTTCTTGCTCGATCTGGTTAAAGTAGGTGTTCATCTGAACTGTACATATTTATTTATTTGCAAAGGGTGGTGTTGATTTTTTTTTTCCCTTTTAATGTGGTTCTGTTGGATGCATGCCATGGTTCCGATAGTTTCTTAGTGATGTTTTTAATTTATTTTAAATATTAATGTCATATTTATATAGTTGATATTTTAAAGTGATTGTGGGAATTTTTTTTTTCTCTCTCATCCTCAGGCCTCGAGAGTTTTGAAATTGGAGAGAAATAGTTTGGAGTATCTTCTACAGCACTTTTGTGGAGTTGCTGCCAACAAAGAGTGCGTTCCTGTAGTAAACTTATGTGATCTGATTCTCTTTATAGTTTTCTTTCCTTCTTTCTTTTCTTCCCTACTATTACCTTAGTTCTAGTTTACAATCCTTCGTTCTCTCTGAAATTGAGCATTCAACTCATTTCACGTACCAGGATGCAAATTGGAGATTGCGACCTCTTCCTGATGATATGCTCATGTACATATAGCTTGTTCATTCTAAGTGTATTATTTATCTTAGTAATCCATTACAATCCTATGTTAGGGTTTTCACAGGTTTGATGGTGATGTAGGACAAGATTAGAAAATAGAGTTATTATAGGAATTAAATTTAGATTTCCTTAAGGTTAAGTGGTCTAGTTTTAATTAGTTTTAAATTAAAAAGTTAAAAGTCAATTAGGATTCCTAATTATAGTAGTTTTAGGATTAGAACCATTATAAAAGGATTTGGTTTGTTTGAGTTTAGTATGTTATGATTATTTTCTAGAGTGATAATAAAGTTTATGTTTTAGTTTTATCGTTTCTTTATTGTTTATTCGTTTCGATTTCGAAATAAACTTCCGCTGCACCAGATGGGTTGTTTAGTTGTACACAATCATGTAATCTAATTAATTTTACTTGCGATGACAGATATGCCAGAGAAGATACTCACTATTTGTTGTATATATATGATTTGATGAAAATAAACTGTTCTCTATATCTAAGGAGTCAGAAAATGGTGATGCTCCTTTGTTAGAGGTACAATTGTCAGTGTTTCTTGCTTTTATATGCATTTCTGTGACAATGAAGACACCCATTTTTAAGTGATTTTATCTTTTTTGCTCTCCTTTGTGCCATGTATTATGGACTATCGTGTCTAGAGATTGGAATGTCGCTAATCCCAACTGGTGATTATTGGTTTTGAACTGTCCTTTAGTGAAGTTGCATCTGAGGTTATGCGTAGTTATTGGTGATTATTGGTTTTGAACTGTCCTTTATTGGTTTTTTTTTAATCCTAATTGTTTAAACTTGTTGCAATTACAAAACCATGTATGTGGGCGTTTGTTGGGTTAGGGACCTGTGAAAATTTTCAAGTTTGGTTGCTTTCCTTCTAATTATAGAGAAGAATGAGCAGGGTGGGGATTCATAATGTTTCTTAGTTCTTACTTGTATTTTTATTGTGGACTGCAAGTTTGTTATGTTGAACAAATTTTGTTTGTTTGAAACAGGTGTACAAGCGCAGTTATGATGTATGTATGCAGCTGTATGAGAAAGAGCTTTTAATAGAAAATTCATATCTCTACATATATGGGTTTGTTGCGTACTCTCAACTAAGATGCCATATACCTACATGACTGAAACAGATGTTAATCAGAATTTTCTTATCTTCTCATGTTGATATAGGTTGCAGGCGGCTGATTTAAATGCTCACCAGCTTGCTATTGTCGCAGTAAGTTGTTACTTCTTTTTGTATCTATATCACCAACATTTATAGTGTAAATAATATATGCATGAAGATTGTAAGCCATAGGAGATGTTCTATCTGCAAATCAGATGCCTTGATTGACATTGATTAAGCTCAAATGCTACCATTTTTCATTTATAGGAATTTACTGAGGACTCTTTTTCAAAAATGAAACTCAGTGGACAGCAGTAGAGTAGAATTAACTGGTTTGACACATCATTATAATAATGGTTTGAATGTACTTTTAGTTATCTACTATATTTCCTCATAGATCTCACTTAAATGGTTTGCAGGGGCTTTGTGAATGGCGTGATGCTATGGCCCATGCAGATGATGAAAGTACTGGTTATGTATTGCCAAACAAAATACTTATTGAAATTGGTAGAGACCTGTTCAGTTTCATGAGACGTTATCCATATTTTAGACGTTATTTATTTGGTAATTTTGTTTTCTTTTTCTTTTTGTCTTTTTGTGGTCAAAGCCAAAGAGATGCCTCATACTCCTAGCAAGTTACGTTGACTACTGAAATCAAAGCTTCCATATATTGAGCGCAATCTTGGCTCAGTGGTTAGCATTATTAGGAATTCTATGCAAAATGCTGCTGCATTTGAAGCTGCTGCTCAACAGTTAAAAGAGGGACACATCGAAATTGTAAGACCTGCATACACATTTTGATGATCTTAATGTAGTGATGATATGGCGTTGAGCTTTTTTTCTGAATCTTTACGCTTATTAACCTTGAACTGATTGCATACATAAATTTATTTTTCTATGATTTGATTAGCATGGACTAGGATAACAGTCCATTTATGATTCTAATTTGATTCCTATTCATGTAACATTGCAGCTCGTTGCTCGTCTATGAAAGCAAAAAAGAGTACATTTTATACTTGTTTCTTGACGGTTGTATTCTAACATACTGGATAATAAGAATACTTGAATGAGAGTAATCAATACTATAATGCTCAATTAGACACTGAAAAAGGAAAATTAATTTGAATGTACCAGTTCCTGCTATGCCTAGTTTGTTCCTTGTGGAATCTGATGAGACATATTAGAATTGCAGTCTAATAAAGGGACTATGAATCCTTAGTAAATGTTGGTACTTGGTAATGTCTTTGTTCCTGATCATTTATTTTATTCTCTGTTTCATGTGTCATGTTAAATTGTGAAGCAATTTTTTACTTTTTTTGTTAACTGCCAAAAATTGTGAGGCCATGAGCTTGGGCTAGCAAAATTAAGGTGCTTAGTCTTTTCTTTTTAATTATTCTTAAATAGTCTTGCTGGGAAATCATTTGCATGATGTCGGTTTAAAAGGTCTGCAACAGTTTAAATGAGCTTGTCGAGTAATTTATGTCTAATTAAGTAGTCGTTGTATTAATTGGAAATCCATATTTGCTTAGGTTCGGTGAGTAGCCAAGGATGAGGTTCCGATTTTGCATCTGTTGTTGCTGTTAAATTTTATGGTATTGTTTGTCATTGTTTAGATCTTAATAGGTTTTTACTTTTTTTTTTCAATTGTACAGGCCTCACAAGAAAATCTGTCAGTTAATGATGAACCTGAAGTTTTGAGCCCTAGTACTTCTGAGAACTTGAAGACTGCAAATTTTAGAAGGGAAAGCATTGATGGCTGCAGTGCTCTAGTAGTATGATTCCTCAACTACCAGCGTATTCTGTGGATAAAAAGGAGTCTTTGAAGCCTGGAAGCAGTGTTGCAAGGCTTGACAGTGCTGGAATTCCATCTGTGGAGCATACTGAGGCAAATGGTGAAAGCAGGGATGTGAATTCTTCAACAAAGGTGGCAAAATGTTGATGCCTTGTGTTGATTTTTTTTTTTTAACCCAATGAAAAACTGCATATTAATGTATGTCCATTCCTCCATAGGTTACTGAAGCAACTGTTCAGGCCCTAAAGAAACCTAGCCGTGGTTTTGGAGCACTGTTGGGCCTCCCAAAGAAGAAGTTTGATACTGAAAAAAAGGTGAGTTCATGTGCTGATTTAGGTTTGTTTCCTCTGCAATCATTCTCTTCTGGCAAGGGTGGTTAATTTGCTGCTGGGTATTCTGTCTCACGGCAAATGAAGTATTTTTTTAGCCTTCTATTCTTTCTTTTTCCCCCTGCTTTCTGGGGTAGTTGATTGTCGGATTTCATTATAGCAATTTCTAAGTAGTTCAGCCTGGGGAAGTTGAACCTGCTTTGCTGCAATTTCTATTTACTCATATTGATTCGGTCCTCTCCCTCCCCCTTCCCTCTCTTGCTGGGGGAAGAAGGCTAAGAAAGAAAAGTAGATCTTCTTGGAATCTTCAACTTTCTCTAGGATTTTCTTGTCACTTATTGTGAAGTCTTGTTGGTTATTCCATTGTTTGAGTCCTTTATCAATATGATTGATGAGAAATTAAGTCACTGCTAACTCATGCAATTTATATGACTAAAGTTGCGACACTCAGATTATGTATTGTAGCTGCAACTTGTATATGATTAGTGCATTCCAACTAATTCCCATTTTTAATTAACTTTAGCTGTTTATTTATTATAATTATGTTCAGGACCAGGAAGAGAAGTTGGAGCAGATTAGATCTTCTGTGAACCTTCCCTTTCATTCATTTGCAGCAAAGGATGAGCAGCCCAAAGCGGTTGTAGGGGAGCATAGTCGGGTTGTAGAAGTTTCCCAATCTGAAGAACCCCTTGCTGTTCCAGCTTCTAGGTCCAGTGCAGAAGATATAATACTGCTGGATGATAATACAAATGAAGAGGAATCAAGTCACGATAACTTGGAAACCACTGATCCTCCCAGGCTGGACAATTCATCAAGTTCTGCTTTGGAAGTAGATGAAGAAGATGAGCCTTTTATGTCTCTCGCCGATTTATCTACAAGCTTCCAGAAGTGCTTCAATGCGAGTAACAAAGGCAAAAACGAAAAAGCCAAAAAATCCAATGAACCTAGTGGTTTTTTGCAGCTGAGGCCATTGGACCTTGAAGCAGCTAGGAAACAGATTAGATTTGGGGAACTTCAAAAGGAAGAACAAGAACTGGTGGGGGATGAAGGAAACAAAAAAACCCCTGTTGACTCTGGGGACAGGGAAAAGGGTTCGATGGTTGGGACGAAGGTGCACAAGGTAAACAGCATCATGCTTTTCCGGCTACTGGGAATGGAAGTGCTACATTTCGCTGAGTTTCTGGTATCAGATTGTGTTATTCTGTGTCGTAGAAAATGAAATGTAGTTTGGGGTTTTCTAAATCAATTTGTAGAAAGGGAAAAGAAATTTTAGAAATGAAAATGAGAAGGAAAACTTTAAAAATCTTTTCCTGGTGCATTACCATATTGCATCCTCTTTCTGTGACTGAAAATTTGCAATTGAAGCGAAGTAATTGGATCTGCATTAGTACGTATATAATTTATAGGGGTAGTGTTACTGTGTTACTGTGTTACAGTGTTAGTATAGGATAAGCAACAAATGAATGGATACAAGAGAAACAAAAAGATAAATATCAATAATGATGTGTTTACTTCACTTGGAGGAATTGGAATAGAAATAAGAATGATCTGGAATCGGAATGATTTGGAATCGGAATGATGTATCAGAATTAAAATAAGTTATTTATTTCAACTGTAGGAATCAGAATCGAAATTAATAGTATTCCTATTGAATTATTTACTTTATTTTGGAATTGGAATGAATTAATTATAAGTTATAAAAATGACCTTAATTAACATTGTGAATTAATTATAATAGTGTGTAATCTTTTATAATATTCAGATCAAATAAAAAATTACATATTATAATTAAAAAAAAAATTGCATATTATATTAATAGTACACTAATCTAGTGTTTAAGTTTTTATTATAATAGATAGTTTAGTTTTTTTTTTTTTTTTTTTTTTTTTTTTTTTTTTTTAATTTCAAATAAAAAACTACATATTATAATAGAAAAAAAACTATATATTATTTTAGTAGTCCACTATGATAATTAAGAAATTGGTGATGAAAAACCAATGGTATACAATTTTTATTATAATATGCAGTTTCTTTTTTAATATCAAATAAAATTGTAATGGACCAGCCTGAAACTACCTTCGGCACTAGCCCGATTCATCGTAGTGGACAGGTACTATCCCTGGGGCCTACAGGGTTTTCATACGCCTCCCCAGGTGCTCACTCGACTCGAACCTAGCCCTTAAAGGGTAAGAGGAAACACACCTGGTACCATCTAAGCTAGCTAGCTCAGTTGGTACTCATCATGCTTCCCAGATCTATTTAGGTCCTCTGGGTCTCAGGTTCGAGAGGTGTGGGAGGTGTAGAAAACCCTATGAGGACCAGGGGACAGTACCTATCAGGTGGTCGGGTCCTAGTCGCTCGGGGGTGAGCCCCAACCTGGCTGGATGGTCGCCGCTGAGGCGGGGCCGATCCATTACAAAAATAGTTTTTTTTTTTTTTTTTTTTAAATTTTTTAAAGAAGAGTATAAGTAGGGGTGGCAATTCGGGTTGACGGGTTGGGTTGGACATGACCTGAACCCGATCCGATAAGGAAACGGGTTGAACCCCCTCAACCCGAACCCAACACGATTACTAACGGGTCAACCCGTTAATGACCTGTTTAACCGATACGTTAGTGATCCGTTTAACCGACACGAATAATAACCCGTTTAATCGACCCGTTTATGACTCATTTAATAATAGTTAATACATTTAAATTTTAATAGAGATATAATAAAAAACAAAATTAAAATAAAGATACATAAGACCTAAAAAATACAATCATCCATAAATACAATCCAAACCATAACAATACAAATGTTTACAAAAATGATTATAAAAATATCTTTGCAAATATAGTTATTCATATTAAAAAAAAAAAAAAAACAACATAAAATTTTTTTTGATGTAGTATTTTATAATAGAAAAACAACATCAAGCGTTGATTACATCCGTTAAACTAAACTTGTCAAAAGATAATAATTAAAAGTTAACTAATCAAGAAATTATACATTTATACATGAAAAAAATAGTTTAACAAATATTTTATCAAAACCAATAAAATTTTACCACTACATGACAATTTGTGATGAGATGAAGTGTAGAGATGAAGTTTGGAGACTTGTGTTTAGGTTAGGGTTTGAACTTTGAAGGGTATATATATCTACCACTAAAATTACATGACTATCCCTTTAAAATAAAATTATTTTTTTATCCTTATTTAACGGGTCAACTCGTAACCCATTAAATAGAACCCGAACCCGACCCGATAATTAAACGGGTTACACGGGTTGATCCGTTTATTTACCCAACCCGTTAATACTCAACCCTAACCCGTAATAATCGTGTCGGTTTCGTGTTAACCCGTCGTGTCGGGTTCCAAATTGCCAGCCCTAGGTATAAGAGATTTTTTATCTTGACAAAGAGAATGAGAATGAGATTTTCAAGTGGGTTGAGAGGAATGAGATTCCCATTCCACAATCCTAAATTGATGTGTGGCCCACACTTTCATTTCTATTACAGAATAAATTTTAAGCAAGTAAATACTATCAATTAATTTCATTCTCCATTCTCATTCCTCAATCCATGAAGTAAACAAACCATAAATGAATTCATTGGTTATTTGTGAGTTTAATTCCAATTGATTATGGTTATAAATTTATGCTCCCGAGCACAGGTTAACACTACCCAATTTATAATTATAGTGTATATAATTTCAACGACAACATAATGGAATCTTATCAAATAGTTGAAATTTATAAATTTGACAACTAAATTTGAGGTTCTCCTTATCAACCCAAAAAGGAGAAAAAGATATCCGCATTTACAGGGTCATTACGTTTTCCTTTAATATATGTAACAAAAGTGTGAGTCTCATCATGTGCGGTTATTGATAATGTGCAAATATTAGTAATAGTAAGTGTGAAAAGTATTTGTCCCATCACGAGAATAGATATATTTCTTTATAGGACTGGATTTCTAAGCCACATATACAATATCTAATTTCAATATATCTTGATAAACCTTGACCATTAGTGTCAACGGAGTCTCGATTAACCTAGCAATTGTTATCGATATCAATCCCATTTTATGTATTCAACTCAAGAGCTCCATCACTTAAACTACAAAAGAAAATTTGTGATTCATCAATTTTTTTTATTAAGAATTAAACACAAACAATTCAAATATTTTATTCAACTTACTTGTCTGACTGTAGTAATAGGGTCTCGAACTGAGAACTTTCTCCATGTCTACAATCGACGGCTTATCATGTATCCTCTAATCCATCATATTGCTCATTATAGTTGATTATCAACCTACCTGTACCCATTTTAGAGATGTTTCACGATTTTTCATGTGTTTCATGGTATTTCATATGTTTCATAATATTTTATATATTTTATATTTTTAATATGATTCATAGTTTTTAAAATGTTTAATGTAAATTGTTTCACATGAAATATCAGAAAAATTCAATAACAAACTCATCAATTCAATAATTTAGTCATAATAGAAAATCATGTAATATATATGTATCTCCTCAAATTTAGATTAGCATTCATTTATTACGTCTACCATATAATTGTGTGATGGTTGTGTACAACTTTCGGCAGCTTGTTGTGGCTTTTGGAGAAGTTAAATAGTGTAGGGATGAGTTGGTTTCCCTTTGATGTGAAATTGAAGGATCAATCAATCTCTGTGACTTCAACCTTAGGAGGAAGACTCGGTTTCATTTGTGTTTGTGCATGGATGATGGATGGTTCGGATGTAGGATGAGTTTATAAAGTGAATTTGCTTGTTTTTAAAGTTTACTTATGTATGATCAAATGCTGTGGCTACAATACTAAACGGTAATTTAATGACTAATTATGAGAGAGTTTATCTATAATTTTTATTTTGTTTTTTAATTTTTTAAAATCTTTGATTTTATGGACCAGTAGATTGGGATCCGATAATTGACTTTTATCCAATAAGATTATTGATTCCAACAAGGTGGTATGACCCATGATCAAATGTTTAGCAACGTTATTATATACAAATGAAAATATAAGTAGATCAACTTCAAAACCATTATCAGTGAGCAATGTGTTCCTATGGTTTTTAGTATCATAATTTATGTATATACCTCTCTAGAAGCTAGGAGATGGCTCAAATATAGCCCTCCTAGCTGGTTCTTGAAAGATTTAGAAGCTTCTATTTTTGGCAGATAGACAATGGAGATAGGCGAGCTTCCAATTTCCAAACAATGAGGCAGAAGTCATCCGTTCAGTTTCATACAGGGTTGCTTCCTTACGAAACTCATTTATGAATTTGGTTGAATTGTTGAATGATGATTTTAATTATTGGTGATAACTCACATGGGCTCGTTTAAATGTTCATGCTTGTTGATACATCCACATCAGTGTTTGCTACTGTCACCAAGCAAAGCTCTGGATGTTGTCAACACAGTGGGCCATTCCGTATTGAGGCTCACGTGCAGTGTTGGCGATCGGATAACAGTCGGTTAGCGATGGCCCAGTAGGTGGACCCGTTTGTTCTTTTTAGTACAACCAAGCAATGAACCACACGTGGCGATCCTTTTGGTCATTAAACCGTTTGATGTGTGGGATAGAATACGAATGAATAAGATTGAATTGAATGTAATTAAATTAAATTATTATCATAACATATTTAGTGCAATTGACATCGAATTGAATTTCATTAAATTATTTTAATATTACTGTGTCGACGTCCGAAAACGATCGACTGAGAGATTTAAAGGTCCAGACCGCAAACGTGGTAATAATTGATATTAGATGTAATAAATGTGTAGTAAATGAGGTTTAAGGTTGGTAGAGTACAATAAGAAAAGTTAAATGTTGGTTAAGGTTGGTGGTATTAGGGTTATATGCCCTAAGAGCTTGTAGTTTGTAAATGTTTAAATTAAATAATAAATAAAATATGTTTATTACATTTTTATGTACATTTATGAAATGTTTGCTTCATGCAAATATCATGTAACATCCATGATTACTTATGTAATCTCAAACTAAGTATATAAGTGTTATATACAAGAGGATTTAGTTTGAGATCAGTAATCTAAAGAGTCCGTAGAAAACAAACAAAGCTGGGTACTTTGTTTATGGTAAATCTACAGCTGCGGTCCATTTTATATTTGATGCGATGATCTTATCCGGGATCGTACACGTGGCGATATGAAAATGGAGGCACCTTATATAATAGAGATTATATATGACTGGACCATGATAAAATGAATTTTTTTTATTAATATCCGTTAAATAAAGAAATTTATATTTATCAACTAGATGATCATATATGGATTGATCTTAATCCTGAGTGTTTTATGAACTTTTTTTTGTTGAGTCATATCTTTTGATTTACATGGGTGAGACTGTTATAGATTTACGGTCAATAAACTTCGTACTTTGGAGATGTGATTTAATAAATGACTGGGAACATTCTATATAATAGTAGAATCCACTCCTTCTTACGAGAAGTAGATGAGTAGTTTCCTTAAAGTGTTGATTCGGGTTTTGAATAATAAGAGCGCTCGACTTTCTGTTTATGAGTAAATGGAAAGATAAATTCATAAGTTGTTATGAATATATTGTTCATTAGAGAATCAATGGTACTTATTGGAATAAGATATAATTAGAGAGGTATAACGGACTTTAATGACCTAACTCTAATTATGAACTACTTGTGGAGGATCGAACCATATGAAATGATTAAATCAATGGACACTGAAATTTCAGATTGTGTAAAACATCTACAATCTTGAGAGTGCAACCTTAGGTTTCTAGTGGAGTAACTCTGAGGTTAATAATAGTGAATTATTTAATTAAAGAGTTTAATTAATAATTCCGATATTATTGGAGCTCAAATTGTAGGTCCATTTGGTCCCCTTACTAGCTCACAACCACATAAAGAAATAAATGAAAGAATATAATTGGATTGTCTAATTATTAATGTCACATGGACATGTTCACGAATTATTTAAATAATTTGATTATTTAAATATATATAATTATTTAATTAAGTGTTAATTATTTAATTATATGTAGAGATTATGAGTTCAATTTTAAATAGTGTCACCAAATTATTTAAGATTTAGAATCATTTAATTTAATGAAAAATCTTTTAATTAATGGAAATAATAATTTAATTTAATTGGAATTAGATTCCATATTAAATTGAATTAAAGAAGTTTTAATAGGAATTAGATTCCATATTAAATTAAAAGTAAAGAGTTCTTGACTAATAAGGAATTTGATTCCATATTGGATATGAACTATGTTTTCTAATTTAAATAGGAAATTATATTCCTTGTTAAATTGGAAAACTCTAACGTACCATTATAAAAGGGTGTTTTATGTTGGTAACCAGAGAGAGAATTTTTGGCCACTTAAACCAAAAACTTCTATTAATTAAAAACACCAAATTACTCAATCTCACATAATAATATTTTATAAAAGATTTTGTGATTTGATTCTTCAAGATTGTGCCCACACACAGTTTCTTTTGTGAAGAGTCATAGCAAGGAAGATCGAGTGGTTAAGAATTTACGAATCAAAAGGGATCAATTCAATATTCATGTAAGGTAAGATTCGATTTTATTAATTTAATTATTTAATTGTTATTACTAGCATCGATCAATTATGTTTTTGTTTGGAAAAATTTTTAAAATCCACGTTTCCGCGTTAAATTCAAAATCGATTTTTTTTCTTTTCAATTGGTATCAGAGTCCGGTTTCGCTAGTTTAATAATTGATTCAATAATTAATGAATTTCTTTTGATTATGATTCATTGTATGTCATAGAGTAGACACTAATTATTTATGTGCATATTTTATTCTCATGTTTGATTAATTGGGTTTGCATGGATTGATCGTTAATTGTATGGTTCTTTGGTTAATTTTAATTTGATTAAATTTGTGAGCTGTTTGTGACATTTTTTTTCTGTTGTAATTCATAGAATTAGGGTTTTATTTTTTTTTAAGAACTAAGCACAGAATAGATCTGTAATTTTGTTTGGTTACGGGCTATTTCAATGTTGGTGCCCTGGAATGCTGCGCTGAAGGGCTGTGTTAGTCTCATGGCGTGACTGGTTTTGAACCAGTTAGCTGTGCACTTTGGTGACTGTTTCGAACCAATTAGGAGTGCGTTTTACGTGTGCCGTTTGTGCGGTTTGGTGTGCTGGTATGAAGCGATTGATTGACTGGCGTTTGTGATCCAGTTCTGGTACAGGTCTGTGCTGTTGAAGGCAGCAGCAACTGGTTGCTGCAGGTCTGGTTCGCGATCAGTTTGACTGTGCCAAAGAGACTGAAAGAGGGGCTTTATGCACTGACAAGGTCTATAAATATATATATATATATATATATATTTTGCACAGACCTGGTGCACTTGTTACCGGACACCGTAAACGATTTTGAGCCAGTTGCGTGTGCTTATGGCATGTGTACCGACTGCACTGGAAGTCATGCACAAAACAGTGCAATTTTTTTAAAAGTCAAATTGTTGCACTGACACAATTGAAATTGTTTTGTATGTCACGCACAAAAGTCAAAAACAGTGCAATTGTTGCACA
The DNA here is from genome assembly GCA_019925255.1 of Litchi chinensis. Classification (NCBI taxonomy): domain Eukaryota; kingdom Viridiplantae; phylum Streptophyta; class Magnoliopsida; order Sapindales; family Sapindaceae; genus Litchi; species Litchi chinensis. The sequence continues at coordinate 22,396,708 of CM034466.1, forward strand.
AAATTCATGCGTGGGCACCTACTGATGCAAAAGTTTATGCAAAAGTTGCATGATTGCAATAACTGTTGCAATTGTTTATTGCATAAAATATCAATGTAATTGTTTTGCATAAACAACATCAATGCAATGCACTGTAAGTGCAATTTCACTCATTCACGCATAATGGCATTTTGAATGCCCTCCACCAAAACCATGCATGCTTATGCATGCAACATTGAATGCACTGCACATATGTGATGGACTTTACAATTAAAATGTTTTTGTTGTAAACAGTGCATATTTAATGTGTTGGATGCTTAAGTGTCCAATACTTGACAATCACATGATTATTTTTTTTTTCTTGGATTCAAAAGTCAAGAATTGGACTTCAAACCCAATCCATTTGATGGATATTCTTGATTGTTAAATTA